>OZ038513.1:49498055-49503055 GCA_964036315.1 Acanthosepion esculentum | reverse complement strand
TGGATGTCCATATTTTAACGCACCCTAGAGCAAAATTCAAATCCACAGAAAACGTGAACAAAGACCCAGATTTTGCCACAGAACGAAATCAGTTGTCGGATAAAAAGACGACTAGTCATTATGGAAACTCTTGGGCACTCTTGAAAAAATTTTGAAAATACATATATATATATATATATATATATATATATATATATATATATATATATATATATATATATAAATGCTATGGTTTTACTGTCGGCTCTCTTCAAGAAAGACGTAAATATGGAGCTGAGTTCCAAGTTTGTACCTCGTACTTACATATTTCAAGAGCTTGATCGGATTATCTAATGTCAAGCGGTCACTGAAGTCAGATTATCTTGTAAGACGCCAACACATTATTTACGACCCACTAAATATAGGTCTACCGATTATTTTAAGTTTCATGAATGGGGAAAAGTAGGCACAATGACTTTGAAAAAGAAATTGAACACATTTGGCTAGATTATATAGAAATCGGATTATAAGTCTTGTACTTGTAAAATTTATAGACACACAGGCGGACAGTAAACGCAACTAAAACATCTGATCAAATGATGCTCGGATAAAGAAATAAAACTCGTATAATGTTATGGTCCAATATCCTCGCACCACGGTTATGGTCCAAGGTAGAAACAAGGAAGAACAACACGAACACAAGAGTAGAAAATAACTTCAAGAGTTGAAGGGTTAGTATTAACTGTCAGTCTGGTTTAAAGTGAACTAATATGTCTTGACTCCTTAGGTATCAACTTATTCCGATATTTAACATCCCCCCCACCCCACGAGGAAAGTATGTGGCACAAGGCCGAGTTTAACGTGGGTTTCTCCGAGCTCGTAAGCTCGGTCAAAAATACTCCCTTAAGAACTCGTATAAACGGGTTCAGGGCTTGTCTACCACCCCGGACGAAACTTTGCCCTTCGGCAAAGCCTCGTCCGGGTTACTCTCTGCCAAAGCAGAGAGTTCAACAAGAGTCGCGCACAGTCAGAGACTGCGACTTGACTCGTTCCTCGATATTTAACAACCCTCCCACGTGGGTCGAATGTGGCACAAGGCCGGTTTAATGTGGGCTCCCCGAGCCCGTAAGCTCGGCCAAAATATATGCCCATTTAGAACCCGTATAAACGTGTGCAGGGACTGTCTACATCCGGGTTCCTCTCTGCCAAAGCAGAGAGTTCGACAAGAGTCGCGCACAGTCAGAGACTCGTTCCTCTTCTCCCTCTCAGAGAAGCGCAGTATTTATAGAGTCAGGAAGAGTCCATTATCGTTATAGGTAAGTTACCATAACACATAACAAGTCTTGTACCAAGATATTGGTCAAATTAAAAGTTTGCAACTTTTTTTCGCGAATTTCAAAGACGATATTAATTTATTTGACACAGAATTCATCGAGGCACATAATCTTTGAGGCAGGTTCATGGATCCATATTCCCAGAACTTTCTATATTTTACAGACTTCAAGAGAACTGAAGTATTTCAAATCAAGAAAATCTAAGTGTTGATGAAATTTGTACTTTAAAAGCAGTAATTCGACATTGCTAAACAGACGCTTCCTCTGTAGCTATATGGTATATCACATCAGGCTATATGACGGGTTCGTGTTAGATATAGGGAGCGCACATGTTTTCTATGAATTTTCTCGGAAATTCAGGCTGGTAAATGTTGTTAATACTATTTATTACAAACAGAGCATATCTATCTATCTCTGTGCTTTTCATATCTATCTATCTATCTCAGTGCTTTTCATATCTATCTATCTATCTATCTATCACAGTGCTTTTCATATCTATCTATCTATCTATCTATCTATATATATATATATATATATATATATATATATATATATATATATCAGTGCTTTTCATATCTATCTATCTATCTATCTCAGTGCTTTTCATATCTATCTATCTATCTATCTCAGCGCTTTTCATATTGTTGAAACTTGACTAATGCATTGAATAATAATGCAACACAAAATGTACTTAGAACAAAATGTATTGAAACAAGAAAATGTACACAATATTTACATATAGTCTTTTGTATATTCCTGGGAAGACCGTTCCTGGAGAATGTGTTGACTAAGTCGCAGTCGGGCAGAGTCTCTAGTTGAATCTCTTGATTCGCCTCCCTGTCTTCCCGGTACCAACCATATTTATATAGTCTGTACTCCACTATGCAAATTAGGTGGATCCTACCAAAACACTCACCTCCCAAGCCTTGGAATCCCTTTGTAGATCCCATTTGCATACTTCATATGTATATGTCAATCCGCTTAATTTTAATATCTTTTCCGTTTTGGATTCACATCCAATGGGTCCGTGAACTTTCGTTTCCTACCGGATCTTCTCGGTTCAGGAGTATTCTGCGGAGGTTCTACTTGAAAAATATCATACATTACATCAATGGGACCTTCCTCCTCATCCAGTATACTCTCTTCATGCTCTAGAACGTAACATTTTTTTAAGTTGGTTCTGGTGCCTTTTATGAGTATTCTTCGGCCCTTTAATTATGTAAATCAGGTCACCGATTCTCTTGTCCACTATGCCTCGCTCCCAGAACTCAACGTTGTTTCTGTAGCACTTGAAAAACACCTTTTCTCCGGCGGTGTATCTTTTTCTAGCTGTATACATAGTATTCTTTACTCTATTTTTTCCTGGCAAAAGCTTGTCAAACACTGACTTAATTTTCCTAGCGAACATTAGTTCAACTGGTGCCATGTTTGATTGTGTTCTCTGGTTTGGCGTGATTTTGTATACTTGTAGGAATTGCTGAAGCGCCTTTTCCGTTGGAACTCCTGAGGCTTTCTTCAGAGCGCGCTTTAACGTATCGACAAATCTTTCTGCGAGTCCATTGGATCTCGGATGATACGGCGGCGTCGTTATGTGGTTAATTTGATATAACTCAGAAAATTACTTAATTTCTTCAGAAGTGAATTGTGTACCATTGTCACTCACAATACACTCTGGCACACCGAACCGTGCAAATAGTTCATGCAAAAAAGTTGTTGTGGCATTGGACGTAGGCTTTTTGCAGCGTAGTACTTCCGGCCATTTTGTAAAACTATCTACCACTATTAAGTAGTAATAATCTTCTACTGGACCAGCGAAATCAATGTGTAATCTTGTCCACGGATGATCCGTCTTGGGCCATGGTTTGTGTACTATAGGTAGTGCCTTAGCTGCTCACGCACACCCTTTACATTGATGAACCATGTTTTCGATATCCACATCCATTCCTTTCCAATATACAAAGATTCGCATTAAGATTTTTGTTCTATTAATCCCCGGGTGACCCATATGCAATTCCCGTAGTATTCTTTTCTGCAACTTTTTTGGTACTACTACTCTCTCACCATATAATAAAATTCCGTCACATATTGAATAAATTTCCTGCACGTTTTGGTCATTTGCTACCATTTTGCTTTTTATTTCTAAAATGAAATCATCGCTTTCAGCTTCTTTTTTTATTTCCTTTGATGTAACCGGTAGCTCTCTTACAATGTTGTTTACTATGCTTTTCACCTCATAATCTGCTCTGATATTTGCAATAATTGATTCTTCGAATCTTTCTTCTTGACTCGGTACGAGTCTTGATAATGTATCCGCATGAATTATATTTTTGGATGATAGGTGCTTTATGTGAAAATCATAATTGAGAAGAATGGTTCCCCATCTTAACAGTCGATTTGCCGTATAAACGGGTAACCCTTTCTTTGAACCAAAAATAGTGATTAGTGGTTTATGATCCGTTTCTAACATAAAATGTCTGCCGTAGATGTATCTATGAAATTTTGTTATGTCAAAAATGATACTCAGCTCCTCTTTTTCTATCTTCGTTCTTCTGGGAGTAATGCTCTCGAAGCATGTGCAATTGGTTTTCTAGAACCATCTGGCATTATGTGTTGAATACACGCTCCTACCCCGTATGAACTAGCGTCACTTGCCACTACAATATCAAGTTTTGGATTGTAATGGGTTAAAAAGAGGTCGGACGTAAGCATTTTCTTTATTTCATCAAAGGCTTTCTGACATTCTACCGTCCATTCCCATGCCTTGTCTTTTTTCAGTAGTTCATTCAACGGAGCTCTTAGATTGTGCATTCCTTTAATGAACGCTTGATAATAGTTTGCGAGCCCCAGAAAACTCTGTAACGTCGCCACATTAGTGGGCGTCGGCATGTCTCTAATCGCAATGGACCTTTCCGGATCTGGAAATCTGCCATTTTTGTTGATTATGTGACCTAAATACTTAATTTCCTCCAAACCAAATTCGCACTTTGACTCTTTGACTTTAAATCCAACGTCCTGAATCTTTTTAAATACTTGATTGAGGTGCTCTCGATGTTCGTCGACGTTTGCACTCCTTACTATGATGTCATCTAAGTAGGCACATGCAAAGTCTAAATCATTCAACATGACGTCCATAGCTTGTTGAAAAATGGCTGGTGCCACTTTAATAACAAAAGGAAGCCTGTTGTACTTGAATAAACCTCTATGCGTGTTTATCCCTAGTAACTTCGAACATTCATCTTCGACGGGAATTTGGAGATAGGCATCTGATAAGTCGATTTTTGAAAATATCACTCCGCCATTTAGCTTGTTAAAAATCTCCTCCGGACTTGCTAACAGGTAATGGTAGTCCTTAATTACCGAGTTCAACCCTGTCGAAAAATCAACGCAGACTCTGATTGGGTTTGATTTCTTTTTTATGCACACAATCGGCGCAGCCCATGAATTAGATTCTACTTTCAAAATAATTCCCATTTTTTCCAACCTATCAAGTTCTACGTTAATTTTCTCTACACTTGCGAAAGGCACGTTACGTTTCTTTTTAAAAATTGGCATAGTATTTTCCTTTAATTCAAATTTAGCTTCAAACTTGTTACACCTTCCAAGACCAGGTGTGAAGGTTTCCGGAAACTTTTTCTTTAATTCCTCTTTAATGTCCTGTCTTGTTTGCGTATTACTTTCTACTTTTCT
>OZ038513.1:49480555-49493055 GCA_964036315.1 Acanthosepion esculentum | reverse complement strand
CATTTAAAGAACAGGATATATGACTGACAAGATTTTTTTCCGGTAGTAGGTCGCCATGACTTTCTGCGGTAGAACAGTTGCCATCCAAGGCTATAGAGCCAAGTCTACCCTGCTATTTATCCATAAAGTAGAAGAGGATTCATACCATGCCCAAGGGTATTAGCACCTAAGTGAAAGCAATGGATTCGACTTGAATTCGAACTCGGACCTCTGATTTCTCAATCCGAGCAGCTCTTCATTACTCCACCGTGCCAATATGGCAATCCGATTAAAATCGTAAATCTAAGAAGAAAGCGATATTTATTTTGCTTAATACACAGAAATGTGGCACAAGGCCGAAGGGGGGATTAGGGAAAGAACGGTCTTTTTTCTGTCTTAACTATAACTTAACTAGCCGCAAACACTGACCGAATCGTACGAACAATATTCCTTATCTATTCCTTAAATCTAAGAAGAAAGCTTTTCAAAAAAATTACCCTGAAATTATTCATAGAAAAAAAAAACAAATGATGAGATGCCAGGTTAGGACCAATAATATTGCAGATTCTTCTTTGTATTTTATCAATACTCTCAAAATACATAACAGAAGAGGCAGAACAGTTATTGCTGCAATATTCTATGCATGATCGAATGGTAGATTTATAAAAGAGAGCCTATAGAGAACAATTACTTAACACGACACAGTGAACCAACTTTCGTAGCAGTTTTCCCGTTTTTTTTCTTTTGTTATGATCCATGTAGAGTCTCCCATCTCGACTGGGGCAGGCTTTGATTTTCCCATTCCGTCATTTATTTTTACCCTCCTCACTCCATTAGTGAGGGTGCCATTTGATTCTGTCTATCGACAGAATAAAACGGCCGCTCTACTTACTCATTTTGAGTAGGTACACGTCTACTTATCATCTCTCAGTTGCGTCTCTGTCTTTGGGCAGAGTGCACACGGGGGCGGCTCCGTCAAAGGACAGAGTCGCAACTGAGGAGAATTATACTGACAGGTGCCCAAGCCAGGGAAACAGCTGCCCGAAGCCGTGCCTTCTCATTGCACTAGAGAGCGGGACGGTTGCGGGGGCTCGGGGAATTTTTGTTCCTTGCCCGGGTGCATGCGCTCGGGCTCCCCACATTAAACCGGCCTTCTGTCACAACCTGACCGCGTGGGGGGTTGAATAAATATCTACAACGGCCGCTCTTATTATTTTGAGGGGTGGGCGGGTCATACTAACATATGTTTTGTTTTAGTTTATTTTGTTATAATCATTAGTTAGTTTTCTGGGTTCCCTCCCCACCACCGCCACACTCATTTCATGTTACATTAAATTTTTATATATGTTATTACGGACTTTCAAGAGATTTTTACACCATGCGATGTTTTGTAGGTCCCCTGCCAATGTGTGGTACTGTGGTACATAAAGATTTGTGTGGTGAGGAATGTGTTCTTTTGGTAAATGGATGAATTGTATTGAATAGATGGATCTTGATTGTGATTAACTACGACCAGGATAGTTAGCAGAGACCAGAAAATTCCCCATTCCCCGTTGGCCTTGTGCCACAATTACTGTATATTTCAGTAGTAAATATTGGACCTAGCAATTGATTCAATATAATGGTTCCACGTCATATCAGCGGAAAGGTTTTGCACTCAAAGGTCACTCTTCTTAGCATCTTAGTATCGGCCATGATGATGAAAGGTAAAAAAATATCCTATCAATCCTCACTTTTCGACTTTGATAAGTACCAAATGCCCTTACGCGTCCTTGTGGCTGGTGAATTATTTTTAACCCCTCTCCAACAGACAAAACCTTGCCAAACTCATAATGCTCTGTCGCTATTTCTACGAGATACACAAATTCCTTAATCCCACCTGTATATACATACACAACTTGGTCTCGCCATGCCATACACACAGAGTAGACTCATTCACATCCCCTTTGTATTCCATTTGAAAGGAGGAAGTTCCATTCAGATAGCTTCTTCATCAAAACTGCTACATTGTGGAACAGACAGCTCGATCACTATGATCTTGATAACTTCAACACTGAGATCAACCGATATCCATACTATATACCCTCACAATATACACCCTTACTTTTCCCGTTCATTAGTCTTGGGTATGACGATAAACTACATCTGAGAGCAAGGCTTCAGATCGGGAGATTGGAGGTTCTGGGGAGCATGGAACCATAACTGCTATTGTTCCCAGGTACACTCTGACCCGGCGTGGTAGAAACTTTTAGGGTTCCAGCTATAGGTAAATAGTGAAACCCCAAACTAAAACTAAACACTATGAAAGTATAAAACTATATTTTTATAGTAAACATACCAGCAATACATTTTTATATAAAAAATATTGCCAACAATACAGATTTATAGTAAATTGACCAATAATACCTATTTGCAGCAAAATGACAAGCAATATATTTAAAAATCAAAATGGCCAGCAATACATTTTATCTGTTGTTGAAAGCATAAAACTGCGTTCAAAATATATAGATTTTGACATTAAGTAACCAACAGGCTGTTATATCGCTAAACAAAATCAACTAACAGAAAAGAACACTTTCATGACATTAATCAATAAAATCGCCTACAATTTCTTAAGAAAACAAACACATATATAAACACCTCTAGTAATTATGTCTACACAAACATGTATATGCATAAAAACTGAGTATCATTTACCATGTACTCACCTATGAAAGCAGAATGACATATCATAATTTTATTACTTCAAAGCTCCCAAGAAAATTAAATTTCGGCATTAAATGACCCATAAGGTGTTGATATGCCATTAAACAATCAAATCAAATCAAATCTCCCAAGAAAGTAATATTCTGTATTAAATGACCCATAAGCAGTTGATATGCCATTAAACAACAAAAAAAAAAGAAATCCAAGCTACTCAGTAAATTAAATTTCGGCATTAAATGACCCATAAGGTGTTGATATGCCATTAAACAATCAAATCAAATCAAAGCTCCCAAGAAAATTAAATTTCGGCATTAAATGACCCATAAGGTGTTGGTATGCCGTTAAACAATCAAATCAAATCAAAGCTCCCAAGAAAATTAAATTTCGGCATTAAATGACCCATAAGGTGTTGGTATGCCGTTAAACAATCAAATCAAATCAAAGCTCCCAAGAAAATTAAATTTCGGCATTAAATGACCCATAAGGAGTTGATATGCCGTTAAACAATCAAATCAAATCAAAGCTCCCAAGAAAATTAAATTTCGACATTAAATGACCCATAAGGTGTTGATATGCCGTTAAACAAACAAATGAAATCAAAGTTCACATGAAAATTAAATTCTGCATTAAATGACCCATAAGGAGTTGATATGCCATTAAACAATCAAATCGAATCATTAATCCTCTATTTGTTCACCGAAAAAAATACTCATTCTAATATCTGTCTACTTTGTATGGCCTTGTATAAATATAATAAAAAATGTCACACGGATTAAAAGAATGTCCCCGAAAGTAAAAATGAATGTTTGAACCGATGTTCGGATTTTAAAAAAAAACGTGTCAATGATAAAAACATGAACAAATAGTCAGGAATCATTCCGATTTGAAGCAATGTATAATAGCTATTTATATGAATAATTGATCTGGGTTGCCTCATCATTGGCTATAGAACTAGATGAATGTCAACAAATCGGATAAAACGTCATGTGTCTCCTCACCAGGGGTGGGCCTCTCCGACCATACAGCTAACGAAGTGCATTTAATTAAATATAACTGCGAGATATAAATGTTCTTTGTCAAGCAAAGCTAAGCTATTTGCCAAACACCTGGATGAGAAAAACTGGGTTTATGTTCAACAATTACGATAGCTAAATTTAAAAAAAATGTGAATAGAACAAAATTTAAATAAAAAATGTTGCCTTCATCTGAAAGTAATCGGTTGCTTTCACAAAGCATAGAATTATCAGGTGAGATTGAAGATTTATTGTTTTTATTTCGTTTAAAGTAATTTTACGGTAGACGGCTCTGTGTTGCTATGTGGACTAGGTTACATTTGTCATTCGTGTACATTTATATCTAGTCTGTCTTTAACGTTTAACGTGCCTAATAGTGAGTTAACTGAGAAGAGTTCCGTTTAACAAGAGCAGGATATTCATTTCGTGAGCAGGTTGATATGATTTTTACATATGGCCGCAAAAATCGTCATGGACGCGAAGCTACAAGGCGGTATCAGCTTGCGTTTAGAGAGCAAATCATCCAACATTTGCTGCTGTTTACAGTCGCGTTGCTGAGATATTATCCGTCACACCACAAACTATCGTGGAAGACTGAGATCCGCTCGTACGCCTGACCACGAAAAACATTCTAAATGGCTTTTTGTATATATTTTTAGATCGAAATTTTACCTTGTTTTGGTGTCAGGAAAAGAACCCTCTCCTCAGAGTTTGCAAAAGTATTTTTAACAGTATATTTATTATTGCCTACCTGTCTGATTAAGTATGCATCCCTACTGGTTGTGGAGGGCATACTTCGTTACCACATGAGAATTGCATAACAGTAAAATTAATCACCTTTGCGTCCACCTGAAACTTTAATTTGCGGACAGCAGTAAAATTTAAGTTCTGTTTTTCCAAACATTATACATATATATATATATATATATATATATATATATATATATATATATATATATCGGTCTACTTTGTATTGAGCCCTCTTTTAAATTAAATGTTACAAACGTTGGAATTGTACTCTATTGGTTCTCATCTTACCTGTATATATATATATATGTTTGTATGTACATATATATATATATATATATATATATATATATATATATATATATATGTACATACAAACATATATATATATATATATATATATATATATATATATATATATATATATATATATATATATAAAAGTGAACATAGAAGTCAACACTTAGAGGCGACAGTCTGTTTCATGTTAAATGCAATCAACAGGCCACGAGTGCTGTTATTTTCCTCGGCTATTTATATATACGGGTTAGTGGTGCATTGTGGGTAATCTATTTTGGCGGTCATTTTACCGGGAGTCGTGTATTTGTTTATTTATTTACTTGTGTCAAATTATTTTGTTTGTTTTTATTTATTTTTACATTTTATCGTATATATTTTATTTATTTTTATTTTGATCGGTGTTTTTATTAACGTAGTAAACATTTGTTTATATATCTTTATTTAAGTGTTGACTTCTATGTTCACTTTTATATTTACACACGTTCTATGTCTGATATTGAGCACTTTATTCCATAAATATAGCACATTTTAAGACTATATTCCTTCATATATATATATATATATATATATATATATATATATATATATATATATATATATATGTATATATATAAATTATATATATAAATTCGCTTGAACATGAAACAGAACTAAACAGAAGTAACGCGTTTAATTTGATATATTTGAATTTGAAGTTTTTGGTTTGTGTTTTTGAAACATGGTAATTCCTGTATGGCGATGGAACCATATTTTTAAATCAGTAAATTTACATTGAGCACTGTTTTGTAAAAATAAAAATATCAATAAGAACACCGGGTTACATATCTTAATGTTCTTTCTTTTTTTTACTATAAGATATAGAAAGCACTTAGCTACCCGCAATGTATACCAGCCCATAAGGAAGATTCTGGTTGATAACAATAGCCTCTCTTTATAGAACCCCTTGCAGAAAATTACTCCCTGTGACAGAGACCATTTACATAAAACATCTGGCACCCAGTAAAATGTCACCTTATTCAGCAGCGGAAATGGTGTGTTGAAGGGTGTTTTTTTAACAATAGAATACCGTCCACGCTCAACTCATGCGGCTCGGAATTAACTTACTAGTATTTATACACCAAAAAAGTACATTTTTAAACATGAAAAGAAATTAACAACTATCCCCCACAATAAAATTAGCTAAAGCAGTAGTTGAAAAGGCTTGTGACAATGGACATTAGAGACAATTTTTTAGAGACAACTCTTTGGGTCCTGTCACATGGTACAGTGGATAAAGGCGCTGGTTAGATCCAGTGACAGGATCCAAAGAATTATGAGTTCAATACCCGGTTAAAGGCAATGGAGAACTTGGAGAGATGAATTAACAGGAGATAAATGATAACTGACATCCATTTGACATGGCACGTGGAACTAGAACAGTCTATCCCAGCGACCGAAATAAAGGGTTCAGTTCGTCATTCCAAAAACCTGAAGAAGGCCGGAGCGTACAACATCCAAAACGTTGTGATAAATATGGCAATAAAGATGAAGACAATTGTCTGAATAATGTAAATAGTGTACATTATTTTTCTATTTGCTAATGAAGTAAGTAGATATTACCTATGCATTTTTAACGCAATTAACAGTTTATAACTATAAAATAACATACAAATTTACAAATAAACACAATCAAGTTCTAGAATGTTACATAATTTTCCAAAAGGCTCCATGAATTTCTAGAAGGTACCAGAAAGTTCTAGAAGGCTACTGAAAAATCATAATACTAATATACTTATATAACTTTAGAAATTTCGTGATGGGGTGATATTCTTTAAAATAATAAACTGAATTAACCCTTTCTTTATTATTTTTTAACAAAAGTTCATCGAATTATGATACAGGAGACCAATAAGTTTACAAAACATTGAGGATTCATAACTTTAAAATATATATATATATATATATATATATATATATATATATATATATATATGTCATTCACAGACAGTACTGTTTCGCTGTATCTCAGCTCCTCAGTGCGACTAGACATCCGAATGCCTCAAGTCAGCCAGAGCTATCTTCACTTGGTAGAGTTACACAACTAAATCTAGCGTATTGTTTTTACAAATGTAAACAAATGCCATCAGCCAAAGTGCTCCATTCATTTTACTGAAGAGCTTTGCATTAGTGCAGGTGGCTGTTGTTTATAGAATTAGCTTATCACTCAACAGTGCTCAATTGAAATGTATTTTTAAGAGCTAAATTATGTCATTCACATATATATATATTTATATATATATATATATATATATATATATATATATATATATATATATATATATATATACATACATACACACATACATACATACATAAAGCTATATTTAGGAAGCAACGATTCAGGCAAACAAATTTATATATATATATATAATTCGATTTTCTATTATTCCATTCAAATGTGAGTGCTTTCCTACTCCCCAGCACCTTTGCCCGTCTGTCGGGAAGCGTGTTAGTATATTGGAGCACTTTATTAATAAATCAGGTTTTTGTTACAAATTTAAATCAATCGATACAAACATTCTTTAAATGCGAATCTTGTTTTAAACAAAACTGTTTTCTTAATTTCCAAAGCGTAATTACTTTCTACATATAGAGTTGTAACTGATGTGGATGTTCGCGTAGCAGAGGGGTCATCAGGGAGGAAAGAGGCATCGACGTGGCGAGTTCAAACTCCGGTTGGGGCCGTTGCATAAACTTTCCTGGTAAAAAGTACACTTAACAACAAATCCCCTTTGAAAATTTCTAACGTATTGGCCGAAGGCTCTTGTGACAATAGACGCTTTATTACACTCCCACCAATCGAAAAAATGTTTGACTATTAGAAAATTAATTATATACAGTAGGGCTATAATATAAGGAACGGAAACAACAAAGACATAAATATGTGTATTACTTAAAAAGTAATGCATGATTAGCAATGAAATTTTTACCGCATAAAGGTGTAATGCATAAATATTATACAAAGTTACAGAAATTTAGATAATAGTTTTTTTTTTAAATAAAGATTAAATGGAACAAAGGAAATAAGCTACTGGATAAAAGTTAAGGAACGATCTTGTTAATACTTGATTGTGAACAAAATATCAACAAAATTTAATAGTTGGTAAACATGCCCTTATTTTCAATGACTTCTCTGCATCGTCGACCACATGATCTAATTAATTTCTTGCAAAAATCCCATTCGTCTTTCAATAACTCCCATAGGTGATCCTGGTTTTTCGGGTTTCTTTTCTGAGTCCTTTCTCCAATTCTCTTCCAAACATTTTCTATTGGATTCAGGTCCGGGGCTCTGGGCTGGCCACTTCATTAGCGCGATTCAAATAAAGCCATAACTTTCCGAGCCTTGTGGCAAGGTGCATTGTCCTGCATGAAAATAGGAGATTCATAAAGATTATGGTGTAATCGTGGAACCCCTTCTGCTGAAGAAGCCTTTTGCAAATCTCACCATTGTTATTGCCATATACGCGGATGATAGGGCCAACTCCTGCAGAAGAAATCATTCCCCACACCATCACACTACCGCCACCAAACTTAACGGTTTTCTTGACACATTGAGAAGACAGTCTTTCACCTGTTCTATGGCGTACGTAAGTTTTGCCCTCAGAACCAAATATAGTAAACTTGGACTCGTCACTGAAATGAACTGTATCCCATTGTGCGTCAGCCCAAACAACATGTTCTCTCGCATACTCCAGGCGTGCCCTTTGGTTTCACTTTGAAATGAGAGGCTTCGAAGCTGGAATACGGGCATGCAATCCTGAATTTCTTAACCTGCGAGCAACCGTTTTCCTTGAGATCTTATTATCTGTCTCTTCATTAAATTTACGGTCAATTGATGTAGCAGTTTCAAAACGGTTTTTTGTAAATATTCTAACAATTCTTCGTTCTTCTCTTTGCGATGTTTTGGAGGTCTGCCGGTTTTTGGCTTTGCATCTAACGTTTTATCGGTTTTATACCTGCTAATTACACGATGAACGACACTTTTAGACCTATGAACAATATCAGAAATTTCTGAAATTGACATTTTTCTTGATAGTTAGCGATAATGAGTTCTTTTTCTTCAAGAGAGAGCGCTTTGCGTGTAGAATTTGCCATATGCCTTAAAAATAAAGCCCTAATGATAAATGGACTTTTACTTATTGTTGAAAAGCTCTATCGAGATTTTTAACAATGTAAATTAAAAGTTTATGCAAATTATTAACATCGTTCCTTAACTTTTGGCCATTAGCTTATTTCCTTTGTTCCCATTAATCTTTATTTTAAAAAAAACTACTATGTAAATTTTTGTAACTTTGTATAACATTTACGCAGTAGACCCTAATCTTTATTCGGTAAAAATTTCATTACTAATCATGCATTACTTTTTAAGTAATACACATATTTATGTCTTTGTTGTTTCCGTTCCTTATATTATGGCCGCTACTATATATATATATATATATATATATATATATATATATATATATATATATATATATATATATACAATGGTCTCCCGTCGGTTTTGACGTATGAGGATCTGACAACTTAATTGATTCAGTTATGAAATTTTGTGCGATAATCTTAAATGGCACTTAAGACCCCCTAGTGATTTACAAAGGATGCCACATATGGAGCAAAAGTAAGGATTGTGGGATGAGATCACTATTAGATTGACTGACCTTTTAGATCTTGCTCTCGCTTCTTGAAGACGATTCAGACAAGTTGATTGAAAACTGCTGAGTCCACTAAAACACGTTGATCTCCATTCTACCCTCTCCAAGGCTAAGCGTTCGAGGCTGTTATGAGGTATATTGACTGCTGACAATATATATATATATATATATATATATATATATATATATATATATATATATATACATATATATATATATATATATATATATATATATATATATATATATATATATATTAAAGCATGTGTTTTTAAGTGCTACAGAACATTTCCGTTTAATAATCTTTTTTTCTGTTTTTTCTAGCAAGTTTTATTTTAATATTTGGGTCTAAATTGTTGAAATAAGACCCTAGTCCAAAGGTGATTTGCCGAGTGCTTTCGGTTATCGTCAACTGTAATCATAGGTTTATGTTATGCTTTGAAATACGTTGCTTATTATTTTTAGATTTATAGATAATATTTTGGGTATTTAGACGACGTGGCTGGGTTAGTTTATTATTAATAAGGAGGGGGTTGGTGTTTATTATTTGGAGGATTAGTTATTAAATATGTTTCTGCCAGTATTAAATGCTATTTTATTTATGCTGGGTTTTAGGTTTTGGATTGGTATAGCTTCAAGAATTTGTAATCGTTTTTGCAATTGTTTTTATAGAGGATTTTGGTATTGTCAATTAAGATTCTTTCTTATTTCGAATGATTTGAATGTGTTACTAGTGGTGCTATGAGTTGATTTTTTATGGCGCTCGTTTCATTAAGGTGGTATCTGAGCCTACGTGATAGAGTTGTGGTTGTGTGTCTCATGTATGTACTAGAGTTATTATGTGAGAAACACTCTCGAAATGAGCATGTAAACCTACACACTACATTGGTTTTGTTGAGGAACGTTTTGGTGGGGGTAGTATTATTTTGGACAATTATGTTAGTGGTCTTAAATTTAGTGTAGTATATTATTAATTTTATATGTTTATGTTGTTGGACGGGTTTAGTGTATTTGTGGATGGTGTTTCTTATATCTAGTTCATCGAGTTTATAGTTGCAGTGCATTTGATTTTTATAGACGATTTTAATAATGTTAGTGTTGTTAGTCGTGTTTTCTTTGTTGTTATTATGTATATTTAATAGGAAGCGTTTTATATGTTGGTCAACGAGTTTATTAGGGAAATTGTTGTTTATAAGTGTTTGTTTTATATTGGTGAATTCTTTGTAAAATATTGTTCTAAAAACATTAATCCTCTCCTTAACAACGACCTAAACCAATAATATTATCTATAAAACTAAAACAACAAATAAGATTTTATTTTTATTTGGAGATATGTTATTGGTTGTTTTACTTCTATAGACAATATTAGACGATATTATTGGGTTAGTTCATTATTATTGAGGAGGTGGGGTCTGTGTTTATTATTTGGAGCATTAATTATTAAATACGTTTAATAATTTTCTGCCAGTATTAAATGCTGTTCTATTTATGTTGAATGTTTGGTTTTTGATCGTGATCGCTTCCAGAATTTTGCAGTCGTTTTTTGCAGTTGTTTTTTTCAGTTGTTTTTGGTGTTGTTAATTAAGATTTTTCTTATGTCAGATGATTTCAATGGGTTACTACTAGTGTTATATATTGTTAGATGATGTTTATGGCGCTAGTTTAGTTTAAAAAGTGTGGTTGGTTCTGCACAAAACCTTCACCACTATAATCAAATCATATGTGCTGGTGTCTGGCTGTCGCTTCGTAGAAACTGCGCTGTTTGACCCTCATAAGTCGAATCCGACGGGAGGGTCCACCATGTATGTCTATAGAATCGGTGTTAATGTATGGTGCCATTGCTTGAACATTAACTAAAACCTTAAAGTCTAAGCTTGAGGTAACCTACACTCGAATGCTGAGAGCTATACTTACCTTCTCTTGGAGACAACATCCAACTCAATCATAGCTCTATGGACCCATCGTTGATATTTCTACCGTTATACACGGATGCCGAATGCTCTTTGAAGGACACTGCTGGCGAGCAAAGCACGAACTCGCGAGAAAATAATGATTCTGAAATATTTTGATTTTTTACCCTGGACACCTAGACATGGAGCAAGAGGAGCTGGTCACCAAGCAACTACCTATATTGACCAGCTATATTTTAACACAGAATGAACCCATGGACCTTGCTACAGGAATGTGATGGTTGGCGTGATAGACTCATGAATGTCCGAGCTTTGGGTGACACTTTGCTCTTGCACTGTATTAAATAAATTGATAGATTCATTTTCTACGGTTTATCAAACCTTTACATCTGTCTATATTTGCTAGGTCACAAAAATTCTCCTGCGCCGAGCAAGCATAGAAATGAATACAATATGGGAACCAGTAATAAGGAGTGCCAGAGAAAAGCGATAACAACAACACAAATTGCAATATGAGCTCTGGTAAAAATATGATGAAAACAGCAAAAATTCCAATATGAGCACTGGTAAAAAAAGGGTCTGGGACATTAGGTTTATAATACCCAGAAATTCATACAGAGATGTCCTGAAGGACAGATGGCACAGTGCATAAAGGCGTTGGTTAGATCGTGTGAGTTCAATACCCGGTTAAGGCAGTGGGGAACTTGGAGAGGGAAATTAACAGGATATAGCTGATAACTGACATCCATTAAATATGGCACGTGGAACTAGAAGAGTCTACCACAGTGAGCGAAATAAAGGGTTCAGTTTGACATTCAAACCACCTGAAGAAGGCCGGAGCGTACAACGGCCGAAACATAATAAATATGTCGACAAAGATGACTCCGAATAATGTAAATAGCAACCCTTTACATGCTATTTAAGGTCGGAATAATCTTTTTAGATTGTAAGAATTCTTTTGTGAGATAATAATTATTTAGCGATACAAGTATTAATAATTAATCCATAGCTGGGGGGAGAAGAGGTGGATTCACACACTTCCCAAGAGTATTCCGGCGTAAGTTAATTTGACGAACCCAACTGGGATTGAAACGCCGCCTTCTGATTAACAATTCAGAAGCGTTGTCTATTAAAGCTCCTGGTATTCCCGA
>OZ038513.1:49440555-49475555 GCA_964036315.1 Acanthosepion esculentum | reverse complement strand
TGATGTCGTCTTCGAGTCTAAATTCTCTTACGTATGATTGCTTCTTAACGTACGTTTTCCCCCTTACTTTGAACTTAGCGTAAGTCATTCCGATTGGTTGTTGTGAATAAAGACACAACACACCCTGCTACTATCTCCTCTCTTTTCTTTCTTACACTTTTTCTTATTCTTCCTTTTCTCGAGAAAAGAAGGTGTATCTTGTGTCTTTCTTCCTTACTCTTTTTCTTTTCTTGCTTTTCCCGTGTAAAGAAGGTATTTGTTGTTTTTAAATCTCAATAAATTGTCTAATCACCAGTTATTTACTAACGCCTGATGAGATGTGTTAATACGCATCGAAACATGATGGCATTTGTTTAGCGTTTTTACATATTTTTGATGTAATATCCTAAAACAAAGATTATTGGTCTACTTCTGTATTGAGCCCTCTTTTAAAAATGGATGTTACGACCGTCGGAATTGTATTCTATTTGTTCTCATTTTATATATATATATATATATATATATATATATATATATATATATATATATATATATAAATATATATATATATGTGTGTGTGTGTGTGTGTGTGTGTGTGTGTGTGTGGTGGGGCGCATAATATATAATATATATATGTATATGCTTTGAATATTCTTAACACATCTGGTTGGGTTCTCTGGCTGTATATTTAGAAATTTTTCATAAAATCCTAATAAGAATATGCAATGTTATTGGTCCTGACCTGGCATCTACCTTCCCGATGCTTTTTTCTATAAATTCTCTCATCGTAATTGTTGAGATGAACTTTTCTCTACGGTACCTAGACGTTGGGACAGCGAAAGATGCCCTCCAGAAGCTAAGTGTTATATATATATATATATATATATATATATATATATATATTGAAACAAGTTTTGATTAGATAATTTAGATGTATTATGTCGACTTATTTTAGTTTTAATCCTTTCGAGCCCACGAATTAATTTCTTGACGATCGTAGAAAATTGAGTAAGAAAAATACCAAACTTTTCTTTCAAATCATTTTTATTTTCCCAGGTACTTTCAATCTCACTTGAGAATATCTTCAAGGGGTTTAAATTGTCTATGGATTGGTATAATTAGTGCCGTAAGTTAAAAATATTTTTTCACTATTTGTTTTACTGCCGTTTTCAGCGTTCTAGAGTCAAATTCAAATTCGAGAGACTTTTTTTTCTTTTCTATACAAGAGAGGTAACTTTTGTATTTATTTATGACTTATTATTTTTTTTAAACGTTGCTGCTACAATAAATTTAAAAAAACTTCAGTCTTTATTAGAACATTCTAAATTTTGATCTTTCCTCTTAATAATAACATATATATTTAAACGATGAAATTTTGTTTTCGTCAATTTTCGCGTCTTCTTCATCATGCTATGCTCTTTTTTTTAGCGATCTCGTGGAGGTCCCCATGCTATAAACACTTAAGAACTTTATTGCTATACTCATCATTGACTATTTTTGGCTTTAATTCTCTTATAGATTTATATCATTCGTATTTCGATGAAATGCAAACAGATGACGTACATGCAGATAGTCTCGCATGCTAATATATTTGTGTACACAAATGCAAATATATGTGAATATAACTGTCATGCAATAAATCTATTCAGCTATTACTATCTTTGTCACCCGCTCCCAATTTCAACAATTACGTTGCTAAGTATTAGCTGTCGTGTTTTCTCTAATTTAAATCTATCACCCACGGAGGCTTCTCTCCTACTCCCTCGTATTTGCTTTCTATGACGGATAAAACTCCATGTCATTAAGCTGACGCAATCGTCTTATTACTTAGATTTATGGCTGATTTTTTTTTCTTTCTCTCAGATTTGTTTCTTATTTTCTGCCTTATTTTGTTTGTTTTGTCTTTGTTTTTTTTTTCGGCGTTTCTTTCTAAAAAAAATCGTATCTTTTTTTTTTTCTTTTATGGATTTGATTGTCTTTTATTTTAGATTCGTTTCTCTGATTGAACCTCGTAACAGTCAACTTCTAAGTCATTATATATACATTTCTTTCTATTCTCATGCGCGCCCAATGCTGAAGAAAGTAAATAAAATTGGAAAAGATAGGAAAATAAATCTGACAACGTTGCTTATTTTATCCATAGATTATACCCTATAAACGAAACCACCGGAAGGCGAAAATTAAACAATTTATTCAATTTACAATCCATTCCGTTTTACTGCGCAAGCTTCGTCTTCCCCATTTACTTCCGTTCCTAAATGAAAATCTTTTATTCAAACGCGCATGCCTTTCTTCTTTTTTCCCTCTAGAAAAAAAAAAATTCTAAAAATAAACAGATATTCTTTGTCTTCTTTTATTAATTCTTTTCTTTTTTTTTTCTTTTTTGGCAAATACCGACCATCTCCTTTCAAGAACCGTTGAGTGTCGGAAATTGTTCTTAAGCGTACCAAATATCTAAAATACTTAAAGAGAACAAAAGAGAACTAATACGTATAAAACGATGGCATCCGTCCAGTAAATAAATAGAAAAAAAAAGCTTAATAGCTCTGATTTTCAAATGAATAAATTTACTATGTATGAGTCTATTTGGTGCATATTTGTCTATACAAATGTGTGAATCGCGTAAGGGAAAGAATAGGCGAGCTAGGTTCAAACTTCTAAGATTATTTCGTTCACTCTTCACTGATGACCTTTGAAAAGGGCATGAATCCCTCCAGCTATGTGTTAAATAAAAGCGCCGATTAAGATCATTTAGGTTGCCAGCCAGTCTAAGAAGAGAAACCGGTTGCATGTGTTGCAATATGAGTAAGCCGATGTCTTGTTAAATTGAAAACCGCAGGACTTGTTGCCAAAAATGAATACTGAACATTTGCTTCCGAATGATAGTTTTCAGTAAGTGGCGTCAACTTCAAAGTACAGAGCAAGAGGCTCAGGCAGAGAGAAAGTCACAGAATGAAGATTTATTACTGTTTTAGACGAAAATGCCAAGACAAAGAAACTTTCTATCTCTAAAACTGACCAAAGGGACGAAGCAGGCATCAGAAAATGGACAGATAAGACAGGTGCAAGATTGTTAATCTCCCCTCTCACCCACGCTTTATCTATACTTCGTTCGCTTATAGCGAAGATTATGATTGGCAAATAATCTATCCAAAATTTTTGAAATATCGATGACTTTTGTAATATCCAAAAAAAGTTTTTAAAAAAGAAAATTATTCTTTGATGGTATCGGCATGCACGCAGCGAATGAAAACCAGTAGCTGGCTACACCGAAAGACTTGTTTTGTTGCGATATAAGCAATTTTTCAGTAATGCATGTTTCATTAAATAATATAGACAAGTTTTGTCTATTTATTTTAAGTAAGTTCCTTTCGTATTGTCTGATAAGCTTAATCACATTATTGTTGAAAGACGAAAGGAAAACACCATATTGACACATGTTTGAATCCAATCTAAGCTTTCGGCTTACATAAGCCATTATCAAAGATGACAATTTTAATAAATCAAACAACACATATACGAAACCAGAATAATGGCCCGCTCGTGCTGATTGAATAAGGTCAAAGTAACGACAAACTCTCATTTACGAGCCAAGGACGCGAAAAACGGTTGTAGTTACTTATAAGATTACTACTACTACTACTACTAATATATATATATATATATATATATATATATATATATATATATATATATATATATATATATATATAGAGAGAGAGAGAGAGAGAGAGAGAGAGAGAGAGAGAGATATATATATATATAGATATAGATATATATATATATATATAATTACTGATACCTCCTGACGAGTGGACGGGAGGATCGGTCCGTCTACGAAACTCAGAAGTTGGCATGCGCTCTCCACCCTCTCCACCCTCTCTCTCTCTCTCTCTATCTATCTATCTATATCTATATATATATATATATATATATCAGACAATAAGAAAGGAACTTACTTAAAATAAATAGACAAAACTTGTCTATATTATTTAATGAAACATGCATTAATGAAAGATTGCTGCCGAAATATACACAATATATATGTATATATATATATATATATATATATATATATATATATATATATATATATATATTCTCTCTACCCCTATCTTTTTATGTTAATTCGCCCTTTTTTGTTGTTGATTGTTATTTCTTACTAAACTAACCATTTGCTTGTGATTCACCCGTTGAAAATTAATATTAAATTTTATCTTGCCCTGAGGTTATAATCTGTGCGTTTGTCGAGCAAAGATAAATTCAAAATGGCGATGCCACTGATTAATTCCTCCAGCTTTCCTTTTTAATGCTTCTGGTTTGTTATAGGTTTTTACATTTCCCAAGTTCATATTGTTTTATTTTCAAATCGGAACAGAATGTATGTAAACAATGAGAAGCAAAGACCTAGCGATCCTGATTTCCTGTCCCCGAAGAATAATCAAGGATTTGCTATTTAAGGGCAGATAACTCCACAAGACAAACAGAAAACAAACAAACAAAAATAGGAACAAAAACTAACGGAAGAAAGCAAATGAAGTTCTACATAATTTCTGTTTTAAGGATTCTATCGTCCTTCATTTGATTATTTCTTTTGTTTATATTCAGGCTTACAAGTTCGTTTATCTATCCATCTATCTGTCATTCTGTCTCTATTACTCGCCTTATATATATATATATATATATATATATATATATATATATATATATATATATATATATATATATATATCTGTCATTGTCTGTCTCTATCTCTCTCTTTTATCTATGTATCTATCTATTTCACACTATATCTCCGTCTGTCTGTCTAGCTGTCTGTCTGTCTCTCTCTCTCTCTATCTTAATCTATGTGTCTATATATCTGTCATTCTGTCTCTATCTACCTCTTTATCTATGTATCTATCTATCATTCTGTCTGTCGCTATCTCTCTCTTTATCTATGCATCTATCTGTCACAGTCTCTCTCTATCTTTTCACTACGATTTTCTGCTGTTATTTAATTCTGGGCCTGGAATAGAGCTGTCATCACATTGCAAAATATCTACAGGGTGCGGCAGAAATACTTACCGCATATACCACCCGGAAATACCTCCCAGTTAATGATAAGATATAAGTGGCAAAGGTATCTTCATCCTGTTGATATCTTACAATTATATGGAGAGTATTACTGGGAGGCATACGAGCCAATTATTTCGGTTGCACTACGTACAACGAGGACAGCCCTCCGTATGCCACTATGAAATGTTGGGCGGAGGATCGGCAGGGTGGGGAAGATCCTTTGAAGATGAACCATGATTCGAGCGTCCCGGGGAAGAAATATTTTGTTGAGAAAAATATCTTTCGAATAAAATAACACACAAAAAAAATTAATTTTGTCTTAGATGAGGATTTATGTAAATACATTAAATACGGTCGGTTTAATATCATCAAAACACAGAACAATGGCCTAGAGGATGAAATAGTTGCTTAGTAAATTTCATGAGAGTAAGTGTGCGTTCAATTCTTGCTCAAGGTAGCGCAAGTTTACACAGTGGAAGCACAACTAGCAATAATTCAACAATGTCATTTTTTTTAAAAATTGAGTTCACCCCATGCAAGGCAGCAAAGCTATCAAGACACAAGGAGTGACTGGGTGTGAAAGAATTAGGGACAGAAACATTACTAAGAAATGTAGCTCGTCATATTATCCATGGAAATAGCGAAAAGGTATCGAGAGGCTTGCAATAAATTCGCCTTTGGAGAAAATGGTTGTAGAATAGAAAATAATTCATCTCACACGATCTTTCTTCACTTTCTAATCTCCACAAAACCCGCCACCTATTAAATGAATTATTTTCCTATCTACAACCCTTTCCCACAGACGGAACACTGCAAACCTTTCGCTGCTCCATTATTATTTCCATGGAAAATGTACAGAAGGGATGTTTCAACGTGATATAGGTGTAAACCCGAGTTCAGAAGAAACTGCATTCCGTCAGTTCTAACCTTTACGGTTAAGACTCCCCACGCCACAGACATTGTAGCCAACCACGGTCATTCCATCCGTATTAACTTGATCGGATGTAAGTTCCACCTGAGTAGCTTAGTCCCACGAATCGTTTCTTTATGGAACCGACTCCCGAGCGGATGCTTCCCCGATCATTACGATCTAGTGTTAACCGTTATATTTTCCAAATATCGCCATAAACTGTATATTTATTTGCAACCCTCTATCTCGAGTGGTTCTTGGGACTTGTCCTGGGTATGACGACAAATACACCCGACAGCAAAGGATGTTTTGAGGAGCGTGGTACCACCTCTAAACTACTGGTGTTCCCAGGTCCATCCTCACCCGGGGTGCTAGCACCTGTTAGGGTCCCAGCTATGGGCAAATAGTTAACCATGAAACTGTGGTGAAAACATGTCAAAATAGATAGAATTACCATCAATAAATTTTTTGAAAAAAATTACCAGCAATAGATTTTGAAAAAAAAAAAAAATAAAAAAGATATTACCAGCAATAAAAACCTTATCGGCATTAAATAACCCATTGAGGTTGATATCCCGTAAAACAAACCAAACCAAACCAAGAGAGACAGAAAAATGAATCCAGTAAATATACAAAAATAGAAAGTGTTCTAAAACAAGGACATGTCTTCGCACCGGACTTAGTCAACCTTTTGAGTGAATCGATTCTGAGAGAATTAGAAATCCTACCTGGATTCATTGTTAGTGGTAACAACCTGTTGTAGTAACCCACCTACAGTAGAATGAACTCTTCTCCTTTCATAAATACAAACATGCGTGACTCCGTGTGTGGGCCGTCCTGGGAATGACGATAAACTACATCCGCGTCCTGGGTAAGACGATAAACTACGTCCAGCAGCAAGGCCTCTGATCAGGAGGTTTTGAGGAATGTGGAACCACCTTTTAATTGCTGATGTTCCCAGGTCCGCCCTGAACCGGAGTGGTAGCACCTGTTAGAGTCTCAGCTATGGGCAAATAGTTAACCATTAAACTGGGGTCAAAACGTGTAAAAATAGATAGAATTATCAGCAATAAATTTTTGGAACAAAATTACCAGCAATTGATTTTGAAAAAAAAAAAAAAAAGATATTACCAGCAATATAAATCTTATCGGCATTAAATAACCCATTGAGGTTGATATGCCGTAGAACAAACCAAACAAAACCATATTCAGAGTGAACATTATTTTGTTTTTAAAAGAACCAGAAAATAAATAAAATCCATTTTTGGCATCTATCCCTTTTCTGATTCTCTCAATGACCATTACGTAATTCTGTCTTAATTTAGCACTCAATTCATATCTACCGACCAGTCAGAAAATTCCTCTTTAGAACCAACCAGAAGACCATCTTGTGTCTCAAGTGAACATCTTTCGGTACTTAATTGGATATCTGTCTTTGATTAAGCGATATTTATAAAACCGGAATTACAAAATCTTAAGTTTGTTATTCGATCATAGAATTTATCAGCTAAGTAAGCTCATACTTGTACAGTAGCAAGACTTATACATAGAGAAGAGAAGTAAGTTGAGCAGATTAATTAACTAGATTACTTGGTCCTAATACGTAAAACGAATTCAAGAATCATCAGTTCGAATGAATCGTGTGTGACGACGCCTTGCCTACATCACTGCACAAGCTGCGATAACATCCAAAGTCGGCTGTGCATTCGTATACACCCGACTCGCTATGTTCACAGGTTCGTCTCCATTGGCCGTCATCGAATTCAACAAAAAATAACTACAAATACTTTTCAAGACATTAATTGGGAAATAGCAGACGATACAATTACTCATTTAATCAGCAATGTCTTCTTCCGGCTTCGAGAAGGTGAACTGATATCTTATTAACTCCGTCACAGAAAAAGGACCCTCTCATTCACTGCCCGATCTCGGCGACACCTGATCTCACTCACTACCGGTTCTTTCCTTACTTTCTGACTGCCGGTCCCTTCCTCACCGAATGCGTCATTATATGAACACCGGTCGGGCTCCCACCATCCCTATCCGTCTACTTGTGTTCCGGAAAAAGAGACCACCCATTCGACTTTTGGGTGGTCGAATTTTCGAAGTACTCTACTTTTGTGATTATCTAAAATCACTAACAAAAGTTTATGTTTGCCAATTCAAAGGCAGGTTGGAGACATGCTTTCCGAAAACTCTGATCATCAAATTTACTTAAAAGATAGACTGGAAACAAGATTCCTAAGAAGCTGTGGTAACTAAATTATCACCTATGTGTGAGTAATCTTATTGTTACACATGTATTTATTTCGAGATGTCAGTTGCACAGAAATGGAAAAATTAACATATGTTCTGGTTACAGGCATTAACGTAGGTTTTATTTATTCAATGAAAAATGAAGACTACAGCAAAAACTTTTAAAAATCAGCTCTTTAAATTTGCATTCGAATGCCGACTGGATGACCGGTAGGGCCGTCAAAGGTGGGGTTACAGAACCTTTTAGGGTAAAATTCTTCATGTCATGACCGCAGGAAAAAAGAGTTGATTTTTTTATATATATTTACATTATATTTTTAAACAAATATTTTTAACAAATATTTTTTAACAAATATTCTTTTCAACCGGAGGTTCTGACCGCGGTTTGTCTTCAGGAAATCTCTCTACCCATATCAAATTAGCACAAAGTTGGCTTGATATTTACGAAGTACACTCTTCATAGTAGATATTTTTACATGCAATAATAGTTACAGCGGTAGAATATTATATATAAATGTCTATATGAGAAAACAATGTTAGTTACTCGAATAACAAAGTGGAAAGAGATCTATGTAACACGTCCTCTAAAATGACTTCACCAGACTAAAGTAATATTACTGATGGAATCATATATATGCAGGCGAGTGAGGGATAGAGAGATATATGTCTATATTTCTGAGATGAGGTCTTATGTACACTATTTACATTATTCGGACTATTGTTCTCATCGTTGTTGCAATATTTATCACAACGTTTCGACCGTTGTACTCTCCGACCATCTTCAGGTGGTTGGAATGTCGAACTGAACCCTTTATTTCGCTCACTGGGGTAGACTGATCTAGTTCCAAATAGCACAGTGGATGAAGACGTTAGTTAGATCCAGTGACAGGTCCCCAAGAGTTCAATATCTGGTTAAGGCGGTGGAGAACTTGGAGAGGGGAATTAACAGGAAATAACTGATAACTGACACCCATTAAACATGGCACGTGAAACTAGAACAGTCTACCCTAGTGAGCGAAATAAAGGGTTCAGTTCGACATTCCAACAACCTGAAGATGGCCGGAGCATACAACGGCCGAAACGTTGTAACAAATATGGCAACGACGATGAGAACAATAGTCCGAATAATGTAAATAGTGTACATAAGACCTCATCTCAGAAATATAGACAGATACTGAAGGGCCGAAACGCTGTGATAAATATGGCGAGAAATATGAGGACAATAGTCCGAATAATGTAAATAGTGTACATAAGATCTCATCTCAGAAATATAGACAGATTTAGAAGAAGGCCGGAGCGTGCAACGGCCAAACATTTGTGATACCTGTGGCAACAATAATGAGGACAATAGTCCGAATAATGTAAATAGTGTACATAATACCTCATCTCAGAAATATAGACAGATACTGAAGAAGGCCGGAGCGTACAACGGCTTAAACGTTGTGGTAAATATGGCAACAATGATGAGGACAATAGTCCAAATAATGTAAATAGTGTACATAATACTTCATCTCACAAATATAGACAGATAATTCTATATAAACGCTAGTAGTCTGTTGAGGCCGAGGTACCCATACTACACAATTGGAGTGTGGGAGAATGCGAGGGAAAGCGAGATTAGATTTTCTAGTCCAGTGATTCTCACCCGCCGCACGATTCTCTTAAGAATGACGCCAAAGAACATCAAAAATAAGAAGCTGAAAAGACTGCGACGCTCAACTAAAGAAGAATTGATGGTCTGCTTATCGCACACTCGACCAAACATTCAAGAAATCGTGAAAAAACACCAGGCACGGGTTTCACACTAAATAAGCCGCACAAATAGTTGAATAGACATGTTGAAATTGAAGTTCATACTTGTGTGTGTATTTTAAAAACTCTATGGTTTTATTTCATAACATTTAAAAGTATACCCTTTAAAACTTTTTGCTAAGTGTGCCGTGATATTTTCATTTGCTTCTAGATGTGCCCTTGCTTAAAAATGTTGAGAATCACTGGTCTAGTCTTAGAAGGCAACCAGTCTACAAAAACAATGGATAATGATAACAAGTTTTAGGATTATAATTATATTGAAAGGAAATGTGTGTGCTATATTTTTTAAGTTAATTCACCTCTCCAAGTTTTCCACTGCCTTTACCAGGTATTGAACTCTTTTGGGCCCTGTCACTGGATCTAGCCAACGCCTTTACCCACTGTGCCAAGTAACAAGGAGTGCTAGAGAAACGCAAAATTGCAAAAACGAAAATTGCAATATGAGCACTGGTAAAAATGGTTGCTGAAGACATTAAGATTATAAGTCCCAGAAATTCCTTGAGGAAATAACTGATAACTGACATCCATTAGACATGGCACTTGGAACTAGAACAGTCTAACCCAGCGAGCGAAATAAAGGGTCCAGTTCGACATTCCAACCAACTGAAGAAGTTCATATTTGTGTGTATAATTAAAATAAAAATTTAGGGTTTTTTTCATAACATTTACTCTTTAAAACCGTGGATAAAGCGTTAGTTAGATCCAGTGACAGGACCCCTAGAGTGTGAGTTCAAAACCTGGTTAAGACAGTGGATAACTTGGAGAGGTGAATTAACAGGAGATAACTGACAACTGACATCCATTAGATATGGCACGTGGATTTGAACCGTTTACACCAGCGAGGAAAATAAAGGGTTCAGTTCGACATTCCAACCAACTGAAGAACGACAGAGCGTACAACGGCCGAAGCGTTGTAATAAATATGGCGACAAAGATGAGGACAATAGTCCGAATAATGTACATAGTGTACATAATACCTCATTTCAGAAATATAGACAGATACTGGAGATTGTAGTGATCGGAGAAGCGTCATCTCGAGAGACTCTTCCACAATGTAACAGGTCTAGGGAAAAAATAACTGTCTGAGAGGATCTGTCTATTGTATACAGGGGGAATGAGGATGAATCGACTCTTTATATATGGCTTGTTGGGTCATAGCTTTAAAGATTTGAATCGGTGGAACAAAAGAACTGATCTCGTCTGAACACTTGCCATGAAAAAATCGATAGAAATGCAACAAGCTAGCAATGTTTCTCCCATGGAAAAAAGAATTTAGGATGGAAAATTAACCTATAAGGCTGTGTATACGCTTTCAGGTCCCTCTCAAGGCTGGAAGGTCGAAATTGGACAGCTCTATCTCAGACTGGGCAGGAATACGTCGCTTTTAGTCGGATCTAAACTCTCATAAAGTCAGATCATTTTTCATTTTAGTGCTGCATAAGGTACCAATAATATCGCCAAACATCTTATTAAACTAATTTTGGTGTGGTCATTGATTAATTGTTAGCGGGACCTTACAGATCCTTACTAGTAATTAAAGTGAATTTACATTTCCTTTTAATAGTAAAATCCCTTCCCAGTGCATTTTTATCGTAAAATCACATTCCAATGCATTTCCAGAATAAAATCTCTTTCCAGTTCATTTGCATAATAAAATCATTTTCAAATTCATTTTCAGAGTAAAATCACATTCCAATGCATTTTCATAATAAAATCTGTTTTCAATGTATTTTCATAATAAAATCACTTTCAAGGTATTTTCATAGTAAAATTACTTTGCAATTCATTTTCATAAAAAATTCAATTTCCCATGCATTTTCATAGTAAAATCACTTTCCAATTCATTTGCAAAATAAAATCACTTTCCAATGCATTTTCATCGTAAAATCTGTTTTCAAAGCATTATCATAATAAAATCTGTTTTCAAAGCATTTTCATAATAAAATGAATTTTCAATGAATTTTCATATTAAAATCACTTTCCAATGCATTTTCATAAAAAATCTCTTTTCAATGCATTTTCATAATAAAATCACTTTCCAATTCATTTTCATAAAAAATCTCTTTCCAATGCATTTTCATAGTAAAATCCCTTTCCAATGCATTTTCATAGTAAAATCCCTTTCCAATGCATTTTCTTAGTAAAATCCCTTTTCAATGCTTTTTCATAATAAAATCCCTTTCCAATGCATTTTCATAGTAAAATCCCTTTCCAATGCATTTTCATAATAAAATGCCTTTCCAATGCATTTTCATAATGAAATCCTTTTCTAATGCATTTTCATAGTAAAATCCCTTTCTAATGCATTTTCATAGTAAAATCCCTTTCCAATGCATTTTCATAATAAAATCCCTTTCCAATGCATTTTCATAATAAAATCACTTTCTAATGCATTTTCATAATAAAATCACTTTCCAATGCATTTTTATAATAAAATCCCTTCCCAATGCATTTTCATAGTAAAATCCCTTTCCAATGCATTTTCATAATAAAATCACTTTCTAATGCATTTTCATAATAAAATCCCTTTCCAATGCATTTTCATATTAAAATCCCTTTCCAATGCATTTTCATAATAAAATCACTTTCCAATGCATTTTCATAATAAAATCCCTTTCCAATGCATTTTCATAGTAAAATCCCTTTCCAATGCATTTTCATAGTAAAATCCCTTTCCAATGCTTTTTCATTATAAAATCCCTTTCCAATGCATTTTAATAGTAAAATCCCTTTCCAATGCTTTTTCATAATAAAATCCCTTTCCAATGCATTTTCATAATAAAATCCCTTTCCAATGCATTTTAATAGTAAAATCTCTTTCTAATGCATTTTCATAGTAAAATCCCTTTCCAATGCATTTTCATAGTAAAATCACTTTCCAATGCATTTTCATAGTAAAATCCCTTTCCAATGCATTTTCATAGTAAAATCCCTTTCCAATGCATTTTAATAGTAAAATCCCTTTCCAATGCTTTTTTCATAATAAAATCCCTTTCCAATGCATTTTCATAATAAAATCCCTTTCCAATGCATTTTAATAGTAAAATCCCTTTCCAATGCATTTTCATTTTTAAATCACTTTCAAATACATTTCATAATAAAATTATTTTCCAATGCATTTTAAAAGTAAAATCACTTTACAATAAGTCTTATCCTCACTGGATGCCTCGCACTTGCGGCCTTATGCGAAAACTAACATATAGTAGATTTCGGCGGAAGTTCAATGTTTTATTGATGGTATGGTTGGACATTAGTACAGAGTGGTGGGCTCGGAGTGCCCTTACCTGTGACCTTGCGTCAGACTAAGCTTGGAAAATATCAAAACGTAAAAACGGACATCTTGGCGTGGGTATTGTTTAATGAGCCAGTCTGGCTGTATTACTAATGAATATTGTGTTTGATTCTCACCGAACACTATTAAAGTTGGCCTTTTACCAAACTAACCTAAAATTAGGAAACAGCTGTTACTTTGGCTATTGCTTAACAGTCTAACCTGTTTGTGTATTTATTGTGAGATCGATTCACACTAAGGGCTCCTAACACCTGGTCTTGAGCCAAACTAAGTAAAATTGATAAACAATAGTTTTGCTTAAATTTTAGTAAGATAGCCGGCTGCTGTAATACTGTGCAATATGGAGTTCGGCGCTCATTAGGTACCCAAGATTTTGGACTTGTGCCCCATCAGGCAATACTTAGTAAACAACAAAGGTATCGCAGTGCGCATAGGGTGCACTAAATATGTTAACTTGTGCCAAACTAAGCCAAGTTTTGTAAATTACAACATCAAATAAGAGGTAAAAGTTTCCATGAAAAAACAAAACAAATCAGAGTTTCTTTGCCAAATATTTAATTATAATCTGTAACAGGAATGAAAGCGTCTGAACCAATGAGACAATCGGTGTTTATCGGTCGACGTACAGAAAATCACTTAATACAGTCAGAAGTTGAAAGATGATTTCCTGTTCCATATTGTATGCCGTTGATTGCATTTGGCTGAAAGTCGTCTGACACACGAAGGGATCAATGTTTCAACGTCAAATCACGAATATATGTCTGGCCGTCCGTATCCAAGTTATCGCTATTGAATATTCCGTATTCTATGACTAGCCGTTTTGGAAGGAAAGGAGATGTTATATGGGCACCGTTACCAATTTCAAAATTAGTTCACTTTCAATTCACTTTTCCAATTTGTTACATACATGCACACATACACACACATACACACACACACACGCACACACACACACACACACACACATATATATATAGATTGATAATATCAGTGATCAATATACATACATATATATATATATATATATATATATATATATATATATATATATATATATAGATAGATAGATAGATAGATAGATAGATAAAATTACAAGAGGATAGAATCCATGTAGAACTCAATGTCCAGTAGCGAATATGCATCGAAAAATAATTCCTATTTCTCTGTATCTCACTCATTTAAACCGTTATTTAACTCCTCTCTTTAAAACTTCTCTCTGTTAAATTTTAATCTCCACCTTCACCTTTAGGCCTTCCTGGACTTCTTTCTTCTGTTACCCCTCTCTCTAGAACTTTCATACATTTCCCTCTCACACTTGTTTCCCACACCCACACATACGCTCTCACTAAAATTTTGTTTTTTATACCCGGAGTTATATTTTCCGATTTCTTTTGGAATTTGTAGGGCTGAAGAATTGGATCGTGATTACGATTCCGATGTAATAAATTATAACCATGGAATATTAGTGTTTGAGCCTTTTTATTATATACATATATATATATATATATATATATATATATATATATATATATATATATATATATATGTGTGTGTGTGTGTGTGTGTGTGTGTGTATAAAAGAAAAACTATTCTTAGATTACATATTCCGTCTCTTGAGGGACTGTTTCAAGGCAAGTACCTTGATAAAGTCACTCAGAAACGCGTCGTTACGAATGGTTTTTTCTCTCGTCTTTTTATTCATTTTGTCCCTCTAAATGGCTAGAAGGTGGTTTAATCTCGAGTTCAGGCACAGTAAATTTGCATCCAGATACATAAAACGTTCCACCATTCTTGGCAGATATGTTATCACAAAGGGGGATATACAATAACAAAGATGGTGAAAAGAAAAAGAAAAAAAAAGAATCTCAATGAATTTGCCTCGATTTTACGTGAAAACAAAATTCTTTTTAAATTTTCTCGTTCGTGCGCATGTGTTTTCGAAACAATACAAACAAACCCTGTCTGATGACGTCCTAACGAATGAAACGCGTCACTAATAAACTTTTGCAATTTGTCATACGTCGTTTATTTCAAAACCGTTCTTGAGATATACAACGTTATCCCAGTGTGTGTGTATGTGTATGTGTGTGTGTAAAAATTTCAGATGGACATTATGAAAAAAGGCCAAAGGAAAACTTATCTTAGCCGATACTTTTCGTTCTCTGAAAGACTTTACATATATATATATATATATATATATATATATATATATATATATATATATATATATATACAGGGTGTCCATAAAGTTCGTGTGCACTTTAAAAAAATTATAACTTTATTTATATTTGCGATAGAAATAATCTGTAAAAAATGTTATAAAGTTCAATGTAACTAGTTTTAAGTATAACTAAAATAACTAATGTGATTTCAGGCATTACTGTAAATCAGTTGGCAAATGTTTTCTGTGAACTACAAAATCGTATTACCCTTTGTATTTCTCATGATGGAGGACATGTGGAAACTTAAATAAAATTTCCTAAAACCTTAAAAATATAGATTTACTTCTTTCTAATCCTTTTTTACAAATTATTTCTATCGCAAATACAAATAAAGTTATAAATTTTTTAAAGTACACACGAATTTTATGAACATCCTGTATATATATATATATATATATATATATATATATATATATATATATATATATAGTGGTACTTGCTTGGAAAAACCTTGCGTATTTCGGCTTGTAGTAGAACAAACCAGTACCCAAGGGAAAATGAGGAATAAAAAAAGAAAGAACTAAGAACATGAAACTGAGGCGAATGATACCCTCTCTTCATTTTATACGCCCACACTTTCATTCCTTCTCGATGTACACCCGTCTCAATCTCAATCTCAAGGATTCGCTTGTAGATTAATTATTTATTCATTTAAATGGATGAAGCGAGAAGGAATCCGAAAGAAAACGCCCACTCAAACTTGTCGGACTGTAAAGTGTCGGACGCATGATGGCAGGCGATATAACCGATCAATTTATAAAATGAAATATCAAGGATACACTAAAGAAGTAATTGCGCCAGAATTAGGGACGAGGTGGCTGTTACAGGCCAAAGAGTGTGAACTTCGCTTGAGTTGTTCAGGGTTTGTTTCTTTGAACGGCAATTTGCAAGAAGATCGATCTGCTGTTGAACATCGATCTTAATTGAAAGGAACAAAAATCCCATCATTTTTTTTACACCAGGCCCTCCAGTAAAAAAATGAAAATTCATAATTGCTATACCTGATATCTTAATTCATTTTTATCAGTTGAAGCATTGTTGATCGCAACTTTTATTCAGACCTTCAATTTATGGCATTGAATAATTCTGGTAATTTGAAAAAAATTAAATAAGCATTGCTGATACTCATAGTGCAAAACTCCATTTTTACCCCTTCACTGTTCCCCGACCCCAGTTTAGTGGCCAAACACCTGCTCACAGATGGAACCCCAACAGGTATTACAACCCCGGAACAACGCACCTCAACCGAACCGCCCCCAGTTCAGAGGCCTTGCTGTAGGATTATCATCATACCTAGGACGCCTTAGTGTCAGAAACGTTGTGATAACAACAACAAAGACATGGAAAATAATCCAGCTGTAATAAATGCTAACTATTCATAAGAGAATTTCAAACAGGGTAAATATCTTAGACTCATTTTAATCAATCTGGTTTTCTATCGAACGTATTTGTATCTTGATTAACTATGATTAATGAATAGCAATAAACGAATCGACAGCTAAGTCTATTGCCACAATCATAGGTTAGATTAGAAATCATATATATATATATATATATATATATATATATATATATATATATATATATATATATATATATATATATATATATATCCGATGCAATGAGGATGGAAGTAATATATAAATTCTAACTTTCACAGCATTAATCCAAAATAGGTGTCAATACCGATAGTAGAGTGATAATTAATTCTTACAATTTTATCATATAGACAAAAACAATTTACTCACTACAAAGATGCAACTTCGTGTCGGTGCATTTCAATTGCACCTCATCGGGTGAGAACCAAAAATGGTTATCTGGTAAGCATTTTTTGTTCTCACCCGTCGAGGTGCAATTGAAATGCACCGAAACGTAGCTGAATCTTTGTAGTGAGTAAACTGTTTTTGTCTATATGATAAAATTATAATATATATATATATATATATATATATATATATATATATATATATATATACACACTATCTATCTATCTATCTATGTCAGTCTTTTTATTATCTATCTATCTGTCAGACCTTGTTTATATCTATCTATCTATCTATCTATCTATCTATCTATCTATCTATCTATCTATGTCAGTATTTTTATTATCTATCTATCTATTTATCTATTTATCTATCTGTCTGTCAGACCTTGTTTATATCTATCTATATATCTATCTATCTATCTATCTATGTCAGTCTTTTATTATCTATCTGTCAGACCTTGTTTATATCTATCTATATATCTATCTATCTATCTATCTGTCTATCTGTCAGACCTTGTTTATATCTATCTATCTATCTATCTATCTATCTATCTATCTATCTATCTATCTATCTATCTATCTATCTATCTGTTTAATCACTTCACCACAAGCAAGGCAGTTAAGCTACTAAGACTCGAGGGGTTAGTGATTGTTAGAGAATATGAGAAAAATATACTATTAATGAGAGGACAATAAGTGGCCAAGAATTAAGAAGACAAATGATAACTTTTGACATTGCATTTAAATTTTTGAAGATCAAAGTTGACAGGGATGCAAGAAACAGAAAGAGAGTTACGCAAGCGAGAAGTGCAAGAGCATAAACTGTTTCTATAAAACTTACGGTTTGCATGTATAGAACTTGCCGCCGACGTAGAACTGCGTTTAAATTCATGAAGGTCGATGTACCATAGCGGAAAGTTTATCAGAAAAATTAGCATGAAAATATTTTTAAAAACACAGGTAAGCCACGTTACAGTGCTGAGAAAGTGACTGAAGCTTAGATGTCAGGTCAGAACATTGCAGATTCTTCTTTGGATTTTATCAAGAATCTCTAAATATATAGCAGAAGCACCGGACCATATGTGGAAGCAATATTCAAAGAAATGGCGAATAGTACTCTTATAAATATGTATGATAAATTCTGACAAGAAAAATTATCTATCTATCTATCTATCTATCTATCTATCTATCTATCTATCTATCTATCTATCTATCTATCTATCTATCTATCTATCTATCTATCTCAATATGTTCATATCTGTCTGTCTCTATGTATTCATATCTGTTTTGGTCTATTACTTTCTTTCTTTGTTTCTTTTTTCTTTCTGTCTGTCTGTCTCAATATGTTCATATCTGTCTGTCTCTCTCTCTCTCTGTATCTATTGATATCTGTTTTGATCTATTTCTTTCTTTCTTTCTTTCTCTATCTATCTATCTATCTATCTATCTATCTATCTATCTGTCTATCTCAATATGTTCATATCTGTCTGTCTCTATTTATTCATATCTGTTTTGGTCTATTACTTTCTTTCTTTCTTTCTTTCTGTCTGTCTCAATATGTTTATATCTGTCTGTCTGTCTCTCTCTATGTATTTATTGGTATCTGTTTTTGGTCTATTTCTTTTTCTTTCTTTCTTTCTTTCTATCTATCTATCTATCTATCTATCTCAATATGTTCATATCTGTCTGTCTCTATTTATTCATATCTGTTTTGGTCTATTACTTTCTTTCTTTCTGTCTGTCTCAATATGTTTCTCTCTCTCTATCTATTTATTGGTATCTGTGTTCTCTGTTTCTTTCTTTCTTTCTATCTATCTATCTATCTATCTATCTATCTATCTATCTATCTATGTAATTAATCGTTTAGTTATAGTGTCTGAACTATAGCAGTTGGCAGCCAGTCTACCAGATGCTCAGTGTGGTGATGTTATCCTCACAGACGTCCTCTAATCAGCCTTTGTGCCTGTCTATCATAATTAGCCTCTTAGATGTGCTTATACATTCCGAAGTGGCTGGATGTCTCGATTAATATGCACGATTTCGGATCATCTGATGTATTTGAGCATCAATATTATGATAATAATCGCAGTACTGTCGCCCGAAAGAATCTAAAACACGACAAAATCTCGGATAAGCTGTGAACGCCGGCAGAGAAGATTGAATTATGGTGTTAGCGAAATCCTTGGAAAGAGTCATTACGGAAAAAAGATCGCCAACGCAAAGATTGTGCATTGCTATCGGCGCTGCAACTCGTCACCACGTATTCGTCTCCAATATGAAACTAGAAATTTGGCCACAAATATCGCTGACGCAAAGCTGGTCGAATTCATCTGGCCCGGTGGCCATTGTCGTCACTAGTCACCTCCATGACGATATCATGTTGCTGGCTTAATTGCAACTGAGGCCTGAAAAGAGATGAAAAACGATGACCGGTGAGTGAGCCAATGACATCATTCAAAGTGTCCTCGGCGCGTTGACGTCATTCGCTTTACGGTAATCAATCTCTCTTCCCTCATTCAGAGCTCTCCCCGGTTAGAATTAATATAGATTAATTTTTGTATTAATTATGAATACATATCTTTCTTTCTTTTTAATCAAGAAGAATCAGCTTTTATATTCATTTTATACGGACGCCGATCATGGAGACGTTTCTCATTTAAATCAGCCTTTTTTTTATTTTCTTGACCTCATTTCAACCTTCTTGCAAATTAATTCTATTTTTTGTTAAACAACAATAATTACTTTCTTTCTCTCTTTCGTAATTTCTTTCTTTCTTTCGTTCTTGTGTTCTTTCTTTGTTTCTTTCCTTCTTTCTTTAGTTTTTTTGTTTCTTTTTCGTTCTTTCTTTCTTTCTTTAGTTTTTTGTTTCTTTTTTCGTTCTTTCTTTCTTTTTTTCTTTCTTTCTTTAGTTTTTTTGTTTCTTTTTTCGTTCTTTCTTTCTTTCTTTAGCTTTTTGGTTCTTTTTTCGTTCTTTCTTTCTTTAGTTTTTTGTTTCTTTTTCGTTCTTTCTTTCTTTCTTTAGTTTTTTGTTTCTTTTTTCGTTCTTTCTTTCTTTCTTTAGTTTTTTGTTTCTTTTTCGCTCTTTCTTTCTTTCTTTCTTTAGTTTTTTGTTTCTTCTTTCGTTCTTTCTTTCTTTCTTTCTTTCTTTAGTTTTTTGTTTCTTTTTTCGTTCTTTCTTTCTTTCTTTAGTTTTTTGTTTCTTTTTTCGTTCTTTCTTTCTTTCTTTCTTTAGTTTTTTGTTTCTTTTTCGTTCTTTCTTTCTTTCTTTATTTTTTTGTTTCTTTTTCGATCTTTCTTTCTTTCTTTAGTTTTTTGTTTCTTTTTTCGTTCTTTCTTTCTTTCTTTCTTTAGTTTTTTGTTTCTTTTTTCGTTCTTTCTTTCTTTCTTTCTTTAGTTTTTTGTTTCTTTTTTCGTTCTTTCTTTCTTTCTTTAGTTTTTTGTTTCTTTTTCGCTCTTTCTTTCTTTCTTTCTTTAGTTTTTTGTTTCTTCTTTCGTTCTTTCTTTCTTTCTTTCTTTCTTTAGTTTTTTGTTTCTTTTTTCGTTCTTTCTTTCTTTCTTTAGTTTTTTGTTTCTTTTTTCGTTCTTTCTTTCTTTCTTTCTTTAGTTTTTTGTTTCTTTTTCGTTCTTTCTTTCTTTCTTTATTTTTTTGTTTCTTTTTCGATCTTTCTTTCTTTCTTTAGATTTTGTTTCTTTTTTCGTTCTTTCTTTCTTTCTTTCTTTAGTTTTTTGTTTCTTTTTTCGTTCTTTCTTTCTTTCTTTCTTTAGTTTTTTTGTTTCTTTTTTCGTTCTTTCTTTCTTTCATTAGTTTTTTGTTTCTTTTTTCGTTCTTTCTTTCTTTCTTTCTTTATTTCTTTAGTTTTTTGTTTCTTTTTCGTTCTTTCTTTCTTTCTTTATATTTTTGTTTCTTTTTCGATCTTTCTTTCTTTCTTTAGTTTTTTGTTTCTTTTTTCGTTCTTTCTTTCTTTCTTTCTTTAGTTTTTTGTTTCTTTTTCGTTCTTTCTTTCTTTCTTTAGTTTTTTGTTTCTTTTTTCGTTCTTTCTTTCTTTCTTTAGTTTTTTGTTTCTTTTTCGCTCTTTCTTTCTTTCTTTCTTTAGTTTTTTGTTTCTTCTTTCGTTCTTTCTTTCTTTCTTTCTTTCTTTAGTTTTTTGTTTCTTTTTTCGTTCTTTCTTTCTTTCTTTAGTTTTTTGTTTCTTTTTTCGTTCTTTCTTTCTTTCTTTCTTTAGTTTTTTGTTTCTTTTTCGTTCTTTCTTTCTTTCTTTATTTTTTTGTTTCTTTTTCGATCTTTCTTTCTTTCTTTAGTTTTTTGTTTCTTTTTTCGTTCTTTCTTTCTTTCTTTCTTTAGTTTTTTGTTTCTTTTTTCGTTCTTTCTTTCTTTCTTTCTTTAGTTTTTTGTTTCTTTTTTCGTTCTTTCTTTCTTTCTTTAGTTTTTTGTTTCTTTTTCGCTCTTTCTTTCTTTCTTTCTTTAGTTTTTTGTTTCTTCTTTCGTTCTTTCTTTCTTTCTTTCTTTCTTTAGTTTTTTGTTTCTTTTTTCGTTCTTTCTTTCTTTCTTTAGTTTTTTGTTTCTTTTTTCGTTCTTTCTTTCTTTCTTTCTTTAGTTTTTTGTTTCTTTTTCGTTCTTTCTTTCTTTCTTTATTTTTTTGTTTCTTTTTCGATCTTTCTTTCTTTCTTTAGTTTTTTGTTTCTTTTTTCGTTCTTTCTTTCTTTCTTTCTTTAGTTTTTTGTTTCTTTTTTCGTTCTTTCTTTCTTTCTTTCTTTAGTTTTTTGTTTCTTTTTTCGTTCTTTCTTTCTTTCATTAGTTTTTTGTTTCTTTTTTCGTTCTTTCTTTCTTTCTTTCTTTATTTCTTTAGTTTTTTGTTTCTTTTTCGTTCTTTCTTTCTTTCTTTATATTTTTGTTTCTTTTTCGATCTTTCTTTCTTTCTTTAGTTTTTTGTTTCTTTTTTCGTTCTTTCTTTCTTTCTTTAGTTTTTTGTTTCTTTTTTCGTTCTTTCTTTCTTTCTTTCATTAGTTTTTTGTTTCTTTTTCGTTCTTTCTTTCTTTCTTTCTTTCATTAGTTTTTTGTTTCTTTTTCGTTCTTTCTTTCTTTCTTTAGTTTTTTGTTTCTTTTTTCGTTCTTTCTTTCTTTCTTTAGTTTTTTGTTTCTTTTTTCGTTCTTTCTTTCGTTCTTTCTTTCTTTAGTTTTTTTGTTTCTTTTTCGTTCTTTCGTTCTTTCATTCTTTCTTTCTTTCTAAACAATTCTTCATCTTTTCGTGTTCTTTCCTATTCATTCCCTTTTTCCAATTTGCAATCGATCTTCATTAATCCTTTATTATTAAAATATTTTTTTTTTTTACTTCTCCATTTATATATTTTTTCTAAACGGCTTTCCATATCACAGTGGGCTTTCTTTCGTTTCTTTTTCTATTTCAAACCGATTCTTCATTCCCCTTTTAATCTTTGAAGCATTTATTTTCTTCTTCGCCAAATGAACATTATTTAATCTCAGTATTTGTTTTCAGTTTCCACTCTTTTTACTATTTACATCGATTATCAGCTCTTTTGCTATTCTTTCTCCCTTTCTTTTGTTCCTTCTTTTTTTTCCTTAAGGATTTTCTTCCTTTTTTTTTCTTTCTTTTTTTCTTTCATTCTTTATTCAGGCATTTCATTCATTATTTCTGTCTGTCTGTTTGTCTTTCTCAGGGCTTTCACATCTATCTTTCTGTCTATTTCCAGGCTTTAACTTCTTTCTTTCTTTCTTTCTTTCTAATAGCTTTCACGTTTTTCTGTCTCGCTCTAGGTTTTAAGACATTTTTCTTTTAGTTCTTTCGTTTTTCCTTCTTTGTTAACGTATTTCTTCCTTTCTTCTGTATGGCTCTCTTCCTGTCTCAGGACATTCAAGTCTTTCTTTCTTTCTGTCTATCTGTTTTAACTTCTTTTTCTTTCATACTTTCCTGCTTTATTTATATATTTCTTTTTTTAAGATATTTCTTTCTCTTTTTTTTTTATTCAGCATTTCATTCTTTCTTTCGATTTGTCTGTCTACCTGTCACGTGTGCTTTCACGTATTTCTTTCTTTCTTTCTTTCTTTCTAGGGACTTTCTTTCTTTCTTTCTTTCCATCTTCCTTTCTTTCCATCTTTCTTTCTCTCTTTCTTTCCATCTTTCTTTCCCACTTTCTTTCTTTCTTTCTTTCTAGGGACTTTCTTTCTTTCTTTCTTTCTTTCTTAGTTTCTTTCTTTCTTTCTTTCCATCTTCCTTTCTTTCTTTCTTTCCATCTTTCTTTCTCTTTTTCTTTCCATCTTTCTTTCTCACTTTCTTTCTTTCTTTCTTACTTCCTTTCTTTCTTTCTTTCTTTCTTTCTTTCTAGGGACTTTCTTTCTTTCTTAGTTTCTTTCTTTCTTTCTTTCTAGGGACTTTCTTTCTTTCTTTCTTTCTTTCTTTAGACATTTCGTTCGTTCGTTCTTAATTTCCTATTTTATGCAAATCCGACTTAGATAATGTGCGGGTTGCTCATTGCGATTGTGTAAAAGGTTCGATCCTCACCAGGTGCCAAATATTTGTGACTTATTTGCCAGTTCAGTCACCTTTCAAAATGACATCTCTTCCTCTTCTTGGGTGCATTCCTTTCAAAATATTCTCTTTTTTCCATTTTTCTTCTTCTGTGCACTATATTCTTTCAGGACGTATGCAGTCATGGTTCTTCACAATTTCCTGTCCTTTGTAGCTCTTAATAAATTTCCTTTAACTCGAGAAAGTCGAGATGAGAAGTTACTTTGAATTTTGTTACTTGTTGTGGTAAGAGACACTTCCCCTCATTACTATCATGAATAGACTGATCCATTCATGAGAAGTAGTCTTGTGTCTTGAGCAAGGGTGTGCGACCTTTTTGAGAGCGCGTGCCAAAACTGGCCAAATCTCTGACACAAAATTTCTCCCCGTGTCAATAAAGAGTTTTTGAGAATATATATTATTTGATATCTCTTAAGTATGTGAAGAACTTTTTGGAATGATAAAAAATCACCCCAGAGCGGTAAAGACACGGTAGTGTAAAAAAATTATGTAAACTATGTAAAACAGACTGAATTAAAAAAAAAAATTATGACAGGTTTTTACGAAAAAGTCTTTTTATATTTTTTATTAACCTGTAAGTATAAATGTAACTACCATACATAGTCACTAGTAACTGTTATTAGTATAAACATAAAATGTTAAAAGTCTTGTTTTTTTGATTGATCAATCATTTTTTCCAGTTATACATTTTTATGATTAAGACAATAAAAGGTTAAAAATAATCTTCGCCTGATTTTAAATCCCTTATAAATGAATTATAAAAATATATATTTATTTACCCTCAAAACTACATTTAAAAAGCCCTGAACCTTTGTCATTTTCAAAAAGAACATCAGATGAAACTAGAGACAGAAAACTTGTTAAGTCTTTTTATATATTATCAGTGTGACATCTTCTGATGTATCACTGATGACAGGTGTTTTGGTAACCGTTAGAGATATGCATGCATTACTAGTTTCATCCCTCAGGCTACTTAAAAATGTTCATCATTAAGAACAAAGATTCACAAGCATATGTAGGTAAAAATGTGGATAGTAATACTGTTGCACTTTTTTAAAACTTAACTTTTTATCCTTAACGGTTTTTCTACTCACAGACAAATCTTTAATACGCTGAGTAATTTTTTCCTTTACTGAAAAAAAACCTCAAAAAGGAAAGGTGTACATTCTAGTTAAGCATCTTTAATATACTCCTCATCACTGAGGTGTTTTCCATAATGGGCAATCACTTTTGTAACCTAGCAGGAACTAAGTTAGACACTGGGCCTTCCTAAAGTAAAGTTCATAAAAGTATTAACCTGCATTTGTTTGTCTTGCTTACTTCACTAGAAATTAATACTTTTGGCCCTACGAAGATTTATTGCTTAAGTTCTCATGAACACTTTACAATTTACAAAATCAAAATGGTATTAGCAAAAATGATTCCCATTATATCTGAAAGAATATCTTTGGAAGGAATTTGTTTTTCCAAAAGTCAAACCGAAGACTATTTTCCATACCTCTAGCAGTATTGACCAAAAATATCATCTCATAAAAATTTAATTGTCTGTGAATTTTCAGCTTTTAGGAATATAAAAGAAATAATTGAAAAAGTTTGCATTTTGAATTATATTCTTCATTTTATTTCTGATTCATGTTCCTTCAAATGTAAGTTGCTGCTTAGAATTCATTTTCTTTGTTCCTCTTCAGTTTTATTGCGTAAGTTCTTATGGGCACTTTCAAAATGTCTCTTTACAGAAGAAGTCCTGCAAACGATTGTTTCAGAACACAAAATTCATAAGGCTTCATTGTCTTTTTTAATCATACCAACTTTTTCAGTCGAGTATACTTTAAATTCTTTAATATCCTCTTCATTTGAAGGACAATGTTTCTTAGCTGATGAACATGACATTCTGCACAATCTGTAAAGGGCAGATAATAAAAATACATGAGATAATGATATACATAAAAGAGGAGAAAGAATAAATGTAAGTCAAAAAGAGAATCTAATGAGTATGATTCGCGTGCCAAAAATAAGTCATCGGTGTGCCATGATTAGCACGTGTGCCATGATTAGCACGTGTGCCAAGGGTTGCCCACGCCTGGCTTAGAGGGAGAAAGAAGATTATACAGGGTTACCCACAGAAAACGGAAACTTTTTAACAATCCAATAAAACCAAGAGTGATAGAAGAAAAATATTTAATTCATAGTAATTGAAACCTTAAAACATGCCATTTAAGAAACAATGATGGAATTTTCGTTTCTTTAAAATTACGTCCTGTAGATGGCGTCCTCCTGTACGAATGCATTCTTGAAATCTGCTGTTGAGATTCCTCATTGACTGCTGCAACATCTCAGCTGGGATACTGTGAATTTCATTCTCGTTACTAAAATGGCGAAATGTTTACTTGCTCAAGGTCACTCTCTCGCAGTGTTGCCACTTGCTCATGTCTGGCAATACGCACTTCAAAAATTCCCGTTTTTGGGGTCACCCTGTACTATTGCTGAGTACTGGATATTGCTATTACAACTGACTCTGTCGAGTTAAGTGTTGTATTTGCCCGACCCCACATCAGAATATTAGCGACAATGTTCAAATCGTATAACAGCATAATTGGGCACCCCACAAAATATTTTATATATGAAAACCCCTAAAATAATTGAGTTTCTTTTTCTCAGGTTTTCATATAAGATGCTTAACCATCTTGACACCATTTGTCGTAAGAGTCACTGAAGAACACTTACTCAGCGAGAAAGAGAACAGTTTAAAATCGTTTTGTGATAGACACACTTTCTTACCAACTGAGCAATGGTGAGAGGGAAAAGATCATTCAGGCATTTGGTAATGTTAGCAACATTCATACTCTGGCTTCCATCTTCAAAGTCCATTCAAGAACCATTGAGATAACGGTGAATAATTTTAAAAAAGAGGGAACAGTAGAGAGTTAAATTGAATCAGGAGGTGAAAACATCAAGAGGGGTCATCATTTCAACTAAAACCTAAAGAGATCAATTAGAAAAGATCCAACTTGGTCCATAACATGTTTGACAATTGAGAGCGGAATCTCAGCTATGACAGTTCAAAGAGCAGTGAAAATGAAATCGTACACGAAACGTGTGAGGTACCTTGTTACTCCAGGGCAGAAAGTTAGAAGGTTATAGAGGGCGATGATAATCTTCGATAAACTGGAAAATGATCCTGGAATATATATATATATATATATATATATATATATATATATATATATATATATATATATATATATATTTTCAACGGTACAAAAGCGTATTAAGGCATAAAAAAACAATTTTTTTTATTATAGGCCTTGATAGATTTAAAATAAAAACACCAGTCGAACTGTTAACGGGGAATAGAAATTATGAAGAACAAGAAAGTCTGTAATGGATGACATGAATAATATATATATATATACTCGAATCACCCGTCGAATTCGATCTATGAGGGTCCAACAGTTCCTAGGAAACTGACAGCCTGACGCCAGCACATGAGATTTGATTATAGTGGTGAATGTTTTGTGGAGAACCATCCACACTTTTTGAAGGGCCTAATACAGACTTGGTGCACTACGTGCCACACGTTCCCCAAACGACCCTTCGCAGGTTTTGAGTTCAGAGTTGTCCTTCTCCTAGACCATTTGCCATCCAAGGCTATAGAACCCAGTCTTTTCTGCTATTTACCCAAAGCTGGGGAGAGAAGAAAAGGATTGATACCATTCCCAAGTGTATTACCACGTAAGCGAATGTAATGGATATATATATATATATATATATATATATATATATATATATATATATATATATATATATATATATTATATATATATATATGTATGTGTGTGTGTGTGTGTGTGTGTGTGTGTGTGTGTGTATACATACTGGATTGTCGCATCTGTCACATCGTTTGACTATTGAACTAGTTAGCTCTAACCGGAAGTTCTATTCAAAAATCTCTTTTCTGGAACTTTCTTCCGGTTTCTTGTTTTTCAGTCACCTATGTTCTTTAATCGTTAATCAAATTCACACGCCAATTGCCATATTCTCTCTTCCTGAAACATGTTATATTATTTAAAAAAAAACAAGATACAGATTGACAGTTTTGGGTACGGTTCGAAATTCAAACAAATATCAACTGAAGAAGGCCGGGGCGTAAAACGTTCGAAGCGATGTGACAAAAAAGATCAGGACAACAGTCCGAGCAATGTAAATAGGGTAAATAAGCTCTTTCGATGATTATCATTTCAAGAGCTTTTTTTTTTTAAGGCAATTCACCCCAAGTAAGGAGGGAGTGCCACTAGCACGCAAACGCAAGTGGTTACAGAGGATTTAGGACAAGAGTAAAGAGGCGTGTTTGAGGAAAGGATACAGAGAACAACGGGGAACAAATTCAGGGCGTCAGATGTCGATTGACATTACACTTGAATATCTGAATATTATAGTCATCGAGGAAGCAAGTAAGGGGAAGGGAGTTGTACAGACGGGAAGTGCGGGAGAAGAAGCTTATTGAGAAGAAGAGACGGTTACATTTAACCGTTTTGACAGTGAAAGGGTGGGACCGAGATGCCAGCCTGGTAGCTCGTTTAAATTCATGTGGTCCGAGAACCAGCGAAAGTAGCTCGTTGCAACAGTTACCGTGAAAATATTTGTAGAAGAGACAGAGGGAGGCCACTTACGTCTGTGGGATAGTGATTGTAGACGAGATGCCAGATCAGGACCTATCATCTTGCATATTCGTCACTGGATTTTGCCAAGGACCTCGAGACGTATAGCGGGAGCACCAGACCATGTATGATAACAATATTCCATACAAGGACGGATAATTGGTTTATAGATTTGAAGGATGGACTCAGACGAGGAATGAATTCAACATTTACTAATATTATGTTAGTCATTTCACCCCAAGCAAGGCAATAGGCCACTACGACACAAAGGGTAAACTACCGTGAGAGAATATAAGAAATATATTTAATTTTTAATGAGCAACATTAAATGACCGACTGGTTACGAATCTTTGACGGCCAAGGGCGCATTACAAAAGCTATACAGACAGGGGGATTTCTTTGGTAACAAAGAAAAGAGTACTGATTTGCTACGTGACATCTGTACTTCTTTACGGCAGCGAATGTTGGACGGTCTCCTCAAAGATGAAGAAGAGACTCGAGACAACAGAGGTATGCTTCTACAGAAGGATGCTAAGGATATTTATGGACCGAGCGTGTGAGCAACGATGAGGTTTTGGAGACTTTGCAAACAAGGGGGAAGATTATAATTAACATCAGGAAGAGGCAGCTGAAAATTCTGGGACACTTAATGAGAAAGGACAGCTTGGAGAATCTGATACTCACCGGTCGAATAGAGGGAAAGAGAGACAAGGGAAAGCAACGCTTGACAAACCGAGCGGACTTAAGCAAGTAGATGACAGAACAGGGCATGGGGGATGTAACAAAGGGAGAACAGTTATTGAGAGCTACAAGTGGAGCCATGATCTCCTACGTCTTGAAAAAAAAAAGTAAGAAAGATGACCTCGCAGATGTGTATATAAACGTTGTTTTCATTACCATCCTTTAAACAACGAGTAAGAATTCCGTTTACAAAATCAAGTTAATTAATCCTTAAATTTAAATTAAGCAAGAGGGTGAAAGAACGTGGCCTGGGGGTGGTGGTAGATATGACAAAACGTACTGAGAGCTACAATGGATAGGGGGAAGTGGAGAACTATGATCGCCTACTTCCTGAAAGAAAAAAAAAAGATGGCAACCACTGACGTTAATGTTCAAGTTATCTCCCCTTGATATGAGACATAACACTGAGAGAATTAATTACTTCCGACATAATCGTTTTCTGCTTTATATGGATTTGTAACGTCAAACATTTAATGTTGTATCATTAAAAAATATATTTTATATTAATCGGAAAAAATATTTTAATAATTACAAGCAATTTATATAAATAACGAATTCTGTAAATGGAAATTTAGATTTGAGATTTATAAATGATTTTTCCAGATTTCCTTGAGGGGGCGTTGGCAATTTGTTTTAATTTGTTTATTTTTATTTATTGCGCAAGTAAATATTGGAAAAACCGCACAAGAAAATTAAGCGATTTTTAAATTGAAATAATCCCGAGGTTCTTGTGCATTGTTTATTCAAAACAGAATTATTTTAAGAAAAAAATAAAGATCGAGACAAACAGAAATGTTTTCGCAGGAGAGTCGCATCAAAAAAACTGTACCCCACACACAAAAAAATAAAAATAAAAAACAACAGAAAAAAATATCAATTAAGAGATGTACAATATAAGTGCTTTTCTGTTTATTCATTCATATATATATATATATATATATATATATATATATATATATATATATATACATATATATATATATATATATGTATATAAATATATATATACATATATATATATATATATATGTATATAAATATATATATATATATATATATAAATATATATATATATATATGAATAAACAGAAAAGCATATATATATATATATATATATATAAATAGTGTGTGCGTGTGTGAGCTCTCGCGATGGAAAATTTTTTGTCTAAATTACACAAAAAAGGAAAATAGCACTGAAACCTCATTTTAACGGATATATCTACCAAAATTGCCGAAAGATATCTTAAAATAGAAAAGATTAAATTTATTCTATAAAATCGCCATTGGTTTCGAATACGGCCTCCAGACAACTTTGGAATCTCCTGCAATAATCCTTGCCATCATTTCATTTTTATGTCACAAGGAGTTTTGTTGGTCTCTCTCTCTCTCTCCACCTCTCTCTCCCCACTCTCTCTCTCTCTCTCTCTCTCTCTCTGCGCTCTACACGTAATAATCAAAGATGATTTAAGTGGCCAGATGGATGAGGTGATGCAGTTGCAGAAATTGTCTGACAGTCATGACTGGGTTCTCCTGCTTGTATGGCATGGTGAAGAATGCTGTGGTCAGACATAGGGTCTTCAGCAGCGACCCTCTTGAGGGTAGCACTACAATCTCAAGGCACTTGAGTTAGGCCCCCGTGTTTGAGTCCTTCCCAAACAAATTCATGATTTATTCTCTTATCAGTTCCATTAAAGTGAGTTTTCCAATTTGCGGCACCTCTGTAATCACAATTAAGACTCATCCAACTCTTTCCAAATCCTCTGCACTATCCTCAAAAAATGTATTGTTTGCACTAATCTTTTTTCAAAAATATATTGCTGGAAATTTTTTTTTCCAAAAATGTATTTCTGGTAATTTTTTTTCCAAAAATGTATTTCTGGTAATTTTTTTTCCAAGAATGTATTTCTGGTAATTTTTTTCACAAAAATATATTTCTGGTAATTTTTTTTTCCAAAAATATATTTCTGGTAATTTTTTTTCCAAAAATGTATTTCTGGTAATTTTTTTCACAAAAATATATTTCTGGTAATTTTTTTTCCAAAAATGTATTTCTGGTATTTTCTTTCCAAAAATGTATTTCTGGTAATTTTTTTTCCAAAAATATATTTCTGGTAATTTTTTTTTCCAAAAATATATTTCTGGTAATTTTTTTCACAAAAATGTATTTCTGGTAATTTTTTTCATAAAAATGTATTTCTGGTAATTTTTTTCCAAAAATGTATTTCTGGTAATTTTTCCCCCCAAAATGTATTGCTGGTAATAATGTACTGTTGGTAATCCTTTGATAACAAAAACACAAAACTTACGAAGATCTACAAGGAACAGGGAAATGATAACAACCGCACGTGAAAGAAAGAAGAACGGTTGACAGTCATATTCTTTGTGTTTGTATTTACTGTAGTTTACTTAAGTAAATGAATATTTTGGCTGGGATTGAAAATTCTCAAATGATGTGGTTTATGTTATCTGGTACAGTTGTTTGTTTATGATAGTGTAGCGACAATCGACAAAGTTTGAAGAAGGATGCTTCTCCCGGAAATCTACAGGTCATAAAAACACACCACACACTGATTGGTAAATGAAAAAGAATATCGAGATCGTAAAAAGGTAAATACAAAGTTAAAGATTGTTGACGCCGACCATCGAACGAAATCCAACTTGATAATTACTACCGTATATGTCCTCACGTTGATCTATCTATCTTATTCTATATATATATATATATATATATATATATATATATATATATATATATATATGTACTATTTAGATTATTCGGACTATTGTTCACATCTTTGTCGCCATATTTATTACAACGTTTCGGCCGTTGTACGCTCCGGCCTTTTTCACGTGGTTGGAATGTCGAACTGAACGCTTTATTTCGCTCACTGGGGTAGACTGTTCTCGTTCCACGTGCCATGTCTAATGGATGTCAGTTATCAGTTATCTGCTGTTAAATCCCCTCTCCGGGTATTGAATTCACACTCTTTGGGTCTTTTCACTGGATCTAACCAACGCCTTTATCCAATGCGCTATGTTTCCTTGAGGAATAGTCCGAATAATGTAAATAGTGTACATAATACCTCATCTCAGAAATATAGCCATACACACACACACACACATATATATATATATATATATATATATATATATATATATATATATATATATGAGAGAGAGAGAGAGAATAATATATGTATATATATATATATATATATATATATATATATATATATATATTATATATATATATATAGAGAGAGAGAGAGTAATATATATATAATTCAGTTCAAAATTATCTATCTATCTATCTATCTATCTATCTATCTATCTATCTATCTATCTAAGCCTATTCATTTATATAAGCATATCTAATGGGGGCACGGTGGAGTAATTGATTTGGGGAACCGGAGAGCCGAGTTCGAATTCCAGTCGAATCCATTACATTCACTTACGTGCTAATTCCATTGGGAACGGTATGAATCCTTTTCTTCTCCACCCGGATATGGATAAATAGCAGAACAGACCTTGGATGGCAACTGGTTAACGCAGAAAGAAATTGCAACCTACTGCGAAAAAAAACCTGCCTCGTCAGAAATGTATCGAAAGATACATGATCGAAAGATTTATGATCGACTTAGCGTGTATAAGTGACTGAAGTATATCTAAGCTTATTCATATATCTCTCTGTCTATTTCAGTCTGATCATATATATTTATTTTATCTATTTTTTCTATCAATATACTTAAGCCTAATCAGATATATCTATGTTTTTTCCTATCTATCTATCTATCTCTCTCTCTCACTCTCTCTCTCTCTCTCTCTCTCTCTCTCTCTCTCTATATATATATATATATATATATATATATATATATATATATATATATATATCTTTATTTATTCACTAGCAGCACGGTCCGGCGTTGCCCGTGCTTGATTCAAAAATCGTATGACTCATACAGGAATCACTATCACGTCACTTAAAATATTTTTGCCCTTCCTTGCCTTTAAAGGAGTGCCCTTTGCCGTGCTGATGTTGCTACATGCCTTACTTCTCACACTGCGAATTTTTTCTAAGCTCTATACTAAACATTAAATCTGTTACGAAAAAAGAACTAAACAAAATGAATACAAAACGATCAGATTTAAAAAAGGACTCATAACTGGAAAAACCGAATGAAAAAAGAAAGTTAACAACAAATACTTTTTCACAGCCAACCCAGTTCTGCGGAATCAGAATCAATGTTGAGTTTAAGCAAGCGAATGAGCCAATTGGAGTAAAGTGCCATGCAGATTTAAATTTTTCCCACTTGTGACGAATGCAGCTATCGATTTTTTTTCTATGCTAGCATGCTAGTTAACATTCGGGTCAGACAACTGTTGGCGCTCACGCTGGCCAATAGAATCTTCCTGCCTATTCGTGGCAGCCAGCTGTAGACTCTCACTCTGGCCAGTAGAAAATGGCCGTAAACTACATGAAAACTGCCGTAGAAGCATGAAAAAATCGATGATTTCCACTATCGATGGGAGTTCGGAAATACAAAGTCGGTCTTGGCCTTTCCGCTAACTTGGAGCATGTGCATATCAGTTTGGGTGCAAATCCGTCGAAAATTGCGGCCGAGCATTCGTTACACACACACACACTCACACACACACACACACACACACACACACACACACACACACATCCTGCTTTATATATATATATATATATATATATATATATATATATCTTATACAGATAAGGCTCGCCGTAAAACTATGTTCATGGCATCGTATAATCCATTCACTGTCACATTGATTGTCAATTTAGTTTTAATTTTGATTTTCCCGAATAATTGAAGGCAAAACGCTGATCCATTTTATATTGTTTTTGTATATATATATATATATATATATATATATATATATATATATATATATATATATATATATATATATATATAAGTTAGTTCATATCTATCTATCTATCTATCTATCTCTGATGCAAATAAGGCTTGCATAAAACTATGTGCATGCCATCGCATAATTCATTGATTGCCACATGTCAGTTTATTTTTAACGTTGGTTTTTCGGAATAATTTAAGGCAAAACACTGAGCCTGTCATTTTCCATTAAATTTATTCCTCGCTGGATTCTTTCAGGCTTTTGGTTTATTTTGTTTCTTTATCTTTTTTACTGTCCAGATCAAGTTAAATTGAAAAATTTCCTTGACAATTCCGGGGAATGTATCGCATTGTTGTCTGCGTTTATTTATCAGTAAATTTGATGGCGGTCGCCCTGTCACCGTGACAAAAAAAAGAAGAAATAAATAAAATAAAAAAGAAAAGAAATGATGACACATAGATTCTTACAATAATACTTACATAATACAGTAATAATAATACAATAATACTTACATAATACGAATTTAGAAATCTGTTTTTCATTGATACGATTGGCATTAAGGTTTTAAATATATTCAAGTACTGGCAAAACATTTAGCCAATGAAAATTCTTACTTGCCAGTCACGTGACATCGACGAGGTTATTCCAATCTGGCAGCATTTCTCCAACAAACCAGTGTTTTTTGCAACAGACTCCCGCGTGAATGCTTCACCGAACGATACAATATTAATAGATAATGAGATATTTTATTTAGTATCCTTTTTATTCACAGAATGAGATGAAGAAGAAAGGGTTTCATTTTCAAATTCTGAGTGATTGATTTGTTTTCTACGGATTGTAAAAAATATATACGGCCAGGAAAAAAACGCGCTAAA
>OZ038513.1:49418055-49435555 GCA_964036315.1 Acanthosepion esculentum | reverse complement strand
GTTGCTAAATAAGGACTCGTGTCTGGCCACTCATACATTAAAAAGGGAGTTACCTTTCAATCACTATGTATATATAAGCCTTCTTAGTTTCAGGGTTTTATGCGAGATTCTCCTCCAGGTGAAAGCCTCAACGCGTTTGCATCTGAGATGGAAAAATATCGATAGGGAAAGACAGATTAGGAAAGATAGATCAAAATCAAACTCACACAGGTTTTATTGATTGAATATGCTTTGAAAACACACATCTGCTCTGGCGATTTTGAAAACCTAAAACACACAATTTTTGTGTTATCTTTGAGAGTTGGGGAAGAACATTTAGGATTATTACGCATCATTTTCTTTAGCTAATTTGTATGATAAAATGTTTTTTTTTCCATATCCAGCATTCAACCCGTAAATATCATCTTTCTGCATTTATTCCATCTATACAGAAACGTGAGCCCAATAGAACTTGATGTCCTATCAGGATTTACACATAGCAACATAAGGTACTCAGACAAAACTGTGTTGATGGCAGAAATAAAACTGCAGGAACTCCAAGACAAAATTCTAAAAAATATCAAAAGTAAAAGACAAATCGTCAGTTGGAAGAAGACAGAATGCATAGCTGTTATCAAGTGTATATAATCCAAGACGCTAACTACGAGTTGTTTTCCTTTTTGTTTGTTTCGTTTAGTTTGCTTTGTTTTACGGTATATCAACCTCAATGGGTTATTTAATGCTAACAAGATTATTATTGCTGGTAATATTTTTTTCAAAAGTATTTCTGGTAATATTTTTTTCCAAAAAAGTATTGCTGGCAATAATGTATTGCTGGGATTAAAACCTATTTTTACATGTTTTAATCCAAGGGTGGGGGTTAACTATTCGCCAATAACTGGGACCCTAACAGGTTCTACCACCCTGCCAGAATTAGGGTGGACCTGGGAACACCAGAAATTAAGAGGTGGTTCCACGCTCCTTAAAACCTCCTGATCAGAGGCCTTGCTGTTGGATGTAGTTTATCGTATTACCCAGGACTCGGATGTTGTTTACTATCATACCCAGGACGACGAGTTGTTTTTTTTTAATCTTTTTAAACATTTAATCCCACGTAAGGTGATATCTCTAACATGAAAAATACTTACTGAGAGTGAAGAGAACAATAACACTTTAGACTTTTATTGTTTTGTTTTTTTCTGTCTAAAAACCTTTTGTAGAAAGAGAAATGACAGCAAGTCTTCAACCGCAGCAGCAATCAAAATATGACAGCCAGCAGCAGTAACAGACTAATCAGCAACCAAGCTTAGCTTTAAGTGCCAAAGCTTACTCCAGTTAGTACGGAACAATGTCCTTGTGTTAAAACCGTTGCTTTTCGAATTTGGTGACATAGTGATTGTGAGTTCGATCCTGGGTTGGGGCACTGCGTACTTGCACTCAGTGGATAAGGACCAGCGACCATTGAACAGTCCTATATAAAACTATATTGCTCTTGCAGTGCTTATCAAAATATCTGATATGGCGGGCTTGCTTGCTTTTTTCTTAATGTTGTGACATACCTGGAATATTCCGTGGTAATATTAATTTATACCGGAAACGATATAATAATTAATATAATAAAAGTTGACTATTTTTTTTATCTTCCATTTATTTTTCAATAAATAATCCAATATCAAAACATATAAAACTAATAAAAAAAATAGTCAGTTTATTAACACAAAAACAAAAATTATATAACCTTAATTTTTACTAATGACTTCTTAGTATGGCTTGGACACTGGCCGGCACCGGTCCGCGGACCATCACTTTGAGTAGCACTGAACTAGACGACATCCCTAGATAGTGGAATGGGAATAGTCTACACCCGTTGATTAAATAAATGATTCCGTTCGGGATTGCAGGTTACACTGATCGATAAACATCTGTGGAAGACCTCATATGTATATCGATCTGTCATAAAAAAATCAACAAAGAATATTCCTGATATAAATAGTGTAGATAATTATGTACAGGTTATTTAATGCCAGAAAATAAATCTTACAAGTTATTTCAAGTCAGAATAACAATAATGATGAGAAAAATGGTCTGGATTTGAAATAGTGTAAATAACAATTTAAAGGCTATTTAAAGCCATAAAATAATAATATGATATAATGATTTATTGATACAAGTATTACTAATTAACCCATAGCTGGGGGAGATGAGGATTCATACCTTTACCAAAAGTAATTGCTCGTGACTGAATGTAACAACCCCGACTACAATTAGAAGTCGCTTCTCTGATTAGCAATTCCGAGCCGTTATTTATTAACACCCACGTTTGCTGCACTTGGTATTTCTAAGCGGTCGCCTATCTAGGAACTGAATAGGCTCAAAGTTGCTTAACTTCGGCGATCGTACGAGAACCGGTGTTTCAACGTGATACGGTCGTAAGCAAAGAAATGAGCGTGGAGAAAGGACAAGAGGGATGAGGAAATCAAATGTCGGTGAGTGATATTGTATTTATACTTTTGGACGTAAATAGCAGAGAATGGTTCCACATTCAAGAAGTGCGATAAAATAAATTATTAGAATAGAACTTACGTTTCTTCTTCTTCTATGGGCCGTTTTCGTTCATAGCGAACATAGCTCTCCGCAATTTCCTGTCCTTTGTGGCTTTGTGGCTTTTCGTAAATTTTGTCTTTTCTCTCCCGAACCCGATTCGGGGATCCATCTACACAAGTCCGTCACGTGGGTTATGTTCCGTTTTACTACGACTCTCCTACCAAATGAGAGAGATCCTCAGACGAATTCCTTTCAAAATATTTGTACAAAAGGCAGGTAGAAGTTACGTAACGTCGGTGCGAGTCTGTTTGAAACAGAGATGCCAGCTGAGGACCGACAACATTTCAGCTTAAAGTAGAGAGATCAAGTTTTTCTTTAATAGGATTTCTCAAACATTCAGGCCGGTGGACGAAAATAAATAAATATACTGTTTAATAAATAAACGGAACGTCTATTGAAATACGAGTATCTACTAAAAATAACGTTCCAAGTGATAAACATATTAATAAAATAAAAGAAATTAATTAATAAAAAAAACGACTTTCTAATATATACCGGGTGTAACAGCAAAATTGTCCAAATCGTGTTGCAGCACGGGTTAAAATGATTCATATCTAAAATACCACCAAACTAATTGAGCTTTTTCAGGTTTTCGGTTTAGATATTCAGCCATATTGACACCATTTGTCATAATAATCACTGAAAAACTCAGCAAGAAAGAGAAGAGGTTAAAATCGTTTTGTGTCAGCCCAACTGTCTTCCGAAATGAGCAATAGTGAGAGGAAAAAGATCATTCATGCCTTCAGTAACGCTCGCAACAGTCATACTCAGGCTTCCATCTTCAAGGATCACCAAGAAAACGTTGAATAATTTTTTTTAAAATCCCCAAAAATACAAAGAGAAAGCAGTAGTGAGGAAAAACGGGATCAGGAGGTCACAACAGGAAGAGGAATCATCATTTCAGCATAGAGCTAAATACAGTCTTATTGATCAATGCAAACTCCTATCGTGTTATAAAGAGAATTCCAGTAAAATATCTTTATTCATTTCTAAGATCACAGCTTAATCTAACAATTAGACAATTTTGCTGTTACACGATTTGAACAATTTTGCTGTTACACTGGTATATATATATATATATATATATATATATATATATATAAGAATATATCGATACGAATAATTCCCCTAAAAGACAAAGTGAACATAAAAACAGAACTAGAAAAATATTATGGTTTAACCCCCCCATATAATTTAGCGGTAAAACCAATATAGGGAAAATATTTTTCAAATTACTTAAAAAGAACTTCCCACAGACTAATATGTTACAGAAAATTTTAAACAAAAACAACGTCAAACTAAGTTATAGCTGTATGCCTAATAATGACCAAATTAATTATTAAGTATAATAGGAAAAAATTAAAGACAAACCACACACCGTCCCCACTACGTGTAATTGAAGGAATAAGGAAGCCTGTCCTCTCCAGAGCAAATGCCAACAAGAGTGCGTGGTCTATCAAGTAAACATATACAGAAATAAACCGAACAATATTGATAAGAACCCTAAAGTTTGCATAGGATCCACCCAGAATAGTTTCAAAAAACGTTATTACAACCACCTCAGTTGTTTCAATAGCGAAACCTATAAACATAGTACCACTCTGTCCACATATATATGGAAGATCAAACAAGAAGATAATAAGGACCCCATTTTGAAATGGGGAAATATTTAAAAATGTTATAAATGTAAGGCAGGGGATAAGTTCTGTTCCCTATGCACGGAGGAAAAACTAGCTAAAAATTTATTGAACCTAAAATCGGAAATTATCAGTAGGTGTAGATATAGGAAAAGCTGGTTATAAGAGTAAGATTCTTTTTTTTTTGTTAATAAAGTACTTACCGCCCACCCCGTTTTTTGGCTTTATTTTTTTTATATCTTTTTTTTTGTCACGTGGTCATGGTTGTTTTTAGTTTTAGCTATAAATTCTGTTCCATAATTTTCCTTTTCAGCCAGCATCGCCCTGACGATCCGTTTAGGTGAAACCTATGTAGGATTGCCTGGCTCTTTAGGATTATCTGAGGTTTTACTTTACTTAGTGTATTCAGCACTTTACGCAGTTGTCTTTTTACTCGTTTTTCTTTGGACTTTGAGCTTAAACACTGGACGATTGTTTTCGCCCTGGTTTAATGTTCTTGGTTATTTCTTTTTTTATTCCACATTTTTCCTCGGGTACCGATTTGTTCTACTGCAAGTCGAGTTATCCGAGGTTTTTCCAAGCAAGTACCACCATTTATATATATATATATATATATATATATATATATATATATATATATATATATATATATATATATATATAGTTGTATATTTAGGCAGCAATCCTTCTTTTATAAGTTTCATTAAAAACGACAGACAAGGTACTACGGTTAAGTTTTTTATTTAATTTTTCTTGTGTACGAACAAGAGCTTTCTTTGCTGGACAAAGGGTGTGTAAGAACTGACCAAATGTTTTATTTTTCCGAGCGCTTTCGGCTATATCTTTAGCCATTATCAAGGATGATTTGATTTTTCAGACTTAGTTGAGTGTGTGCATTATGTATATGTCTTAGTGTGTAGTAGTGGTGTTTTAATTTCCAAATACGGTTAGCACGTTGTGGCTTTGTTCATATATATATATATATATATATATATATATATATATATATATATATATATATGTAAAGACATTTTTATGTTTAACATTCTTTTTATAGATGCAAGTATTTAAGTAAATGCTCTGTTTATAATAAACAGTATTAAATAACATTTACCGGCCTGAATGTCCGTGAAATGTTCATAGAAAATATTCGTCCTCCGACAGGATTCGAACCTGTATCCTATACAGAACCGTCATATAGCCTGACGTGCCTTTACCGATTCGGCCACTGAGGATCGTTCGAATTTACTGCTTATAAACTTCAATGTTCCATGAATCTCTAACGTACATTCATAACTGCTCATGGCGTATCAAATGTAAACAAATGACTTCACACATTATGAAATGGACAAAGTCCGACAATTATTTAAATACATTTTTATGTTTAACATACTTTTTATAGATACAAGTATTTAAGTAAATGCTCTGTTTATATTATATATATATATATATATATATATATATATATATATATATATATATATATATATATATATATATATATATATATATATATATATGTATGTGTGTGTGGGGGGCACGTATCTCTGTGTGCGTGTGTGCATGTTTTTGTATTTATGTATTTGGTTTGGTGCTTTTGTTATGGATCTAGATATTCTTAAGAAATTCCATGAAGAATCTGCAAGATAAACGGTCATGAGCTGGTATCTCGGGTTCAAATACTCTCTCAATGTCCTAACGTAGCGTAACGTGTATGTAACTTTTGTTCAAATATTTTCATAGCAATTAATTTGATGTGCTCTCCTCCTAATACACCGACTTCCTGAATTTAAATGTACTACTTGACAGGTTTCATTATTTTACAGCCGAAATGGTTGCATGTAACTGTAAGTTCTATGCTAATAGTGTCTTCTTTCGCACCTCTTCCTCATGGAACTCATTTTCGGCTTTAGTTTTCCTGCCAAGTACAATCTTTAAAAATGTAAACGCAACGTCAATCGTCATCTTCATTTTTTTCTTTCTACTTAATAACCTTCTCTCTGTTTTCTTTCGTTCTCAGTAATTCTTTTCGCTTTAGTGGTTTTATCTTCTTGCCTGGGGGTGACAAGATTACAAAAAGATTTGATAACTGAAGTATTTCGTAAAAATCTGGAGAAGGTTGAAATATTCTTCGCGTGCAAGCAGAAATTGTTTAATTTGAAAGATAATTGAGAAAAAAGAATTTTTTTTATACATTTAGTTACGATTTGCTACAAAGTGTTAAATTATTGGAAATTATTATTCGACTGATCGGATCGGTTTTATTATAAATAAATGTACTCGGGCAAAATTCAATTTGGATAAGTTTTAGATTCTCAACCCTTTGTAACGAAAATCTAATTTTCACCAGTTGTTACTAAATCCGACAAATTCTTCTTACATCAATTCGGAAATCGAAATTCCCACTCTCTCACAATCTTACTTTCTTTCATTCTTTTTTCTCCCTCTATATCTTTCTCTCTCTGTTACTCACTTTTATCTTCTTTTATATCTTTTTTTTTTGTCACGTGGTCATGGTTGTTTTTGGTTTTAGCTATAAATTCTGTTCCATAATTTTCCTTTTCAGCCAGCATCGCCCTGACGATCCGCTTAGGTGAAACCTAGGTAAGATTGCCTGACTCCTTAGGATTATCTGAGGTTTTACTCTACTTAGTGTATTCAGCACTTTACGTAGTTGTCTTTTTCCTCGCTTTGGAGGGATTTTTTCTTTGAACTTTGAGCTTGAAATCTGGAGGATTGTTTTCGCCTTGGTTTAATTTTCTTGGTTCTTTCTTTTTTTTATCCCACATTTTTCCTCGTGTGCCGATTTGTTCTACTGCAAGTCGAGTTATCCGAGGTTTTTCCAAGCGAGTACCACCATTTATATATATATATATATATATATATATATATATATATATATATATATATATATATATATTTAAAGACATTTTTATGTTTAACATTCTTTTTATAGATACAAGTATAGATCTTCTATCTACAAAGTTAGACCGAGAGTAAGTTAGTGATAGAGATATGCTCTATCACTAACTTACTCTCGGTCTAACTTTCAATGACTTTTTCAAGCACTCACTCGCTCTCTTTTCTGTCTCTTTGCCTTCCCCGGCCGCTTACTCTCAGTCCCTCTCTTGCATTCGTGTTTCCTATCACTAACTTTCTTTCTTTCTTTCTTTCTTTCTTTCTTTCTTTTTTTCTCCTTGAATTTTTCACTCCTTCCCTCTATATCTCTCAATTTCTCTTTTTTATCACTCTCTCACATGCCTCCGTTGTATCTTTCTGCGTATCCACATGACACGGTGGATAAAGGCAATTACATTTTTGAAGATCGTAGGTGTCAGGTTAGGCAATAAACCAGAAGAGAGTTCCATAGGTGAGAAAAGAAACTATCATAACTTATGGTCACATATAGCTGTGAAAAATGATGAGACCTAATTTCCAATCTAGTAGTACATTTAAATTCCTACAGTTGAGGTATGAAGGTGGAGAACTAATCCATTTTCTACAGAAAGTTAAAAGGATTAAATAAATACTGCCTTAACCAACGCCTCTATCAACAGTGGATAAAGGCGTTGGTTAGATCCAGTGACAGGACCCAAAGAATTGTGAGTTCAATATCTGGTTAAGGCAGTGGATAACTTGGAGCGGTGAATTAACAGGAGATAACTGATAACTGACATCCATTAGGCACATGGAACTAGAACAGTCTACCCCAGCGAGCGAAATAAAGAGTTCAGTTCGACATTCCAATCACCTGAAGAAGGCCTAAACGTTGTAATAAATATGGCGATAAAGAAGAGGACAATAGTCCGAATAATGTAAATAGTGTATCAGATCCCTTGTTGGCGTATTTGCAAACATATTTGATGGTTGCCATAGTGTTGCAGAACTCCATATTAATGTGGGGGTTAAATGTCTTTGAGTTCAAGGGACAATAGTTCGTCAATCTCATATTGTACAACCTTTGCTGAAAACCCGCCATCATCTGGGTTTCTACGCCTGTAAGAAGGGTATCCTTTATTAGCAGTTTGTGTTTCACTAAGCAATCTATTTGGAAACTTTTTTGAGCATAGATTCTTCTTCAGATATGGCGAGTTGAGGTCAAAGCCCATCCCACATGAGCCATGTACTATGTTCCTTTTATCATAGAGCTCCTTGTCTGTCGATGGATTTGGAACCTCTGTCGAGATTATCCTGTCCATTTAATAAGAGTGAAGTTTTGCTGCTAGCCAAAGCAGAATGTGAGTATGTGGTAGCCACCATATTTGCCACTCACCTGCATACAGGTCACACTTTACGGACCAAAGTGTTTTCATCTTTTTAATCAGATCCATGAGCAACAACTTTCAGCGAAAGACTCTGGCAAGGAGGTCACCTCTATCTTTTGCTACGGAAAAAGTTTGTCTTCACTTTCCTTCCTTCCACTCGGATGGAGTATTGCTGCCATATATGGTCCGGTGCCCATTCTGTTTGTCTCAAGGTTCTTGATAAGTTCCAGAGACGTATATGCAATGTAACTGGCCCTGATCTAGCATTTCGTCTACAGTCGCTCTCTCATAGACATGCCGTCGCCTCCCTCTGTCTTTTTTTACAAATACTTTCATGGTAACTGCTCCGATGAGCTGCATTTGCTGGTTCCCAGACTTTATGAATTTAAGCGTTCTATTAGGCTGGCATCTCAAACACACCCGTTCACTGTCGAAACTGTTAAATGTAGCCGTCTCTTCTACTCCAATAGCTTCATGTCTCGCACCTCTCGCCTGTGGAACTCCCTCCCCTTTTCCTATTTCCCTGATAGCTATAATCTCCAACTATTCAAATGTAATGTCAATCGACGTCTCCAGAAGCCTTGATCTATCCCCTATCCTTCTCTTCATCCTTTCCTTTATCACTCCTATTTGGTCTCACTCCAATTCTCTGTAACCCCTTGCGTGCTAGTGGCTTCCCGCCTTGCATGGGGTGAAACGCTTAAAGAAAAAAAAAGCTTTGGGTTGCATGTAAATGTTACGAAGAGATCTGGCCTACCATAGTGGCGTACATAAGTCATGACATCCTGTGTCATTTTATGAATGTCAAGGCCCTCCTGTAAAGCTTGATGGTAGAATGTAGAGCTGTGCATGATTGACAGGTTTTACATCATTGTTTACGGCATCTCTCAGATGAATATAATTCTCCGATAGCAGTTGTGTTTGATTTTTTCTAATGAAACAGAGACTCTCGGATTTTGGCAGTCATATCAACTCTATATTGATGAAAGAAATCTCGAGAATGATAAAGATGATTGAATGAGTTGCTACACGTCATAAAACAAGTGGGCATAGAATTCTTATTTCCCACTGCCTGGTATTGAACTCACAACTCTTTGGGTCTGGTCACAGGATCTAACCAACGTATTTATCCACTAGGCCATATCTTCTCAATTTAAATACCATGCTACGGCTGTGGTGAACAAAAAAAAACTTGTAGAGTTGAGTTAAATGGAAAATAACTGAGAGATTCGGAAGCATTTGATGACGATGAAAGAGACCAAAGAACAGAATCCGGGTGGCAGGTTTATATTTTGGCAAAATATAATAGCAGCACTCTCGAGAATTTTCCGTCTAAGAAAATTACGACCTCTTTTAATAAGTGTGGCATTCATTAGATTGTGATTGAACTTATTTCTATATGACTAACGCATCTGATAAATTTTTATGTATAAGCTCCTTTTAGTTTTCATATTAATAGCCGTTGTGAAAAATTTTTTAAAGGAATATTCTTGGAGAAAATGGCAGACGTGGAAATATCATTTCAGCAAGAATAAGCGAAAACAGATCGCAAGAAACAGATGGTGCTCTGAATCCAAAGACTGGAGCGACGGGATTAGAATCGATCGTTGCCATCGTAGCGAATGCTAGCTGCAATAAGCGATTTGTGATTCCTTTTGAAATCTTTTATCCGTCTGACCTTGTCAACTCGAGACACCACATTGAAATAATGAACACTAAAACAACAATATTACTAAGACAATATTTTCTTTCCATTATGCCGAGGTTTCTGACCTGTGATATCCGGTCGTATTGGGTAACCTGGGAAAAAGAACTGACGCAAACGAAAGAAACGTCTCTTTTTTTTTTCGGTTTCTGGTCAATACTGGGGACGGGTTCAGATTGTTAATAGATAAAACTTGAGCAACAAGAATACTTATATATTTATTCCCCCCCCACCACCACTTTCTCTCTTTCTCCCTCAATTTACGTTTTTCTGTTTCTTTCTTCATTCTTTTCGCCCTTTCTTTTTACACTCCCTCACTATCTATTTCTCTTTCGTCTCTCGCATTTTTCTCCTTTTGTTCACCCCCCCTCTTTGTTTTTACTTTCTCCTTGCTCTTCCTCTTTTCTTCTTCTTTTCCCTTCTACTCTCACTATCTACATTTTCTCTCTTTTTCTTTTCCAACTTCCCTTTTCTTTCTCTTATTCTCTGTATATGTCTCTCTCTCTCTTTCTCTTTCCTCTTTTTTTGTTACTTTTACTACTTCTCTCTCATTTTTCTTCTCTTTGTCATCCCTTTCCGCTTTCTCACTCTTTATCTCTTCTCCCCCTTTATTTTCTTTCTTTCCATAGCTTTCTTATTTATCTCCCTTGCCCCTCTCTTTCAGCTCTCTTTATCATCATCTCTTTCTCTCCCCTCTCTCTATGTATTTTCCCTTCCTCTCTCTCGGCCTGTCGCTCTATATCTTTTTCACTAGCTTTCTTTTCTCTTCCGTATATTTCTCTTTTCTTTAACATTCCATCACTTATTCTCACTCTTTTCCTTTCATTCTCTCTTTATACTTTCTCTTCCATTTTTTTTATATCTATATTTATTCCCGCGCCATTCCCCCCCCCCACAACGCTCTTTTCTCTCTATCCTTCCCCTGTCTTTTCTGATCTTCCTGTCTGGCCTTCGACTGGAATGTAGTCAGGTTGGAAACAGGACACATTTTTTTTTTTTACCCATGTGTCTAACCAATCGCAGAATGTTGACAATTCATCACAACAGTGGCCTCGAGCAAGATTCGAACAATGTCTTACGAAGAAGTAGGGGAATAACAATTTCGGGCCATTTTCATTTCATACGCCGAATTTCTCACGTGAACACACATCTTACCTTATACACGCACACGCACGCACGCACACACACACACACACACACACACACACACACACACACACACTCACATATATATATATATATATATATATATATTTAATATAAAAGTGTCAAACACTAATATTCCATTGTTATAATTTATTGCATTGGAATCGTAATCACGATCCAATTCATCAGACCTACAAATTCAAAAAGCATTTTGAATTTGTAAGTCTGATGAATTGTCCTGGACATTGAGTTCTACCTGGATTCTATCCTCTTGGGAATTTATATATATATATATATATATATATATATAACCGACTCTCCCGTCGAATTCGACGTATGAGGGTCAAGCAGATCAGTTCCTAGAAACTGAGAGCCCGACACTGACACAGGAGATTTGATTATAGTGGTGAAGGTTTCGTGCAGGACCATCCACGTTTATATATATATATATATATATATATGATCGACTCTCCCGCCGAATTCGACGTATGAGGGTCAGGCAGATCAGTTCCTAGAAACTGAAAGCCCGACACCGACACATGAGATTTGATTATAGTGGTGAAGGCCTTGTGCATGGCCATCCACACTTTTTGGAGGGACGAATACAGGGACCTGGTGCAGCGAATGCCACAAGATCCCCAAACGACCCTCCGCAGGTTTTGAATTCAGGGTTGTCCTTCTCCTAGACCAGTTGTCATCCAAGGCTACAGAACCCAGTCTGTCCTGCTATTTACCCATAGTCGGAGGGAGAAGAAGAGGATTCACACCTTTCCTAAGTAAGTGAATGTAATGGATTCGAATGGAATTCGAACTCGGCTCTCCGATTCCTTAATCCGAAACGCTAACCATTACACCAACAGACAATGGATGATAACTCCGGTCTGATGAGGCTGTCTGAAATAAATTATTAACGAACTCTTTAATAATTTATTGATTTTTTTCCTTTGATCTATATATAATATTGTTCTGTATTTTGATATATATATATATATATATATATATATATATATATATATATATATATATATATATATATATATATATATATATATATATATATATATATATATATATATATATATATATATATATATATATATATATATATATATATATATATATATTCACCATTGGATAACATATATAGTCAAGCCAAAACACAGCACACATTGCCTGAATATTACCTTAAAGCATGAAAAAGATTATTGCTGCTCGGTGTTGATTTATATATATATAATGGATTTTATATTGATATATGTATACTTTTGCATCTAAAAAGTTTTCATTTTTTTCTTATCCTAATACTTCCATCCGTCCTGTTAAAGGGTTAGTATATCACTGATTACTAGTGCCTTTGTTGTACCATGGAGAGTGGAGAAAATACAAAAGGTATATCTTCTATATTCTTAAGCACTCGAATAAGTGCAATTTTAACATAAGGGGTGGCGCCAAGAGGGTGAATTGCGAAAGGAAATAGTTAAGAACAACATCTCTAATTAATCCCCTCAGCGGATTAAGTTATGCCGATTTGAATTTTAGTCTCACCTAAAAATCGCGTATTCATCTTGCGAAATCTTTCCTTTCAGCACAGTTAATCAAAAAAAAAAAAGTCAGTAAAATAAAATGAATAAAATCATATGGAAATAAGTCGTGATGAAAAAATGTCGTGTTCTTGTAATAAATGTCGACAGGCTTTTATGGAAGAAGCACTTCACTTGGAGGAATCGCCTCAGGTAAATATGAAGGACTCATCATATGACAGAATCTTTCAATAAAGGGGAAAAAATTCTACCAATAACTTTAAAAAAGAAACAAACGCAAGCAGGTCAGATTCACTCGAGTCTACGTGGGCTCATAATGTAATATTGGAAATAGAATTGATCGCTGTATATATGTACTTTAGAATTCTGTTCGAGCTAATCGATATTTAAAAATCAATCAAAAGATAACATCAATATCTTTAGCTGGAAAGCCGTTCATTCCAGGAATTATTACAGCCAGTATCCGTATCTTTGATGTTCTCAGTACAACACTCCACTCGAAAAGAGAGAGAGATGCTAAAAAAAAAAATTTAATTGTATTTCATAATTTTAGATAGATCTTTATGGTAATTGTTTAATTTTATATTAATTTATGACATTGTTCACAACATCCAAGGCCCTCCACAGTTTCCTGAACAGTAGTAGAAGTTCATTAAACTTATATTATTTAGGATTTGGTTTCCGTTTCTTTCTAAATTGTACTTCAACTCTATACTTTTAAAGTTTCCGCCTAAAATCTGAAATTTATCGGATTTCGGATTCCCCCGAAAATATTTTCCTTCTCGTTTACTTCCAGTAGCCCCTTACATCTTAGTGACACTATCACCTTACTTGGGCTGAATTTCACCGAAAAAGTACAAGTAACAAGCAATGGTTTTAAGTATTTTAATTAGCAGTATTACAAGGTATAATAGGACTAATAATTACCACAGCATTTCAAGTGATTAAATTACTAAATCTAAATTTAAAGTTATAAGTTTTCTTATTTCAATATTTGTTTATTGAAATTAGTATTTTCAAAAAATATTTTAGTGTATTTTGGTTAAGAGTAGCACCTAATTATTTAAATTCGTATTTAACAGTAAGCCCGTCCCTTTAAAATAATGCGAAATTGAAAGATCTTTTATATCGGAAAAGCTTAAGACTTTTATTGTAAGAAAATGTGATTTTTCTCAAAATACTTATCATCTTACAGTAATATCTGAAGTAAAATATAATATATACGGAATAGATTTTAAATAAGCGTGTCAAAAAAAACGGAAAATTATAAATTAATACAGTAAATAAATATATATATACAGTGCGCACTTTAAAAAATATAAAAATTTATAACTTTATTTGTATTTGCGATAGAAATAATTTGTAAAAAGGATTAGAAAGAAGTAAATCTATATTTTTTAAGGTTTTATTGAAATTTTATTTAAGTTTCCACATGTCCTCCATCATTAGCAATACAAAGGGTAATACGATTTTGTAGTTCACGGGAAACATTTGCCAACTGATTTACAGTAATGCCTGAAATCACATTAGTTATTTTAGCTATACTTAAAACTAGGTACATTAAAATTTATAACATTTCTTACAGATTATTTCTATCGCAAATACAAATAAAGTTATACTTTTTTAAAGAGCACACGACAGGGTGTCCATAAAGTTCGTATGCACTTTAAAAAATTTATAACTTTATTTGGATTTGCGATAGAAATAATTTGTAAAAAGGATTAGAAAGAAGTAAATCTATATGTTTTAAGGATTTATTGAAATTTTATTTAACTTTCCACATGTCCTCCATCATTAGCAATACAAAGGGTAATACGATTTTGCAGTTCACGGAAAACATTTGCCAACTGATTTACAGTAATGCCTGAAATCACATTAGTTATTTTTGCTATACTTAAAACTAGGTACATTAAACTTTATAACATCTTTTACAGATTATTTCTATCGCAAATACAAATAAAGTTATAATTTTTTAAAAAAGTGAACAAGAACTTTATGGACACCCTGTATGTAGCACACTATGATAAAGAGTGTGACATGCATGTAAGTATGCCACTAGATTTTCGGCTAAATGCCCAATCGGTTAAATGTACTTCGGACATATATCCTTTCGACGAAATGTCTCTCGGTCAAATATACTTTCGACGAAATGTCTCTCGGCCAAATATCCTTTCGACGAAATTCCTCACGGCCAAATGTCCGTTCGACGAAATGCCTCTCGGCCAAATATCCTTTCGACGAAATGCCTCTCGGCCAAATATCCTTTCGACGAAATGTCTCTCGGCCAAATATCCTTTCGACGAAATGCCTCTCGGCCAAATATCCTTTCGATGAAATGTCTCTCGGCCAAATATCCTTTCGACGAAATGTCTCTCGGCCAAATATCCTTTCGACGAAATGTCTCTCGGCCAAATATCCTTTCGACGAAATGCCTCTCGGCCAAATATCCTTTCGACGAAATGTCTCTCGGCCAAATATCCTTTCGACGAAATGTCTCTCGGCCAAATATCCTTTCGACGAAATGTCTCTCGGCCAAATATCCTTTCGACGAAATGTCTCTCGGCCAAATATCCTTTCGACGAAATGTCTCTCGGCCAAATATCCTTTCGACGAAATGTCTCTCGGCCAAATATCCTTTCGACGAAATGTCTCTCGGCCAAATGTCCGTTCGACGAAATGTCTCTCGGCCAAATATCCTTTCGACGAAATGTCTCTCGGCCAAATATACTTTCGACGAAATGTCTCTCGGCTAAATATCCTTTCGACGAAATGCCTCTCGGCCAAATATCCGTTCGACGAAATGTCTCTCGGCTAAATATCCATTCGACGAAATGTCTCTCGGCCAAATTTCCGTCGACGAAATGTCCGAGTACCGATAGATTAAAACAAGGCCCAAGTGTGACGGAAAATAATTTGTGACTGGAGGTTTGTTTTATGGACGCAAAGAATTGCAGATTATCATGGTTTTATGATAAATAACGGTTGACTTAAGTGGTTAAGATTACTGGAATTGGTAAATATCCTTTCGAGAGTCTGTTCCACAGTAGATTTGTTCGCCTATCGTCCGCTTCAGACTTCTTTCTGGTCTTTTGAACAGGGGTAGAGATTTATCCCTCGTTTCCTGCTTAGGACTGCATTTCCGGTTCCTTCTAAAGTCTGTCCATTTGCTTCATTTTCCAATCCCAACGATCTTGACCCCCTTCACGTCTAGAGTTAGCCCATAGCTTTACTTCTGTCCTTTCTTGAGATCATGCTACACCACAAAAGTAACCCTCTACTTTGAGTGACTCTTGGTCCTTGTAGGGGTTCTTGTGAAAAACGAAACTTCCTTCATAATAACGGAACACGAACAGACCGGAATTGATTCGATCCAGGGTACGTAGTATAGCGGTTCTTAGATGTGAAGGTCTGAACTGTTGGAACTAAAGGATGTAACTCGTCATGTAATATCCCGTCTGCTGTTGAAAGGATGGTCGCTCAGAAGATTAACATAATGTCAAGGGTTCTACAGAAAGATACTGAGGATACCACTGATCAACTATATGAGCAGCGACGAAGTTTTAGAGACAATGGAAACAAAAAGGAGACTTATACTTAACATCAGGAAGAGACGGAAGAAATTTCTAGGACACATCATGAGGAAAGAGGACTTGGAAAATCTGATACTCACTGGTCAGACTGAAGGCGACAGGGACAAAGGAAAGCAGTACATTACATACATGATGGATAGTAGAATAGGCCTTCTATTTATTACACCAAACGGTACTGGATGTTATTTTAAAGCTGAGAGTCTCTGTATCTTAAACGTTTTGATGTCAACTCAACACCCTATGCACTAATAGGTACATTCTATAGAAGGTTCCTTCTCTTTACATTTTATAGTGAAACGTTAAAGAGACAGAGACGCTTAGTTGTATTTTTTGTACTGACTTTTTCGCCCTGTTTTATATATAAGACTGATTTCATCCTGTAAGAAGATGAACTACATCCAACAGCAAGGCCTTTGATCAGGAAGTTTTGAAGAGCGTGGAACCTGTCTTAATTGCTGGTGTTCTCAAGTCGACCCTGACCCGTGGTGGTAGCACCTGTCAGGGTACCAGCTAAAAGCAAATACTTAACCACCAAACTGGGTTCAAATCACTATGAAAGTATAAAAATAAGTTTAAAAACCACCGATACATTATTCAAAAATTATTATCAGCAATGAATTTATTGAAGAAAAAAATATTACCAGGAATAAAAAATCTTGTCGGCATTAAATAACACATTGAGGCTGATATCTCGTAAACCACAATAAAGCAAGCCAAAATAAACCAAAGAATACATATTCTATTCATACGAACTAATCCTAAAAATCTTGTTGGCATCAAATAACCCATTGAGGTTTTGATATGTCGTAAACCACAATAAACCGAACCAAAATAAACCAAGGAATACATATTCTTTTCATAGGAACTAATCCTAAAAATCTTGTTGGCATTAAATAACCCATTGAGGTTGATATGCCGTAAAACAAAATAAACCAAACAAAAATAAACCAAAGAATACATATTCTATTCATACCAATGTATTTTAAAAATCTTCTCGTTATTATATATCTCATTGAAGTTGATATGCCGTAAA
>OZ038513.1:49403055-49415555 GCA_964036315.1 Acanthosepion esculentum | reverse complement strand
ATTTTTTTTTATTAAACATAATTGATGTTAGTAGGATCCGTCCAACACTTCAAAAAAGAGAAGCCGCTGCTCTTAGACAAAATCAAGAGGCTCTCTCGTTAAGGGAGAAGGAAACGAGAAAATATAGACGGGTATGGGGAATCAATACATCTGACCCAGTCGAGATGAAAGAGGGCTAAAAAAACTGGGGAGGTTGGGAATCTCAGCTTGGATCATAACCAAAGATATAGCCGGGAGCAGGCCAGGAGAAGCACTTACATTAACTAGGTACAGAAAAGTTTGTCTCGCCTAACCACCTGAAGGGCTCCACAGGAAACCCCTCCCCCCGATGTGATATACATTTACCGACTATTATGTGAAACTTTTTACATGCTCCACTTGAAAAACATATTTTTTTATTTTGTGTGTGTGTGTGTGTGTGTGTGTGTGTGTGTGTTGCTACTTGTTTTAATATGTTTTTTTTTTCATGCAATAATTAAATTTTCTACCTCCAGAAAAATCTGGATTTCTGTTGTGAAGATTTTGAATGAGAAATGGTCTCCATAATGGCGGCTGGGGTTTTTGGTGCTACAATTTTCAATAAAAGAATAACCCACACTGAATTAAAGAATTAAGAGGTCATTGACCCAGAGAACATTGCATAGAATAACATCGACACATGCTACCTTTAAAGAATTTCCCTTCAATCATTTGTCCTTTATCTCTTCGTCGTCGCATTTTCCTTCATTTTTCCCTCTTTTTAAAGATCTTCGCTTTCAACTGTTTGCCTCTCTTTGAGGGGAGAACGAAAAAGCATTTCGTTAGGTATATTTCACGCGTCCTTCGTAAATGTGTTAGCGTAATGTCGCAATAATGTTTCTGCAATATTTATATGCCAATCAAATGCCAAAAATAAAAAAAAAATGTCTTTTTAATATTTTCCTATCATCTCGGTCCACATTTACAAAGCGCAGTGGTAAATTGTCGTCTTAATTACGCGAAAATGAAAATAACATTGACATCTCATTTTAACAGATATATTTACCAAAATTACACAAAAATATCTTGACATACTAAAAAGTACATTTATTTAATACAATCGTCATTGGCTTCAACGACGTCCTCCAGAGGACTTCAGAATCTCCCGCATCTCTTCTTGGTGAATGCTGTCATAATTTTGGCCTTCATTTTCTAGTGAACAAAACAAGATCGACATTTAAAATTAAAAATGCTAAGCACCTACCCATTGATTTTGTTAGAAATTAAAAAGACACGAATTTACAAACTTTGCTTATCCCACACGCAAAAGCGAATCCAAAACAAAACTCGTGAAATTTCACACCTTGATGCCAAATGTTTTTCGGCAAATAGAAATCTAGGAAACATTTAAAAACAAAATTCAAATAATCTTCAATTGTCAGAAACAAATTCTTTTCCGAACCTTTTCACGAGCCGACGCGAAATGTTTCGTTGTCCAATGGAAAGGCCCGAATCATATGCGGGGGTGAATTTCCAAATGACCTTTTCAAGTCCCAGAAACAAAATAAAAGACGGGCAAGTTCGCCTGTCACCAGAGAGAAGGAGACGAGCGTATTAACAAGTCCCTTGACAATCGTCAAGCGATCGTTATTATTATCTCTACCTTTATCCCTCACCTCTTTTATACTTGATAAACGAACGGAATATTTTAAGACTGAGTGATTACTTCAAAGACATTCCTACCCTACTACCCTACTATAACGCTCATACATACATACATACATACATAAACACGTACGTTCCTGCCTACGTACACATCAACCCATTCATGCAAGGTTTACTACGAACATTTTGACGACCTTGTATCAACCAAAATACATTAATTTTTTTTTTTGTAAAGATCTTAATTGATTTTTATGTATAGAAATTTGTTGTTTCACTTTACAATTTGATTTTCTTGTTTTATACCCCTCTTACGGTGGGCTATCTAACTAACATGGCCAAAGCAAACTAATCTGTTTTCACAATAACACTTCACTATAACTGATAACCCACTATAATACTATGTCTTAATTCTGGAAGATTCGTTTCATACTTGAAAATAGGAGGAATCTATTCCTAACTTTATACTTGCGTTAGACTCTTCTGCTAGTATGATTTTACAAAAGCTATAAAAATGACGATATATTTTGCAAATTCTTTATTATTAGTGAAGGTTTTCACATCTGAGTTAGCAACGTATTTGGCCAATCATATTCATGTGTAATTATAGCGTTGGATAAGTTACTGACTAAACAATAATAGAAAATCGGTTCTCCATTTTCTCCCCAATAGAATAGGTTATTTTTCTATGTGATGCGTCACTCCAGTGATCAAGACTCTCCATAACTTCCTATCACGTTTGGCTCTTAGCTGTTTTTATCCCTATGTTCAGGTTCCGTCTCACTACGTTCTGCCATCCATTCGCACAAGCTTGAAATGTAAGTGGCTCGCTACCTTCCACTAAGTTAACTCTCAATAAGCCTCGTGAGTGTTAAGTTTTCCAAATCCTCCTTCCTCGTTATGTTCCCACGAAATTTCAGGTGTATTTATCGGATTCTGAGCATATATGTTCTTTCTGTTGCCATGAAGACTTTATTGTTACTTACTCGATCTGTCCACAGAATTCTCAGTATCCTTCTGAAGAATCGGATTTCTTTTCCTTATCCCGGAGGAGACAAGAGGACGGATATCAAATAAGTAGTTTAGCACTCTTGTTTTTGTTTTTTAACGAAGTTTTATTTTTCCGTTTGTCTTCCCCATGCTTAGCTTTTGGAAAGCATCTTTCGCTCGTCCAATGTGTATTCGAATCTCAGTGTAGCATTTTTCACCCTCTTTTAAAACACTTCCCAGTTATTTAAAATTGTGCAGCTGCATGATGTCGATATGTTCAATTTGAAACTTGCATCTTGAGGCTTTTTTTCTTTATTTACCTAATAAAGTTTGTCGTGTTTCCAACGTTTTCTAAATCAAATAAAATTTATCTGGACCGACCAGCATCTTATGAAGGCCGGGGAAACAAGGCGATGATAAAAACAAATAAGTTGGGGACAATAGTCCATGTTTCTATGATGTAGATATAATCATAGATTGTACTTTCAGAAAACTAAAAAATAATTTGCAACATGTTGACGCGTGTTTGAAATCGTCACAGCATTTTGTATCGTTGAAGTTATCGCCAACATTTTTGGTCAAGATTCACAAACTCTATGTTTCATTTAATTTCCCAAATTAAGGACACATGGTGCAGGGGATAAAGACGTTGGTTAGATCCAGTGACAAGACCTAAAGAGTGTGAGTTCAATACCCGGTTAAGGCAGTAGAGAACTTGGAGAGAGGAATTAACAGGAGATAACTGATAACTGACATCCATTAGACATGCCAGGTGGAAATAGAACAGTCTACCCCAGTGAGCGAAATAAAGGGTTCAGTTCGACATTCCAACCATCTGAAGAAGCCCGAAGCGTACGACAGCCGAAACGTTGTAATAAATATGGCGACAAAGATGAAGACAATAGTCCGAATAATGTAAACAGTGTACATAATACCTCATCTCAGAAATATAGACGGATATTTAGTACCGTTGAAGTTATCGCTAACATTTGTGATCGAGATTTACAAACTCTATGTTTCGTTCAATTTCGTAAACCAATCAATGGAATTTGAATAAGCTGATTTGATGTCAGATATATATTTACCCGGTCTCTCTACCAAGGCTGAATGTGACACAAGGTCGTTTTAACATGGACAGTGCCATACACATTCTTATGCATATGTCAATCACAGAAATAAAACAAGACCTCCTAGACAATGTAGTAAATGAAAGTGAGAAAAAAGGACTAGATATCAATTAAAGAAAAGTATGGTCGCCAGCGAGAGAAAAAGCCCAAGATATGGTCGCCAGCGAGAGAAAAAACCCAAGATATGGTCTGTGAATTGGAAATGACATCATCAAACAAGTCTAACGTCATTTGCTTACGTCATTTCTTTTATGACACTAGAATTCATTTTTGCAACATCCTGACGCCTGTTGAAATCATCACAGTATTTGGTATTGTTGAAATTACCAATAACTTTCTTGTCAAGGTGGGTGACTGAGGCGAGCTTGGTTCACTTGAAAGGAGCTAGCCTTGATTTTCTCTTTTAGGTCAACCTATATCACATCAGGGTGGTTTCCTGTGGAGCCCTCCCCTGGTTAGGCTAGACAAACTTTTGTGTATCTAATTAATGTAAGTAAGTGTTGTTCCTGGCCTGCTCCCGGCTACATCTTTGGTAATGATCCAAGTTGAGATTCCCAACCGCCCCAGTTTGTTTTGGCCCCCTTTCATCTCGACTTGGTCACCATGCCCGTCTATATTTTCCCTTTTCCCTCTCTTAGCGAGAGAGCCCCTTGATTTTGTCTAAGGGCAGCGCTTTCTTTTTTTGAAGTGTTGGATGGGTCCTACTAACATCAGTTATGTTTATTTTTGCTTTGTTTTGATATTTAGATTGTTTGGAGCTTCAGCCCTCCCCTTTCATGATCATTCATCTGATTTGTATATATATATATATATTGTAAATAACATTTATCATCTCATTAGGATTTTTTTATCACCCCTCGCCACGAGAGGGTGTGGTATTATGGTGTGTGGAGGATTGATTGTCGACGGATGAGCTTTTATGGTGAATGAGGAAATTACGAGTGAGTGGGTCGTGAATCCGATTAGCTAGGTATAAGATAGTTAGTGAAGACCAGCCTCAACCCATTCCCCCTTTTCGGCCTTGTGCCATAATTGTATTAATGTACAATAAATCTCGACATTCTTCTCAAGATTTACAAACTGTATGTTTCGTTCAATTTCACAAAACAACCGATGAAAGTTGAATAAACTACTTTGTTTAGAAAATGCTTTGACAAAACCCCTTCTTTCCAGTTTAATAATTTCTTTAATATTTTTTTCACAGCTTCCTGGCAAACAATATCGTTTAAGACAAATTTCTTTTTTCCCTCTTTTTAACAGCGAATAATAAATTCTTAAGATTTCTTACTCTTGAGTATGCAACATACAACTGGGCATGCGTAAATATTTCTTTCTGGGGCCAAATTCCAATGTTTGAAGCATTTGATCTTGTGATTTATTTATAGTTTCGTAAGCGCAGGGCGAACTGGAAACTGGATCGTTGTACATAAAAACTTAAAGAAAAGATATACAAAAAACTATATTGCCTTTTTATGAAATAAATATTTGTTATTTTAATCATTAAATTGTTTTTTTAAATCTTGGGAGTATTTGATAAATAATAAAACTTCTACTTTTTCCCCTAAAATTAATTTAAAATTTATAGGACTTCATGGTAAACAATATTTTTCAAAATTTCTTTCTTTTTTTTTCTTTTTAACAGCGAATAATAAATTCTTTAGATTTGTCACTCTTGAGTATGCAACGTAAAACTGGGCATGCGTAAATATTTCTTTCTGGAGCCAAATTCCAATGTTTAAAGCATTTTACCTTGTGATTTGTTTATAGTTTTCGTAAACGTAGGTCGGACTGGAAACTGGATTCTTGTACATAAAAACTTAAGGAAAAAAATATGGAAAAAACTATTTCATTTTTATGAAATAAGTATTTGTTATTTTAATCATTAAATTGTTTTTAATATTGTGAGAGTATTTTGTGTGTCAAATAATAACACTTTTACTTTTCCCCATAAATTAAATGAAAATTTATTGTACTAAGCTACGCACCCTAGTAAACCCAACTGTACTCTGTACGCACTTACCTGTTTTCATTTTTACTCCAAAATTTGCTTTCGATCGGTCAAGGTATGGCTATTTTACAGAGTGTAAATAGGCCATGCGTAAATATTCCTTTCTAAAGCCAATTTCCAACTTTTTGAAGTATTTGACCTTGTGATTTGTTTATAGTATGGTCGCCAGCGAGAGAAAAATGAATTGAAAATGACATCATCAAAAGAGTCTGACGTCATTTGATTACGTCATTTCGTTTATGACACGAGAATTCTTTTTCGCAACATCCTGACGCCTGTTGAAATCATCACATTATTTGGTATTATTGAAGTTATCGTTACCATTTTTTGTCGAGATTTACAAACTCTACGTTTCGTTTAATTTCGCAAAATAAACGATGAAATTTGAATAAGCTGATTTGTTTGGAAAAATACTTTGACAAAAATAACCCAAACCAGCGGTTCAATATTTTTTAAAATTTATCTTAATTTTATAGGACGTAAATATTATTTCAGAAAATCTTTTTTTTTTCATTTTAACGGCGAAGAATAAATTAAGATTTCTTACTCTTGTGAATTGCAACATACAACTGGCCATGGGTAAACATTTCTTTTTGAAGCCGAATTCCAACTATTTTGGCCTTGTGATCTGTTCATAGTTCTCGCAGGCGCAAGGCACACTGGAAACAGGATTCTTGTATTTATACAAATATAAAGGAAAGATATGCAAAAAACAATATTACATATTTATTAAATAAGTGTTGTTTTAATCATTAAATTGATTTTAAAATAGTGGGAGTATTTTATATGTTACATAATAACATTTTTTAGTTTTTCCAAAAAAATCAAATAACTGTATTGTATTAAGCTACACACCCTTTGTACCCCAAAATTTAGTTTCGATTGATCAATGTATGGTTATTATAGAGGGTGTGACGGATGGACGGACTAACAGAAGTTACAGAATTTTATATATAAATAATATATTTATCAGTGCTCGGATTAGTATCGTATATGTTTCCACTGCACGGGAGTAAATCGTTATGTCGTAGCAACCTGCCTAGAATCACTGTATTTGTACATGTTATATGTATTTACTTGTCATGCACAATTAGGCTATATCGGTGGACGAAACACTCACTGGTTCAATTCTTGGTCTGAAGATACACGACAAGTTTTACTTTTTATATTTTCTACGCTTACAGAAAAAGTTATAGACAAAAATATACAAATACGCTAATATCTCTATCTATAAAAGGCAGGATGTTTGTGTGTGTGTGTGTGTGTGTGTGTGTGTGTGTGTAACGAATGCTCGGCCGCGATTTTCGACGGATTTGCACCAAAATGTACATGCACATGCTCCAAGTTAGCCTAATTGCCAAGACCGACTTTGCATTTCCCAACTTTTTTCATGCTTCTACGGCAGTTTTCATGTAGTTTCCGGCCATTTTCTACTGGCCAGAGTAAGAGCCTATAGCTGGCTGCCACGAATAGGCAGGAAGATTCTATTGGCCAGCGTGAGAGCCAGCAGCTGACTGACACGAATGTTAACTAGCATGCTAGCATGCAAAAAAAAATTGATAGCTGCATTCGTCACAAGTGGGAAAAATTTAAATCTGCATGGCACTTTTCTCCAATTGGCTCATTCGCTTGCTTAAACTCAACGTTGATTCTGATTCCGCAGAACTGGGTTGGGTGTGAAAAAGTATATTACTGTTAACATTCTTTTTTCATTCGGTCTTTCCAGTTACGAGTCCTTTTTTAAAGCTGATCGTTTTGTGTTCATTTTGCTTAGTTCTTTTTTCGTAACAGATTTAATGTTTAGTACAGAGCTTAGAAAAAATTCGCAGTGTCAGATAGGCAAGAAGTAAGACATGTAGCAACATCAGCACGGCAAAGTGCAATCTTTTAAAGGCAAAAATATTTTAAGTCAAGTGATAGGGATTGCTGTATGAGTCGTACAATTTTTTAATCAAGCACGGGCAACGCCGGGCCATGCTGCTAATATATATATATATATATATATATATATATATATATAATTTATTCGAAAATTATATACACTATTTACATTATTCGGACTATTGTCCTCATCTTTGTCACAATATTTATTACAACCTTTCAGTCGTTGTACGCTCCGTTTCTTCTTCAGGTGGTTGGAATGTCGAATTGACCCCTTTATTCGCTCACTGGAGTAGACTGTTCTAGTTCCACCTGCTATGCCTAATGGATGTCAATTATCAGCTATTTCCTGTTAATTCCCCTCTTAACCGCCTTAACCAGGTGTTGAATTCACACTCTTTGGGTCCTGTCACTGTGTATGAATTTCTGGGTATTATAAACATAATGTTTTCAGCAACCATTTTTACCAGTGCTCATAGTGCTCTGGTAAAAAAACATGAAATGATAACGCAAAAATTGCAATATGAGCACCGTTAAAAAACGGTTGCTGAAGACATTAGGTTTATAATACGCAGTAATTCATACACAGATGTTCTCTAGGACTCATAGCACAATGGATATATATATATATATAAACGTAGGAAAACTATTCTTCAAACTCTTAGACAAACACTTCCCGCAATCAAGCACCATACACAAAATATTAAATAAAAACACAGTAAAAATCAGCTATAGTTGCACCGAGAATATGACACAAATAATAAAAAAGCACAACATGAAAATTATCAGCAAACCATACGAACAAAGTAAACCCACGGAACAACGTAAAATACCAAACCATGATAAAATCATCAGATAATGAAGAAAAAGTATACATAGGAGTAAGTGAAGGACCGTGTAAACAAAGAAATTTTGTACGCAAAACATATTTCACAAATAGTAAATATGCGAACAGCACAATGCTTTCTAAGTATATCTGGGAAATAAAAAACAAAACGCACACCATACCAAAAATATCTTGGAAAATAAGGAAAAAATCCTCAGCCTACAACAACCTATCAAAAACTTGCAAACTTTGCTTGGAGGAAAAAATAGCTATCATTACCTTCCCATATCGTGCTCGTCTCAAAATGCAGACATGAAAACAAATTTTTACTACGTTACTTAAAAATCGAAAACGGAAAAAATGAATAAATAAATAAATAAATAAACAAAATGACAATAAAATAAGCAAAACAAATTAGCACAACAAATTACCAAATCCCACCTGTTAGAATAGACGAAATAGAATAAAAAATAAGAAAAGAAAATCAATAAAATAAATAATAAACAAATTAGCAAACTATTATAACCAAAATATTAGTTAGACTATAAAAATCAAACCAAAAATCGAACGAAAAAAAATAGCTATAACTGTTATATAATGAAAAAATAATAATAATAATAAAAAATAATATACAACGTTACTTAAAAATCGAAAACCAAAAAGAGAAAATATACAGTATAACAAATAAATAATAAAAAATAAAATAAATTGATCTAAATAGATCCAAATATATAAATAAACTAACAACCGATACCGATAAACTAGCCGTTAGAAAAAACAAATAAAGATAGTCAATCCAAATAAATACATGAAGTAATAAACAAATTAACAACTATTCCCGCCAAAATAATAATTAGAACAAACTACAACAATAAACTACAAAATTGAACAAATAGCTTTAATTATCTTCCCAAACAAAAACAAAACTATTAAATAAGCTATATAAACAAGTTTTTACTACGTTAATAAAAACACCGATCAAAATAAAAAAAAGATAAGAAATAAAAATAAAAATAAATAAAATAAGAAAAATAATTTAACCCAAACGACTTCCGGTAAAATAACCGCCAAAATAGACTACCCACAATGCACCACTAACCCGTCTATATAAATAGCCGAGAAAAATAACAGCACTCGTGGCCTGACGATTGCATCTAGCATGAACCAGACTGTCGCCTCTAAGTGTTGACTTCTATGTTCACTTTTATATATATATATATATATATATATATATATATATATATATATATATATATACAAATATATATATATATACAAATATATATATATATATACAAATATATATATATATATATATATATACAAATATATATATATATATATATATATATATATATATGCAAATATATATATATATATATATATATATATATATACAAATACATGCTTGATAGAGATGGAATAAAATTACGATAAACAAAATCACTATTTTTTAAAAAGTGCTCAATACATAGTAGCGAATAATATTTATTTAAAAATTATAACATAAGCATGTTATAACATCAGCACACAAATAGCCATATGAATGATCGGCTCATTCTGTTGCTCCTCGAAGTGTCTCACTCACGTCATGTTTTTTTTCTTTACGAGAATCAGATTAGGAAAAAGTCGAACATAATCCAGAGAGGGGGAGAGTAACATATTCGTCTGAATAGATAACAGAACATGAATAAAAAAGGATGATAAAACATCAGATGTCGCTTAAGCGGGAACTGAGGTGTAGCATTCGAAGAAGTAGAATTCTACCTTTCCAAAACATAAACTACGATCTGGAATTTAAATAAAGCACTGATGGCGCATATCCTGAATCTATCGTAAAGGTTCAGTATGTCACTTTCGTAAATACCAAACAACTTTAAATATGTCATTTACATTATTCGTTCGATAAATTTATGTCTTGATATATTTCTGTAAGTCGATCCAATTTAACAAATGTGTCAATTATAGTTTTGTGCAGGAAACCACGTAAAAACATGGCCATATCCATACGCACATACACAGACACACACACACGTACACACACAGTGAAAAAAGTACCTATTCACTCATCCTTACGCACACACACTGACTCGCACGCATCGATTCACAATCATATTTCATTGGCGAAGGGTGACTTTGAAACTTCTTCAGGATCTGTCTATACTTCTCAGATGATACATTCTAACTATTTACAGTATTTACACTTTTCGGTCTGCTGTACTCATCTTTATTGTCATATTCAGGGAGATTCCGCCGTTGTACGCCTCGGCATTCTCCAGGATATCTCTATATTTATGAGATGAGATATTGTAACTATATAAACTATTTACATTGTTCGGAGTGTTATCTTCATCTTCACTGCCATATTCACAATGTTTCGGCCGTTGTACTATTCGGCGTTCTTCAGGTGATTGGAATTTTCGAACAGAATACTTTATTTCTCAGAGAGATAGACAGATAATTTCAATTACCTCGCCGTATGGATCAGTCATTGACAAATTCAGCATTGAAGAAAAGGAAATGTATTTGCCTTGGATGGCAACTGGTCTAGGAGAAGGCCAAGTCTGAATTCAAAACCATTCGGCGTCTGTACCGGCATCCGGCGGCCTCTTGGTTACTCCTGCCTCTGCGTCTGTGGAAATTCCGCGGCAAGTAAGAGCATATTCCTCCCTCCACTAGGATAGCACGCGAGGTGTGGGGACCGCGTGTGAAGTTCAAACTCACTTGTTACTCCGTTTTCAAGAGTTCACCGCCGTTGGAATCGGGAATGGCTGTCGCTCGTTTCAGCATTGGCGACGGATCGCCGTGCTTGGTCGGCCTTCGTTCCGGACGCGGTGAATTCCTTGGAAGGAGCCGGCTTAACCGATCCAGGGTGAATGTCGCAACATACATACATAAATGTATTTTCGACCAACGCTGTAATTTGCAAGACTTGAATGTGAGGTTTGGACAGCTACCGCCAAAATAGGACTACAATTCTTTGGTCTCTTCTACAGTTTCTTGAGAAGGAGTTGATTCTATTGTTTATCATATCGGCATTAATATCGCGAGGATATAGATCTATACACGTCTAAAGAATCTTGCTTCATAACAATTACGGCCATACCACGTATGATCATCGAAGTTAAGCAAGGTCGAGACTGGTCAGTACTTTGATGCAGGGAAGGGCAACTTTTTGCTAACCTGTGCCTAATTAGGGTTTTAAAATCTTCAGTGTGCCAACAGCATATGTATTTTTATACAATCCAAGGTCAATATACCTGTTCTACAATATATTTTATATAGTAATATATACAATAATATCTAAACCACATTAATGGAAATAAACTGTTTTTAAAGGATTTTTTAAAGTTTCCATTAATAATGAGAGCTTTGCCTTTGCATAGTATCTGCTTTGCCTTTGCATGGTATCTGCTTTGCATTTGCATGGTCTTGCATGGTAATAAAAGACTCACGTTCATAGAAAAGTTTTCTTTTCTATTAGTTGATGCTCTTAGAAGATGAAACAAGCAGGGAGTCCAACGAGTGACCAGTTTTGGGACAACTAAATATCTTCTTTGCGTTGTAGTAGTTATTGGTTAGAATATTGTGATGTCATTTGCGGCTGCGTTCAATTAGAAATTAATTGGTCTGCCGCGTATGGCATGCGGGCTGTAGGTTGCCGACCCCCGTCCTGATGGGGGACCTCTAGTGAATGAATACCAGAAGTGTCGAGTTCCAATTCCCGTTGGGTTTGTTATAATCACTTACGTGCTAATACCCTTCGGAAAACTATGGATACAACTCCTCTCCCACCAGCTATGGATTAATTAGCAAGACTTGTATCACTAAACCGTTTTTATCTCCTCTCCACTCCAAAGAAACATTCTTACAGTTTAAAAATATGTTACGGCTTTAAATAACCTGCAAATGGTTGATAAGCCGTAACAAACGTATTAATCAATCAGGCTTCAGACGGAATGAACAAAAAAGGAAGAAAATAAACAACATCCATCTGTTGAAGCTAAAGAGGCCCAACATTGGATTGGCAGTTCTGGTGGGCTATTTT
>OZ038513.1:49350555-49398055 GCA_964036315.1 Acanthosepion esculentum | reverse complement strand
GTTTTCTTTCTTAGGATTTTAGTATAAGACGAGACCCAATTTTTTAAAGGAGAATTAGAAAGAAGAGTCCACGTATGCTTCGTATAATTTATAAAATAGAGTAGTTAAATTCGTCAATAAAATCAGTACGAAAAACATTTAGTAATGTTAAGCATGTGACAAAAAGGAAGCACGGAGATTAAGGTTCCAAGTTCGGAATTTTCGAACACGCCTGTGTTCTTCATCAGCGGATGCAAGAAATAAACAGAAGGACGGTGGTGACTATCCAACATTAGTTCTTGAGGCTTGGTAGCTTTCCGCTTGTAGGTGGAATTGTTAGAATAAATCCGAAATACATACATATATGTATATATATATAAATTCTTGAAGCTATATACATAAAACAGTTGAAACCTAACCTGAACAAAATAAACTATGAAATCTCCAAAAATATCCTTAAATGCCTATAATTAGTAACGGAAGTCATTGGTTCATACCAACGGCTTTCCATACTCAATACTCATCGGATTCACTCTCGCGTGGTCATGTGTGACGTCATGAGCTGTTGTGCGATTTTCGCTTTCAGCGTTTTATATGCACGTGTTTATCGTTTCTTGGAAATCATCCATGTAAACAAACAAGACTATCATCAATTTCTTGTTCGTGTATTGCTTAAATATATTGTGCAATTGTCATCTTTGATAATGGCTTATGTAAGCCGAAAGCTTAGATTGGATTAAAAAAAATATGTATCAATATTGTGATTTTCTTTCATTGTTTAATGATAATGTTATTAAGCTTATCAGACTATATGAAAAAAACTTACATAAAATATATAGACAATACTTATCTATATTATTTAATGAAACATGAATGAATATATATATATGTATACACCACTTCAAATTTTCCATAATTTTCCTTGGCTTTTAGTTCACCTGAAGAATATTTATAGTCATTCTTGCATTTAAAATTCTTAAAAAACTAACGAAATTTTTACTCCGGTTTATAAATACTTGTAAAATAAAATTCTTACATTCGCCTTGGAAAAGTCTATGAGAGGACGAAACGCGTCGGCTATAATAAGTTTTCTTTTGTCTTTATTCATATTGTCTTTTTGTAGATATATTCTTAATTTATAACTGCATCTATATCTACGTAACATAATATATTAGCCACTTCTATGTGATGCAAGGATTTGCAAACTTATCCCGCTAGATTAAGTCATTAGTTCAATCCTCACTACGTGCTCAATATATATGCTGTGGGCCAGGTTAGGACCAAGGAAGAACAACACGAACACAAGAGTAGAAATAAGGAAGATATTTTACACGGAATAATAATACAAGATGTGGAAGGAGTTAGTATGACTGTCAGTCTGGTTTGGAGTGAACTACTATTGGCTCGACTCGATTCGTCTCTCTCTCTCTTGAGAGGCGTAGTATACATAGTGTTAAGAAGAGTTCATTCTGTAGTTATAGGTAAGGACCCATAACAATATATATATATATATATATATATATATATATATATATATATATATATATTGAACGATAAAAATTATTTAAAAAATTAATTAACATCTTCAGACATACTGGGTTATAGATTAATATTCTTATGTTTTTTTTATTATTATTTCATATATATATATATATATATATATATATATGTGTGTGTGTGTGTGTGTGTGTGTGTGTGTGTGTGTGTGTGTGTGTGTGTGATTAGAAAAAAGAGTCCACGTGTCCACGTATCTTCATATAGTTTATAAAGTAGAGTAGATAAGTTGGTCAATAAGACAAATTCAAACGAAACGGTACCGATAAAATCAGTACGAACGACATTAATTAATATTAACCAGCTGAAAAAACGTAAGCACGGAGATTAAGGTTCCAAGTTCAGAATTTTTGGACACGCCTGTGTTCTTCATCAGCGGATGGGAGAAATAAACAGAGGGGCATTGGAAACTATCCAGCATTAGTTCTTGGGGATGGATAGAGTCCTGATTCAATTGCTGTTATTTTTTACTATGATAATGTATTTTTATACTTTCATATTATTTGGTTCGCTATTTGCCCATAGCTGTGACCCTAACAGATCAGGACCCCGGTTAGGGTGGACCTGGGAACAACAGCAATAAAATGCTGGTAGATGATATTCCGTTTTAGTGCCTATACTTGTCTGTTTGGACATAATGACTAAAAGCGGTGATATGTTTTTTATATTGCTTTGAAGTTATATTTTGGAATACAGTTGGATTTCCTTAAAAAATTGTAGGATATTATATGGAGAAATATCGTGAAAGAGTTCTTTCATGTTGTTTGTGTGATTGAATTTGTTTAGCGGCATATCAACCTCCATTTAATACAGGAATTTAAATATTCTGAACACATTGTTATGGCTTCAACTACAGATAAAAATGTCCTTTGTTTTATAAACATGTATTGGTGGTATTTTTTTTACTATAAATATGCATTTTTATATTTTCATAGTGGTTGTTTTTGTTTGGGGGTTCAATATTTGCCTATAATTGGGACCATAACAGGTTAAGGTAGACCTGGGAAAACAGCAATTAAGAAATGCTTCCACGCTCCTCTAATCGTCCAATCTCCTAATGGCCTTGCTGCCGGATGTACTTTATCGTCATACCCAGGATTACTGATTTATTTAAGAAATATATGTTACGTTTTCTTTTTTTTTTATTTTGTTTTTCATTTCTTTTTTTTTTGGTTGCTTTAAATGTAATAAAACAGGATATATATTATTCGGAAATTGAATACATGGGAGATGATACTCGGCTTTTGTTCATATAGATGTTTGTGAAGACATAATAACTAAAATCGGTGATATCTGTTTTATATTGCTTTGAAATACAGTTAGATTTGCTTGAGAAATTCTAGGATATTATATGGATTAATATTGTGAAAGTGTTCTTTCATGTTGGTTGTTTGGTTGATTTAATTTAGCGGCATATCAACCTCTATTTCATGCCGGAATCCAAATATTCTGAACACAACTTTATGGCTTCAACTACAGATAAAATATAATGGCTGATCCTTTATTTTATGAGAATTTATTGGTGCTATTTTTAACTATGAAAATGTATTTTTATACTTTCATAGATTTTTTTCAAGGATTCAGTATTTTCCTATAATTAAGACCATAAAATGTTAGGGTGGACCCGAGAACAACTGCAATTAAGAGGTGGTTCCACGCTCCACAAACGTCAAATCTTTCAATGGCCTTGCTGCCAGATGTACTTTATCGTCATACCCAGGATTCCTGATTTATTCAAGAAATACATGTTACGTTTTCTTTGTGTTCCTTTTTTAATTTTCTTGTGTTGCTTTAAAGCAATAAAAATAGGATATATATTATTCTACTTTCACAATTGAATACATGGTAGATGATACACAGAATTAGGGCATATGCATGTTTGTGTGGATACAATGACTAAAATCGGTGATATGTGTTTTATACTTATTTGAAGTGTTTTGATTTTGTTTGGTGGTTCAATATTTGCCCATAATTGGGACCGTAACAGGTTAGGGCGGACCTGAGAAAAACCAGTAATTAAGAAGTGGTTCCACGCTCATCAAAACCTCCAATCTCCTAATGGCTTTGCTGCCGGATGTACTTCATCGTCATACCCAGGATTCCTGATTTATTGAAGAAATATATGTTACGTTTTCTTTGTTTTCCTTTTTTAATTTTCTTGGGAGATTTAAAGTAATAAAAATAAGATATATATTATTCTACTTTCACAATTGAGTACATGGAACATGATGCTCATCTTTGGTGCACATGCATGTTTGTGTGGACAAAATGACTAAAATGAGTGACATGTGTTTTATACTGCTTTGAAGAGTTTTGATGACTAAAATCGGTGATATGTGTTTTATACTGCTTTGAAGTATTTTGATTTTGTTTGGTGGTTCAGTATTTGCCCATAATTGGAACCGTAACAGGTTAGGGTGGACCTGTGAAGGACAGAAATTAACTGTAATAGGTTAAGGTAGACCTAAGCAGTTGAGAAGTGGTTCCACGCTGCTCTAAACCTCTAATCTTCCGATCAGAGACCTTGCTGCCAGATGCAGTTTTTTTTCTCGCCGTTCTCAGACGTAAAAAAAAGCGAACTGATCAGGTTTTATTTCTGATGCATTCACTTTCTGTCTCTTCAATCAAAATCATCAACCAGTCAACTCGAAAACATTTCACGTTTGATAAATTTTTGTCTTGACATATTTCTGCAATTCGATCCAATTTAACAAATGTGTCAATTATAGTTTTGCACAGGAAACTACGTAAAAACATGGCCACACCCATACGCACATAGACAGACACACACACAAACAAAAATAGGATCTTTACACACACACACTCACACGTACGCATGCATGCAAAGTCATTTCATTGGCGAAGGGTGACTTTGAAACTGGGTAACGAATTCTCTGAAGACGGTTAATGACTAAGAGAGAAATCAGAGAATATAACAGCATCAAAAAATAATGATAGTATTTACACAATTTACATTTTTCGAAACCTTTGTCCTTATCTTTAATGTCATATTCACGTTTCGGCCATTGTAAGCTTCGGCCTTCTTCAGGGTATGTCTATATTTCTGAGTGGATATATTGTAACAATTTACACTATTTACATTATTCGGGCTGTTGTCCTCATCTTTATTGTCATATTCACGACGTTTCGGCCGTTGTACGCTCCGATCTTCTTCAGGGTATGTCTATAATTCTGTGATGCGATATCGTAACTATTTACACTATTTACATTGTACGGACCGTTGTCCTCATCTTTATTGCCGTATTCACGACGTTTTGGCCGTTGTACACTCCGACCTTCTTCAGGATATGTCTATACTTCTGAGATGAGATATTGTAACTATTTACGCCATTTACATTATACGGACTGTTGTCCTCAAATTTATTGTCATATTCACAACGTTTCGGCTGTTTTACGCCCCGGCCTTTGGTTGAGTAATCCAAACAGTGGTTTGACCTAAAGATTTGTGAGTTCAGTACCTGGTCAAAGCAGAGGAAACAAAACTTGGAGGGTTGAGTTACTAAAAGGAATTAACTGATAACCAAAAAATCGACAGCAAAAAAATTTAACCACGCACACTAAATAAAGTTTCAATTTGAAAACGGCCTTAGCGTACAACGGCCGAAAAAGCGTGCATGTGGCAATACAGAAACAGCTAACTCAGCAGCTTACTTCTTTGCTAGTTCTTTCAACCTCAACTGTTCAACTTACTCCCACTCAATTCTCCCACGTTTGCTGTGCCTGCGTATAGAAATGGCAATAGGGTGGTTTATGGAACCAGGGGTCTTCTCTGCTGGCACTAATCTACTAAGCGAACGCTTGGTCACAGTTTATTCTAAGAAAGGAAAGGACGGGTGATTGAAAATATACATAGCAAGCGTGCAAGGAGGATAGGGCAAATTATTAATAGTTAATTTGATAAACTTAGACATACGTGCCCGCAATAATGATGCGTGTCAAAACGCCGTTTTTTTTTTTTTACCCATGACACCGATTTTTTAAATACGTTCCCTCTTCGACAATGTTTATTTAGTGTTTCGAATTTGAATCTCACCATAGCTAATTCGTCAGGTAAATGAGTCCTTGATTCCGTCGGCACGGAGAGGCGGTCTCAGCTTGAAAACCGTACCACAGGCTGACCAGTCCGTTATGAGCGAAATCCTATAAACGGAACGTTTCGGAAGACATCAACGATTGTGGTAGCACTTCGCATTTAAATAAACACCATTATGTTTGGTGCCAATAACATACATGTTATGCGTATATTGAACCGAGTCTGTTTTATACACAGGGTTTATAAACTTTCTTGACCTATGTATAGAACAGTTCAGCTAAAAATAACCCCAAGCACTCTGGGCTGGGAGTAAACAATGCGATCGATTTCCAAAATGACTTGTTGATATTATCAACCTGGGAGCAACGATCCCAAAGTGCATCATTTCTGGGACGGTGCTACAGTCCGAGGCAAAAAAAAAAAGAAAATTGGACGAACCGATAGAAAGCCGATTTTTGTATTTTTACCAAGATGAGTAATAGAATTCGTTTATTAATACGGAGGTACATATACAGGTGTACATATGTAATTTATACAAGTCATCTCAGAAATATAGACACATTTTTGACAACAGAATTACAAGTCATCGTGACCGAGGGTTTTTTGTTTATCGGCCTTCTTCAAATGCTTCAAATTCCAATGATCATAACAGATTATGCTTTCTCTCCAGAAAACTGTAAATGTCTCCCAAGCCTATTTGCTACATAAACTCCAGTTTGGCTCTGTGGGTGTTGAAAGAATAGAGATGTGCTTGAGCAGCTGTCTGCAACAGGGATCATGTAGCCACGGATAATCAGAACGGAGCAGTCAGTTATCATTTATATTAAAAAAGTTTGTTTTTTCTTTTTCTTTTTATTTTTTTTGTTACCGGTTTAGTTTCCGTATCGAGGAGTTATATGCAGAGCTCAACTGTTCGGAGATCAAGTTATTTCTTGTCAAAGTTCTGAGCTTTTGACTGGCTTCAGTAATTGCCAAACTTTTAAAATATACAAAAGATGCAAAGTAAGACACGGATTTTCAATTTCATCTGATTTGATCCATTCTTTCTTGATAATGATTGAAGCCATGATGAAAAGATCGTTACATTGACGAGGACGAATATGAACTGTGGACAGTCCTTTCACGTCTTCAATACCAAGACACGGAAACTAATACGCCAAAAGGAAGAAAACAACTTATTAATATATATAATTTAAATTCATATATATATATATATATATATATATATATATATATATATATATATATATATATATATATGATAACATATAGTTTTAAGATATAAAATATTTATGGGTCAAAGTGGTAATATCAGGGATAGAGCATATGTTTCGTGCTAAAAACACATGGCCTTACGATTGTGTCTACAATGAAAAAGACTGTATTCTCTGGGTGTTGACTTCAATGTCCACTCATATATATATATATATATATATATATATATATATATATATATATATATATATATATATATATGAGGAGGCACAGAGGAGTAACGGCTGGGACTGAGAGCTCGGAGAGCCGAGTTCGAATTCTAGTCGAATCCATTACATTCACTTACGTCCTAATATTCTTGGGAAAGGTATGAATCCTCTTCTTCTCCAGCTATGGGTAATTAGCAGGACAGCATTAGAGAAGGAGAACCTGCGTCACGTGGTGCACAAGCTCTCTGTATTCTGCTCTTCAAAAAATGTGGTTGGCTATGCACAAAGCCTTCACCACTACAATCAAATCATATGTTCTGGTGTCTGGCTGTCGGTTCATTATTATTTCTTTTTTGGTTTATTTCTTTTCCTTAATGTTTCTTTTCGGTTTCTTTCTTGTCCTTATTGTTTCTTTTTTCATTTCTTTCTTGTCCTTATTGTTTCTTTTATCGTTTATTTCTTTTCCATAATGTTTCTTTGTGGTTTCTTTCTTGTCCTTATTGTTTCTTTTTGGTTTCTTTCTTGTGCTTATTGTTTCTTTTTCCATTTCTTTCTTGTCCTTATTGTTTCTTTTTTGCTTTATTTCTTTTCCTTAATGTTTCTTTTCGGTTTCTTTCTTGTCCTCATTGTTTCTTTTTTCATTTCTTTCTTGTCCTTATTGTTTCTTTTTTCGTTTATTTCTTTTCCTTAATGTTTCTTTTTGGTTTATTTCTTGTCCTTATTGTTGCTTTTCTCGTTTCTTTATTGTCCTTATTGTTTCTATTTTCGTTTCTTTCTTGTCTGTATTGTGTTTTCGTTTCTTTCTTGTCCTTGTTTCTTTTTTTCGTTTCTTTCTTGTCCTTATTGATTGCTTTTCTTTTTTTTTAATCCTATTGTTTCTTTTTGTGTGCTTTTCTGGTTTCCTGCATTTCTTATTCTAGTTTTCATTTATATCTTTTTTCGTTTCTCTTTTTCCGTTATTTAATTCTTTCATTTTCTTTTTGTCTTTATTGTATTTTTCTCATGTTTCTTTTTTCTGTTGTTTTTCTTTCGTTTGTGTCATTCTTTCGTTTCTATCTTTTACTTTTTTATTTTCTCTCTTTCTCTGTTTAGTTTCCTTTATATTCTTCTTGTTTCTTTCTTTCATTTCATCCTTTCTAATTCTTTATTTCATTTCTATCTTATTTTTATTGATTTTTATACTTAATGTTTTTTCTTTCGTCTTTCCACTTTTCTGTCTCTGTTTTTTTTTCTTTTTCATTTCCTTTAGTATAATTATCTCTTCATGTTTTCTTTCTCCTTTCTCATCAAAAACATGCGCTTCTTGTTAGGCAAACGAGCCTCGGTTTAGACGTAATCTTTTCGCTTCCGCCATCTTTTAGGACAGCCTTCCTGACGAGACCCTCTTATCATTTGGTTTGGCATTTCAGTTAGGATTAATTAACATATTCATTGGTTTGTACGCAAGGAATCTGATTAAAGATATGAAATCCTTTTATATCTTTTCCAATTATGAATTGATTTCCTTGAATTTTAGATTATTGTTATTTTCTTTTTCTATTTCATTGTCCATCCGGAAATAACAACTTGATGACCATTTCGGTTTTGGTTCTATTTGGTTCTTTGAAAGAGTTTGAAATTAATTTCTTCTTGATAAGAATCATTTTATTCTGCAGAATTCGAAAACAAATTGTAGATTTCGCAACGAAACTGGCATATGGACAAACGGAAAAGCAAAAAACAAAAAACAAAAAAAAATTCATCAGCCTTTCAAACGATGACGTCAACCAATTGGGGTTTGCAATAAAGATATTCTCCGCATCATTTTCTCTCAGTTACTCTCTATCCATCCCTTGCTCAATCTCTCTATCTTCTTAGTTTTTTCTTTCTATTTCGTTCTCTTTCTCTCTTTTCCTCGTGTTCGATTTCTCTTACTTTATCTTTTTACTTCCCTCCCTCTCTATTTCTATCTATGTTTATTTTTATTCTCTCTCTAATTTTATCTCTCTTTCCCTATCCTTCTCCTCTCTTCTTTTAGATATCTCGTTATAATCCCCCCTCTCTCTCTCTCTATCTATCTTTTAGTTTCTCTTTAATTCTCTTTCATTTCTTTTGCGCTCTCTGTCTCTCACTCTCCATCTCTCTCGTTCTCTCTTTTTTTCCTTCCATTTCTATTTTTGTACTTCTTTTTCATTCTCCTCTCTTTCTCTTACTAGTTTCTTTTCCCATTTCCTCTCGGTCTATTTCCCTTTTCTTCTTTTCTTCTTTCTTTCTCTATCCTTATCTCTCTTTTTCCTTCTTTTTTAACATCTTTTTTTTTTTACTTTGCTCTACATCTCTGTTTTTCTCCTGGTGAGGTAACCGTGAGTCAGGGTGATTAAATAGGGAACAGGGCATTTTCAGTTCATGCCTTTTCTATGGTTGCTTAGAGTGCGTAAGAAACATTATCACCAATACTGACTGTTGATTAAGTATGAATCATAGCATCAGAAATTAACTCTGTTTCACGCCATTGCGAATGTGATTAATATCAGGGAGGCCATCGTATTGTAGTTAAAAAAAAAAAAATTATTTCACCCCAAGCAAGGCAATACATCAAAATGTTTCTGAATATGAAATAATATTAGAAAAAGACAAAACATTATTAAGAGAGAACAATAAAAGAAGAGAAATCAAGAAAACAGAAGCCAAATATTGACATTGCATCAGTTGACTTGAAAGCAAGTGACCGGAAGTGAGGTCCACAAGCGAGAATTGCGATAGATGAAACTGTTATCATAGAACTTACGGATACGTCTAGTCATTTAAATTATAAAATGTTGAGATTTTGCAGCAAATCTAGTTTGGTTTGGTTTGGTTGGTTTTACGGCATATCAACCTCAATACCTTATTTAATGCCGACAAGATTTTTTTATTGCTGGTCATGTTTTTCAAAACATGTATTGCTGGTAATATTTATTTTATTCAAAAATGTATTGCTAGTAATATTTTTTTCTTCAAAAAATTTATTACTGCTATTAAAACCTATTTTACACTTTCATAGTGTTTTGACCCCAGTTCAGGGATTAACTATTTGCCCATAGTTGAAACCCTAATAGGTGCTACCACCCCGGGTCAGGGTGGACTTGAGAACAACAGCAATTAAGAGGTGGTTCCACGTTCCTCAAAACCTGCTGATCAGAGGCCTTGCTGCCGGACGTAGTTTATCATCTTATCCAGGATGTGAACGTAGTTTATTGTCATAACCAGGACGGGCCGCCAATCTAGTACTGCGCTTAAATTTATAAAGTCTACATACCAAAGAGAAAGATTCATCAGAACAATTACCATAAAATTATTTATAGAAAAGGCACAGGGAAGCTACATTACGAGGGTGCGAAAGTGACTGAGGCCGAGATGCCAGATCAAGATCAATTATATTGCATAATATAGCACAACTTTTAAAAATTGGCATAGGTATGTCTGTACTACGGGGTCGTAGTGACGTAAACGATTCCCTGTCTTTAGCGTCTCAGGTAGTATAAAACACAAAATACGCTATTAAGAAACGTCAAAACATTACGTAATATCATGCTACGTAATATCAACTCTCGTATATGGAAGTGAAAGCTAGAAAATTTCCTCTCAGACGAAGAAGAGACCTGGAGGCAACAAATGTTCTACAAAAATATGCCGAGAATACCATGAACGAAACATGTCAAGAAGTTTTAAGGATAATGGAAAAGAAAGACATCCGTATTTGAAATCAGAATTAGTTAGTTTTAATTACTTAGGTATGTAATGAGAAAATAGGGCTTGGAGAATTAAACACTCACAAGACATAATTGAGGCAAGAGAAGCAGAGCGAAACCCCTAATACACTGTCTAAAGATCATGTTTAAATGGATGGAAGAACAGGAACTAGGAAGTATAGTAAGTGCGCAAGCATTGCTTAGAGATACAACATATAGGAAGATGTGGAGAGCCACGACCACTAACGAGGTGAAAGAGCACTGTATATAAATAAGGAATTTTGTCAGTGCTAAATTCCTATATCTTATCAATCCTCCTATATGATAGGGATTGCTGGACAATATCCTCACAAATGAAGAATAGACTGGAGGTAACAGAGATATGGTTCTACAGAGGAATGCTGAGGATACCATGGATGAAACATTTGAGCAATGAGTAAGATTTAAGTGTGATGCCTGCAAAAAAGAAGCTTATGCTTAGAATCAGAAAGTGTCTTGGGTAGATATTGAGAAAATGGACCTAATGGAAATTAACACTCACAGGACATATTGAAGGCATGAGACGCTGAGGGAAACAGCGAGTAACCTGCTCTACAGAAGAATGCCGAGAATGCCATGGACAATTATGAGCATTTAAGAACAAATAAGATAAAAATGATTTAACCTAATTAAAATAAACTATGAAATCTCCACAAATATTCTTAAATGCCTATAATTGCTAACAGAATCCATTGATTTATACCAACGGCTTCCCATACTTAATAAAACAATAAACAAAAACTAAAAAATCTTGAAGCTATATACATAAAACAATTAAAACGTAACCTGAACAAAATAAACTATGAAATCTCCACAAATATTCTTAAATGCCTATAATTGCTAACAGAAGCCATTGATTTATACCAACGACTTCCCATACTTAATAAAACAATAAACAAAAACTAAAAAATCTTGAAGCTATATACATAAAACAATTAAAACGTAACCTGAACAAAATAAACTATGAAATCTCCACAAATATTCTTAAATGCCTATAATTGCTAACAGAAGCCATTGATTTATACCAAAGACTTCCCATACTTAATAAAACAATAAACAAAAACTAAAAAATCTTGAAGCTATATACATAAAACAATTAAAACGTAACCTGAACAAAATAAACTATGAAATCTCCACAAATATTCTTAAATGCCTATAATTGCTAACAGAAGCCATTGATTTATACCAACGACTTCCCATACTTAATAAAACAATAAACAAAAACTAAAAAATCTTGAAGCTATATACATAAAACAATTAAAACGTAACCTGAACAAAATAAACAATGAAATCTCCACAAATATTCTTAAATGCCTATAATTGCTAACAGAAGCCATTGATTTATACCAACGACTTCCCATACTTAATAAAACAATAAACAAAAACTAAAAAATCTTGAAGCTATATACATAAAACAATTAAAACGTAACCTGAACAAAATAAACTATGAAATCTCTACAAATATTCTTAAATGCCTATAATTGCTAACAGAAGCCATTGGTTTATACCAACGACTTCCCATACTTAATAAAACAATAAACAAAAACTAAAAGATCTTGAAGCTATATACATAAAACAATTAAAACGTAACCTGAACAAAATAAACTATGAAATCTCCACAAATATTCTTAAATGCCTATAATTGCTAACAGAAGCCATTGGTTTATACCAACGACTTTCCATACTTAATAAAACAATAAACAAAAACTAAAAAATCTTGAAGCTATATACATAAAACAATTAAAACGTAACCTTAACAAAATAAACTATGAAATCTCCACAAATATTCTTAAATGCCTATAATTGCTAACAGAAGCCATTGGTTTATACCAACGGCTTCCCATACTTAATAAAACAATAAATAAAAACTAAAGCTATATATATATTATATATATATATATGTATGTGTGTGTGTGTCTCTCTCTCTCTCTATCTCTTCCTTTGTTCTTCATTTTTAATAATCCTGTATTATTAAATGGATAACAATAATAATAATAATAATAATAATAATAATAATAATAATGATAATAATAATAATAATGATAATAATAATAATAATAATAATAATAATAATGATAATAATAATAATAATAATAATGATAATAATAATAATAATAATGATAATAATAATAATAATAATAATAATAATAATGATAATAATAATAATAATAATAATAATAATGATAATAATAATAATAATAATAATAATAATAATGATAATAATAATGATAATAATAATAATAATAATAATAATAATGATAATAATAATAATAATAATGATAATAATAATAATAATAATGATAATAATAATAATAATAACAATGATAATAATAATGATAATAATAATAATAATGATAATAATAATGATAATAATAATAATAATAATAATAATAATAATGATAATAATAATAATAATAATAATATGGATAATTTCATGGTAATTGTTCTTATGAACATAACTCTATGGTACTTAGACTTTATAAATTTAAACGCAGTACTAGATTGACGGCAACGTATCATCATTTTACAATTGAAATTGCAGGATGTTACCGTAAGTTCTATGTTAGAAGGGCCTTCTCTCTTGCGGCACTCTCTTCCGATTTCTTGTTTCCTAGTCAGCTATGATCTTCAAAGAATTTAAATGCAATGTCAATCGTTACATTCTGTTATCTTAATTCGTTTTTTTTTTATTGTTTTCTCTCTTTAATAATAGTTTTTTTTCTCATATTCTCTAACACTCAATAACTGCTTGCGTCCTAGTGGCTTTATTGCCTTGCTGGGGTGAAATGATTAAAAAAAAAGATGTAACGAGGAAAGAGGCTTTGGAGAATAAAACACTCAAAGGACATATTGTAGTCAAGAGAACCTGAGGAAAACAGTAAGTAAAATGATTAGAGAACATGTAAATTGATGGCAGAAGAGGGACTAGAGTGATAGTTAGTAGACAAGCATTGCTTAGAGATACAAAATATAGGAAGATGTCGAGTGCCACAATCATAAATGAGGGGGCTAAGCATCCAATAAAGTTGTACAGACGGTGAGGAGGGGAGTCTGTCAGTATGCATTGTTCTTCTGTCACAACCGTTTTCGGATTGATAAACGAAAAATCCTTTCGAGTCAAAAGAGAATACTGATTGCTTTTTCTCACCTTGAATATAGATTTTCGAGGTGCATTTCAGCTGACTTCTCAAATCGGATATTACACGCCAGGTACACGCTGTAGAAGGGTGGGGAGAGGGGTTAAGAAGCTGAAAATACCCACGCGTTAAACGGAAAACATTCGACATCTTCGGTTTAAATTGGATTTGCTTGTGATACCCGCTCAACGACTTGGGGTTATCGCAAAAGATTAAAACCATACTTTAGCAGTAGTGAAAAACTGTCTAAGTCAAGCTGAATTATATTCGTTCTTTCTTTCGTTTATTTATTTCACTCCTTCGCTGTATTCCTTTTTTATTCTTATCGATTCTTTTCTTTACTTGATCGGTTCTTCTTCCTTTTTTTTTCTTCCTTTTCTTCAGTTTTTTTTATTTCAAACCATTCAGTGATGCCTTTACCCGTTTTCGTTTCAAAATTTTTCCCTTTATTGTTGTCATTCCAATTTTCTTATATTCAAATATATTTTCTTTTTTTTTTGTCTTGTTTTTTGTTCGATTTCTCTTTCTCTGTTTTCTCCCTCTTTTCTTCCGTTTTTGTTTGAACTATCTTTGTTTGTTTGTTTGTTTCTTTCTTTCTTTCGTTCTTTCGTTCTCAAATCTGCCGTTTTAACTTTGTGTTCATATATCATCTTTCTGTTTTTTCTTTTTTTTTCATTCTTTCTCTCATTCGTTCTATCTGTATTTCTGCCTCTTTTCCATGATGAAATTAATCGACTTTTAGCTTTGTTTTTATATTCGTTTTCTTTCTTTCTTTCTTGCTATATTTTTTAATAAATCATTCGTTTTAGTTCCTTTTTTTATTCCCTTTCTTTTATTTCATTCTTTCTCACATTCTTTATCGCTATATTTGTTTCTTAGTTTGTTAGTTTCTTTCTTCCATCACTACGTTCGTCCTCTATTGACCCTGTTTTTATATTCGCCATCTATCTATCTATCTATCTATCTATCTATCTATCTATCTATCTATCTATCTATCTATCTATCTATCTATCCCTATTCGTTCTTCTTGTTTGTTCCTATCTATCTATCTATCTATCTATCTATCTATCTATATATATATATATATATATATATATATATATATATATATATATATATATATATGGTGGGATTGCTGTGAGTTTGTGACCCTGGATTTCACGCTTTTGCGATCGTCAAACAAACTGATTAACTTTTTAAATCTCTGATATTGAGCGCTTTCTAATAAATACCGCGCATATAATATATAAATAATAATATATATAATATATTACCCACACACACACACATATATATATATATATTTATATAGAGACACTTTTCACACATTTTCGAACGTAGGTGAATGTATATTTATTAATATATACTTATTAGCTCTGTCTAACCCCACTGAGCACTCTTTTGTTTACACCTTATATTAAATTAAGTAAATATTTATTCGCTTACCTGTGTACGGACGATAACGCACGTAAGTATATACGGTTGCTATTATCTAGTTATATGATTTATCCACATTATATATATATATATATATATATATATATATATATATATATATATATATATATATATATATATATATAAAGTTTTGAACACTAATATTCCATGGTCATAATTTATTCCATTGGAATCATAAAAACGATCCAATTCATCAGACCTACAGATTCAAAAAGAAAACAGAAAAAACAACTCCGGGAAAAATTTAGTAAGAGTATATGTGTGAGAGTGTGGGAGGACATGAGGATATATTGAAGGGTAACAGACGAGAGAGGCAGGGAGGTCCAAAGATGGAGGTGGCATTATAATGTAACAGAGAGAAGATTTAAAGAAGGGTTTCAGTGAGAAAACTATGCGTATTTCAAGCGGAACACGACAGTTGAAGTTTCTCGGTCATTGTACGACTCTTCAATCAGCCTGAACGCAGCTTCTAAAGAGCACAGTACAACAAAAGACAATAGCGTCACGTTTAATAACCTCTTCTAGAACAGTGAATATAACGGAAAGAATAGGCGAGGGACTGAAGAGACGCTTTCTCTATAAGGCACCAGCTCTTGAGAAGGAATAATACTGTCGATGTCGATTTGAATTAAGGCAGTATAACGCCTCGGGTATTTAGAGATTAGTAAAATAAAATAAAAAAAAAAAACGAAGAGTATATATTTAAAAATCCTGTCATATTTCAGTAGGAAAAACGACAGATTATAATATGCATTAAGAGCTATATTTATTCCTCATTATGTACAGAAATATTACACAAGGCCGAAATGGGGAAAGAAGGGTCTTCTTCTGTCTTAACATTAAACTTAGCTATCCACGATCAATGACCCAAACATACCACAATATTCCTTACACCAAAGCAACGCATTCTTACTTACCATTCTTACTACATGTAGTATAATACCTCAGAAGCTCCATGATGTTCTAACTAGTCCCCATATATACAATTCTTTTTTATGGGACAGGGGAATAAAACAACAATTTAAAAATTCTAAATCCTAATATGTAATTACAATATCAAATAATATACGTACAAGAAACTAAATAAAATAATGTTAGTAATGAAAAAACACACGTATACCATAACGAAGAACGATATTTATTCCGCATTATGTAGAGAAATGTGGCACAAGGCCAAAATGGTTAATGGGCGGTGGAAGAAAGGATGGTCGTCTTCTGTTAATTAAACTTAGCTATCCACGATCAATGACAAACATACCACAATATTCCTTAAAACAACTCATTTTTACTTACCATTTTTACAACATCTAATATATTAGGTTGGTGCAAAAATAATGTCGTTTTTTTTACGTTCTAACATATGTGAGAAAACGACATTATTTTTGCACCAACCTAATAATACCTCAATGTCGCAATGAAAATCTTAACTATTCCCCATATTTACAATTGATGTGTATGATGGGGAAGGCAATGAAATAAGAATTTAAATATTCTAAATCCTAATATGTAATTTCAATATGAAATAATCTATGTACAAGAAACTAAATAAAATGGTGTTTGTAATATAAAAAACACATAACATAGCGCAGAGAGAAATATATTCCGCATTATGTACAGAAAGGTGGCTCAAGGCCAAAATGGGGAATGAGGGACAAGGGATGGTCTTCTGTCTTAACATTAAACGTAGCTAGCCACAATCACTGACTCAAACATACCAAAATATTCCTTATTATGTACAGAAATATTACACAAGGCCGAAATGGGGAAAGGGGAAAAGAATGGTCTTCTTCTGTCTTAACATTAATCTTAGCTATCCAGGATCACTGACCCAAACATACCACAATATTCCTTACACCAAAACAACGCTTTCTTACTTACCATTTTTACAACGTAATCCATAATACCATGATTTCTCGATGAAAGCCCATATGCAAAATTCATTGTCTGTGGAGGGAGAGGAATAAAACAACAATTTAAAATTTAATCCCAATGAGTAATTACAAACATGAATAAAACTATTTACAAGAAGCTAAACAAAATAATGTCAGTTATAACCCGTTCCACAATCCTTAATTCATGAGGAGCATTTGCTGACAAGTTTGAACCAACGCCTGTACAAAGTTCTATAGATGGAACATCGGCACCAAATAAACTTTTCAAAGTGGTGACTGTATACGACCCAGTTTATTGATTTCCTTTATTTTTCTTATAAGGTCGTCGATCTTTTCTCAGTTATATTATTTTTTATCATTTCGCCCCAAGTAAGACAATAAAGCCACTAAGACGCTAGGGGGTTACTTAATTATGTTCGTCTACAGGTCTGGATGTTCCAGAAATCTTATTAAAGAAAAAAAAAACGCTTTCTGTCAGGATTCGATACTGCGCCCCTCTGGGCATAGAGAGAGCTATCAAATTTGAAATCCGATAAAAACGTAACAACATTTAAATATTTCTCCTGAACCTGTGAAGACCCTTTGTAGGCCTTCCTCAGATCACACCATGGGGAGAATTGGGCCACTACCCTATGGTGCTGGACCGATGCGTTTTGGTAGAGGCAGATGTGAGACGCTTGGGTGACCATGTCTCTTGCTGAGTCATTAAAGATTAAATGACTGCAGTAGGCTACTGCTACTTTCTGCGTTAGTCGGGTTGCCAGCCAAGGCTATAGGACCCAGTTTGCATTGCTATTTAACTTATAGCTGGGGGAGAAGTGATGGGCATATATGTTTCCCAATATTCTTTCCTCGCAAGTGAATATAACGAGCTCGACTAGAATTCGAACTCGGCTCCCCGATTCCTCACTTCGAGCCGTCATTCATCGCATGAATCATACATCTAAGCTTGCGGCATATGTCATTCTCAAGTGGTCATAATTCTAGGTATTGAACTTGCTCAACGTTGCTTAACTTCGGTAACCGCACAAACATTCTGGGTACGACGATAACTGGGATCAAAACAGTAAGAATACCAGCAATATATTTCCATGGTGAAAACAATTACCAGCAATATATTTCCATGGTGAAAACAATTACCAGCAATATATTTACATGGTTAAAAAAAAATTACCAGCAATATATTTCCATGATTAAAACAATTACCAGCAATATATTTCCATGGTTAAAACAATTACCAGCAATATATTTCCATGGTTAGTACAATTACTAGCAATATATTTCCATGGTTAAAACAATTACCAGAAATATATTTCCATGGTTAAAACAATTACCAGCAATATATGTTTGTAAAAAAAATACGTTTTTGTAAATGAAATTATTAATGCTCCGAAGAAAATTATTTTTCGGCATTAAATGACCCATAAGGTGTTGATATGCCGCTAAACAAACAAATAATGTAACCGGTCGAGAACTGTTGTTTCAATGTGCTATGACTGTAAGCACTTTAAATATTTAGAATATTTTAAATGTTCGATTTTATTTTTTTATTTGTATATTAATTTATTTCTTATAACTTAGCTCCGCTGCGAATAAGAGACGCTAGTTAGGGAGATGTGGCTCCGGGGATTGAACTTAAATGTATATCAGAAGCCAATATATCCTCTGCTAAGACAATACGTCTTAATTTTATCTTGTGTCTTAATGTCCGTTATTGTATCCTTAATGATTTTTCTCATATTCATTCACATAGATCAACCCCTTGAGTCTTAGTGGCTTTATTGCCTTGCTTGGTGTGAAATGAGTGAAAAAAAAAATCATCGATTTTCAAAATTATTATCCACAATCACTGTCAAATGTTTTTTTCCGAAAAGTCCCACCGTGTCAGATATTTTGATGAGTAACTTTACGTAATTGCTTCAGAATTCGCTAAACCAACTAATAAGATCATTTACTTTCTCCGTTTCTGATTGGCTGTAAAAAAAAAATTACTTAGACGAGCTTTACCGAGAAATAATAGATTTCTGAACGGATGACGCCAAACTTATTAAATAAATGCTAATAATTTTTCCCGGATTGAATAATCCCTTGTTTTTAATTCTTATAAAGAACTGCAAGTCGTTGAACCTTTTGCATTGGTTCGATCTTACAGGGTTGAACAAAAGACGAGAACTACTTGTCATAAAATCCTGACTTTTAAGCTAGAAAGACGGTTGAACGACAGAAGCCCACTTCACGAAATTTAATTTAGCAAAACTCTGTGTCTGTGTAATATTAGTTCTAGGCAAAACGGTAAAGAAGAGGGTGGGGGGCGCTGAAGTTAAAGTGGTTCATGAATTCATTTTGGCTTTCATTAAGTTATTAATAATTTCGTCTCATGTCAACTTTTCAGGAGCGCTCGGAGGTGAAGAGCGCTAATTGTTCTTGCGGGAGCGCTGAAAGACGAAACAAAAAGAAAGAAGAAAACGAACACCATGTTTGAGAATAAAAGAAGACATTTTTTTTCTTCTCAAGAACTTCATTTTTCATTGATTAAAAACGTTTAATCAAATAATACTCCTGCAATCATTTAGATCGAGGCCACCATTTCCACTAACAATACTGCTGCCCACTTAAATAATTTTGTTTAGCAAGGCAGGACATTTCTCCGGAAGCCCACTCGAGAGCAATGTAGAACGAAGTGGGAGATCCCAGATTCGACCACAGTCCAAAAATAAACAACTCAACTCGGCACTTACGCTCTTGAGGATGCGTCAGAATCCGGTAACGAGCATAGCCTCTTCTCAAGGAAATAGTATTGCCTGGGCACATATATATATATATATATATATATATATATATATATGATGGACTCTCCCGTCGAACTCGACGTATGAGGGTCAGACAGATCAGTTCCCAGAAACTGAAAGCCCGACACCCACACAGGATTTGATTATAGTGGTGAAGGCTTTGTGCATGGCCATCCACACTTTTTGGAGGGAAGAATACAGGGGACCTGGTGCAACGAATGCCACAACCCAGTCTGTCCTGCTATTTACCCATAGTTGGAGGGAGAAGAAGATGATTCATACCTTTCCCAAGGGTGTTAGCACGTAAGGCTTGGATTGAGGAATCGGTGAGCCGATTCCTCAATCCAAGCCGTTATCCATTACTCCACCGTGCCTCCTATATATATATCTGTGTGTGTGTGTGTGTGTGTGTGTGTGTGTGTGTCATAATTAAGTAATTCATCGAGTATAGAAGAAACCTCCATATTAATAATAATAGACTCCAAGTGGTGTCTCGTCCTAGCCCCGTGTATGACGGAAGAAAAAGCCAGGAGAATAGTTCGTCGTGCAAGCAACAGAATTTAATGGGTGCTCACCAATCGCAGACTCACGAGTTTGCGAACACCAGGATGTAATAGGCTCGTGTCTTTGCACTTTGCCTGCAACATGCTGTGCGATCCTTACCTCTAACTGTTCGATGGTCTTGCCCAAATAGACGATCTCACATCGACATTTATATTGATATATTACTAGACTTTGTTGACTGGTAGGCAAGACATCCTTACGACAAAGTGGGGAAGCCTTTTTTGTAGTAAAAATGCTTTGGACCGTAACAGCATTAAAACACCGTTTAATTGAATTAGGAATTCTGTCTGCATATGTTTGACTCCCAGGACCAATCTACGAGAGTCTCAAATAAACAGGACACTTAGAGGGACCATATTCCTTAGACTAATTGAACTTATTAATCTTTTGTTCAATGGTAGCTGTCAAAACACATTCATGGAAACCATTTATCAATAAAAGCTATTTAATTTTCTTCAGCTCGGCGTCGTTGTCTACATTCAGAGCACAACATGAATGCACGATGAGTAAGGGTCCTAATAAGATTAATCTTCCTTTATCTGAGTGCAAAAGAATCCCAAGTGAAGTAAAGCCCAAAAAAGTGGGTTTAAGATAAACACTGGTAAGAAAACCTACAGGTGTTCACTCTACCAATACACCCAAGAAAAGAAGGTGATCATTCTCTTCTATCTCCATTGTATATTTCAGAAAAGGATGGAGATTATTAAGCTGAGATAAAAACTCCCCCGCTTTACCTGAAGATGAAAAAGACGTAAAGGTATCATCTACATAGCAGAAGTAGCAATAGGGCTTATTAATTTTATTAAGTAGCTGTTTTTCATGAAATCCAACAAAAATGTTGGCCAATAAAGGACCCAAAAGACTACCCGTCGGTTCTAGATCTTTCTGCTGATACATGTAGTTGCCAAAGCTGAAGGAGGCAGACTTGGTAGCCATCGCCATCAACTCAACAAAACACTCTCAGGGAAATATGGAGTCGTTACAGGGCCACGATACAAAAAGTTCGCACACATCTCTAGCGTTTGATACAGAAGAAATGAAATATATATATATATATATATATATATATATATATATATATATATATATATATTAGAGAGTTTGTGTGTAATCATATTGTATAAAATTTAGTTTATTTATGGGGCGAGTACTCAATATCGATTATAGAGCGTTGACTGATGCCAAATCGGTCGAGTTTCGATCCCGATTTAAAGAAATCAGATGTCTAGCCACATTGATGAACTGTGATACAGCGAAACTGTCTGTCTATGGATTTTATATATATATATATATATATATATATATATATATATATTAATGCATGTTTCATTAATAATATAAACAAGTTTTGACTATATATTTTAAGCAAATTCCTTTCTTATTGTCCGATAAGCTTAATAACATTATCATTGAAAGACGAAAGAAAATCACCATATTGATACATGTTTTTTAATCCTATCTAAGCTTTCGGCTTACATAAGCCATCATCAGAGATGACAAGTACATTACAATAAATTAAATAATACACGGACATAGCAGCAATGATATTCTGCTTTGTTTGCATGGAAGATTTCCAAGCAACGACAAACTCGTGTATACGAGCTTGGGAAGCGAAAATCGCACCGCGGCCCATGACATCACACATGACCACGCTAGAATGAAAATGAGGTATAAACCAATGGCTTCTGTTTCATCTTTTATTTTATTCAGGTTAGGTTTCAACTGTTTTATGTATATAGCTTCAAGAATTTTTAGTTTTTGTTCATTGTTTTCATGTTTAAGTATAGTTGTGTTTTCAACAAGGATTTTCCGGAATTGTGTATGCGGCCAGGCATGTTGTTTTAAATGCCTAAAATGTTAGAATTATCATTAAAATGTAGAGTCAAGCGTCGTCAAAGCGACTTTGTGGTGTGACCAAAATAAATATTATTTAATCCGTTCGACAAACAATCTCGCAGAGGACACTTAAAATTGTAAACTATTTTGGATTTGTATGTGTGTTTGTGTTTAAGTAAAGGGCCATATTTTTATTGCATAAACGTTATTTTTAGTGGATACTTGTATTTGAGTAGACTAACCCCTTTATTGATTATACAGTACAGTCAATTTATTTTCGTCTACCGGTATTAATATTCGAGCCATTTTATTATAGAGATACGCGCAACACTTGACAAGACGCCATAAGTGTTGAAACAAAATGGCTATTTGTGTGGCGATGTTATAACATACTTATTTTATAATTTTGAAATAAATATTATTCGCTAATATGTATTGAGCAGTGGTGTTGGTTATTGTAATTGTATTCCATCTATATCAAGCCTGTATTTGTGTATATATATATATATATATATATATATATATATATATATATATATATATATATATATATATATATATGTATATGGAACCACCTCTTAAATGCTGGTTTTCCCAGGTTCACCCTGGCCCGGGGTGGTAGCACCTGTTAGGGTCCCAGCTATGGGCAATTAGTTAACCTCGAAACTGAAGTAAAAAGCATTATAAAAGTGTAAAAATAGGTTTTAATACTAGAAATCCTTTTGTAAAATTATTACCAGAAATCAATTTTTAAAGAAAAAAGAACTTGCTAGTTATTGTTATTTTTTAAAAGAAACTATTACCAGCAATACGCTTTTGAAAATTATATTACCAGATATACATTTTGGAGGATAAAAATATTACCAGAAATAGATTTTTGACAAAACAAAATATAACCAGTAAAAAAAGTTGTCGTCATTAAATAACCCATTGAGGTTGATATACAAAACTAAACAAACCTTTACTATATATACATATATATAATAATAATTGGCCACTCGATATCGAGGACACCCGTTGCAATGCACACCTAACTAGCATATTGCAACATTTGCACAGGCATTTTTTGCAATTTCCCAACTGGGAAATGCCCACAGAGCCCACCTGCAGTTTATACTGTTATTGGCGTGTGCAGAGCCAATTAACAGTTTTTTAGAGCGTTGGTGAAAACCAAGCGTGAACATGAATGAACAAGGCTGGCCACCTCAACTCGCAATCACGGTGTTTTTGTGATATCGTGTTAGCTTTGGCCCACGAGGTCTTCCACACAGTTTCCTCTCCCAAATTCCCTCACATGGTTTTTGGTGGACCCGTGGCTATGGAACAGACACTTGCTTGGAGTCCAATAGCTGCTGAAATTAATTCCAGCCAGGATTCGAACTCGGTACCTCGTGATTCTAAAGCAACGCCTTAGACCCCTCAGCCACACTGCTTACAGTACCAGGTGTTCCCAATTGGTCCCCCATCTAAGTACTGACCTGGCTCTACGATGCATATATATATATATATATATATATATATATATATATATATATATATATATATATATATATATATATATATATATATATATATATATATATATATATATATATATATATATATATATATATATATATATATATATATATATATATATATATATATATATATATATATATATATATATATATATATATATATATATATATATATATATATATATATATATATATATATATATATATATATATATATATATATATATATATATATATATATATATATATATATATATATATATATATATATATATATATATATATATATATATATATATATATATATATATATATATATATATATATATATATATATATATATATAGATTAAGTTTTGAACAATTGTATCTTAGAAATGATTAAAGAGGTAACGGACTCTACTTTGACCAATGCAAATTTATAATTACTCTCCACGCTGAGCAGAAGAATCGTGATGAAATCGCTCATAAACAAAAATGACATGTTCATCATTAATTAATCATCGTTAAGGATCAGAAGCTCATGGAGGATAGAAATAAAGTTCCTATAGATTATTCCATGATCATTTTCCAATGTATTCAAGATGATCTTTGCCCTATCTAAACTTCTAACTTTCTGTCTCGGAGTAACAAGCTGCCTCACGGGTTTCACGTACGATTTCATTTTCAAGTCATTTTTTCACTGCTCTTTGGACTGTCATAGTTGAATTTCCTCGCTTACTTGCTAAATGTCTTATAAATTGAGTTGGCTCTTTTCTAATTGATCTCTTTAGCTCTAAGTTGAAATGATGATCCCTCTTTCTGTTGTGAGCCCTTGATCCAATTTTTCTCCCCTTCTTTTTAAACTTATTCACCGTTCTCTTGATAGTTCTTGAATGGACTTTGAAGATTGAAGCCGGAGAATGAATGTTGATACCATTTTTGAAAGCCTGAATGATCTGTTTTCCTCTCACCATTTGGGAAAACAGACCAAAACGATTTTAACCTGCTCCTTTTTAGCTGAATAACCCGGAGACGTTTTCAGTAATTCTTACGACAAATGATGTCAAAATGGTTAGACGTCTTATCTGAAAACCTGGAGAAAAGACACTCAATTAGTTTAGTGTTTTTTTTTTTGTTTTTTTTTTAGATATTAGACATTTTGTGGGATGGACAATTATGCTGTTACGCGATTTGGATAATTTTGCAGTTACACTCGATATATATGTATGCATTAGATGCATTTAGGCTAAATATTATTGGGTCTCCAAAATCATCCAGCCGATTCAAAATTCCCTATTCGCGGACATCACATGTACCAGCTAATGTAAAGTCTGCTCCCGAGGGAGGGATATTGCCTGGGGTGTCATACCACCTGAAAGAATGAATGCCTAATCACATGAACGATTCAGCAATCACTCCTTAGAGTAAATTGTTATTGTCAGTTCGAACACGTCACAATTTCTGCTTGACAACTCACGCCTTCGAGAAAATATGGCTTGAGTTTCCATATTTTTCTTTAGTTTTCTTTTCCGTATTCTTTCTGTAATGATTGTTTTCGAATTTGTCTTTTCTCATTAGGCGCCATTTTCTTTTTATTCTGCTTTTATTTCCCTGTAACACCGTTTTTCCTTCTTTCATTTGTTTGAGTGAAAAGTCCGATTTATCTAATCTGGTCATCTCAGCTGCCATCTTACCTGCCAGGCGTCCGCGTATGAAATCCTTCTTAGCCACTATGCCACAGGTTTCAGAAACTGTCTCCGTTTTTTCTTCTTCTCTCCTTTTCGTCCGTCTAGAAGAGTTATTTAAATTGTTTCAGAAAAATTAGAAGCGTATGCAATTTTAATTAGTCGTTATCTGAAAAGCTTCAGTTCGGATTTCTTTCTCAAATCTTTTTAAGAAATAATCATTTTCTCGTTCTGTCTTTAGATTAATATTAAAGTTTTTTAAAGTCAAGTCGTAACTAACATGAAATGAGATGCACATTTCTTATTATTTGTTCAATATTTATATTACAATGCAACGCTATAATTTTAATTTGTTTGAATGTCCGGGGTGAGTAGTTACCATTATTTGTATTACGTTGAATGTCATCATCTTATCACAACGTTTCAACACTTGCCCATTCCTGCCTTCAAGTGTCTGTCGAATTCAACCAATTCCACCCTAAACTATATAACTTACGGGGATAGATTTTTGTCGTTCCGCTGCCCATATCTCGCGATATCTCGTCTTGTTTTTGTTTTGTTTTTTTAAATATTACTCAGTTCTTCTTCTTCTTCTTCTTCTTCTTCTTCTTCTTCTTCTTCTTCTTCTTCTTCTTCTTCTTCGTGACGTGTACCTTCAGAGTGTGGGCGAACATGACGCTCTTTTTGCTATCTCTCCTAATCCCTGTTCTGCCAAACATTTACACAAGCTCGTTAGGTCCCCCTTGCCTTCAACATGTCCTATGAGTATCAAATTTTCTAAGCCTCCTTTCCTAATTATTCGCCCTAGAAATATCAGCTCTCTATTTCGTATGTCCTTTTTGCTTCATATTTTCTCTAAACCTTCCTCGTTGCTCACATGTTCGGTCCATGGTATTAATGTCGGACGAGATTGTCCAGCATTCGCATCTATATAGGAGGGCTGATATTATATAACAGTTTAGTAGTCTTTATTTGTTTCTAACTAAATTTTCTTGTTTTTTAAAACATTCCTTAATTTTTGGAAATCATCTTTTAATATCTTAATGCGCCTTCGGACTTTGGTGTCGCCTTTTTTGTCTAAGTTAAAATATTTCCTAGATATTAATTTTTTTTGTACCTATTTGAATTTGGTATCTCCAATTTGTAATTTCAATTTCGGAATGTCCCTCTTGCTGACAACCCCGCATTCATTCTTCTTGCAATGGATGTTTGTTATATAGGAATAAAGTGTCGCTGCCGACACTGGAGATTGAACATGGTCCGCCAGAGAGCAAACAGAGGCGATCCTATTACTGAATTAAGTGGATCACGTGATCATGGGGAAAACGAATAACTAGGAAGTAGCGTGACGTCTAAACGATCGCTATTTCTATTCTATCCTCTATTACTACACGGACCACTCTTCTCTACTCTATTCACTATACTATTTCTTTATACTATTTCTTTATACTGATCACTACACGGGTTACTATTCGAGTGACTATTATCGAGCAAGTACTATTCGTGATATTCGAAGGGATCTGACACCAGTATTGTTCAACGTCGTTATTATAGTTGTATCTGCGATTACAAAGTCTCTACTACAACGAGCATTACGAAAGTGACAAAGAGAATTCGTTGACATTACAAACGTGGCAACGAGTGTTTGTTGACATAAAAAAAAAAACAGGGAATGCTGGGCAATCTGATCACTGATGATGTAGAAGAGTCATGGGGTAACAGAACTTTAGTTCTACAGAAGGATGATGAGAATGCCATGGACTAAACATGGGAATAACACTAAAGCTTTAAGGGAAATAGAAACAAAAAGGAAACGTATACAGAGTATCAGAAAGAGACAATTGAAATTTCTGGGGTACATAATGAGGAAAGAGGGCTTGGAGAATTCGACATTCGCAGGATATAGTGACGGGAAGAGAGACAGCGGGAATCAGCGTGTAATCACCATTTCTACTCTATCCTCTATTACTATACGGATCACAATTTCCACTCTATTCTCTATTAGGATAAGGATCATTATTTCTACTCTATTCTCTATTACTAAATGGATCCTAATTTCTACTCTATGCTCTATTACTATACAGATCTCTATTTCTACTCTATCCTCTATTACTATACGGATCACCATTTCTACTCTATCCTCTATTATTATACGGTTCGCTATTCTCTATACTATTCTCTGTTTCTACACTATTTCTCTATAGTGATCACTATACGGATTACTGTTCGGTGGTTACTATTCGAGCGAGTATTATCGAGCAAGTACTATTAGTGCAAGTGTTATTCGCCCTGAAGTTGGGAAAAGTGAAAAAACTGGACTCGTCTGAGAATATTTGCTTCCATTTGTCTTCAGACCAGGCATTGTGATCTCTGCACCACTTCAACCTCTTGTGAATGTTGCGAGTGGAGAGAAGAGTTTTACTTACGGCGCCTCTTCCATGTTATGCAGCCTTATGGAGCTCACGACGAACAGTTTTAGTAGAAACTGGACTATTCAGATGATTATTCAACTCAGCAGTCACTTTGGCCGCAGTAGTCCGATGACTTTTTTGCCACATTGTATTTCAATGCACGTCGGTCCCTGTCAATGAGTTTGCAAGTCCGGCCTGAATTGTTACGGTTGCTAGAGGTTTGCCATGATTTTCGAATTGCGCTATAGTTCTTGATATAGTAGCTCTTGAAAAAACAAACAGTTCAGCAACCTTAGTGATCGAGGCTCCTGCCGTACAAGCTCCAACAATTTGCCCTTTTTCGAACTCGGAGAGGTCACGCATTTAACTTAAATTTTGCTAAATTCTAAAAATAAATAAGACAAAGACAGTAAATTGGATAAATAAACGTTTTTACAATAGATATAACCTGCAATTACGAAGTTTTTGTTAAAGTTCTTAATATAATAGGTCTTTGAAATAAAGGAGTGGAATTTGCACCTGTTCCAATTATTTTGTCCAACCCCTGTATAATTTTGTTAAGATTGCATCTTCCAGTAACGAATTCTAGTAGGATTTCTCATTCTCTCGCGATCGCGACACTGTAATAAATGAATAGATTCGGTGAGAAGACACCCCCTTGTTTTATGAACTTTTCTATTAATTTTCTATCTGTATGCAGGCGCTTATCTTCCAGTATAAGTTCTGGAATATTCTACTATACTTCCCAAATAAATCAAGCCTACCTAGATGTTCAGACAGTTCTGCTAACAGAACTCTTTTTATAAATGTAAAAGACAATAGGAAAACTGTAATCGTTGCCGACGCGTTTCTTCGAATGTGGATTTTTCAAGGCAAAAACGAAATGAATTTATTAAACAAAGTAACTAATAATAATAAAACAAAATGTCTTTAGTAACTGGAAGAATTTAGAGAACGCTATTTTCATAAAGTCGTAAATAAAAGTTATGTAGGTTAATATAATTTTACCAGTTTTTATTTACCTATGTCTTAGGTTGAGTCATAAAGAAAGATATATAGGTTAACATAATTTTACCAGTTTTTATTTACCTATGTTTCAGGTTGAGTCATAAATAAAGATATCGAGGTGGATATCATTTTACGAGCTTTTAGTTACCTATGTCTTAGGTTGAGTCATAAAGAAAGATATAGACGGAGATATCATTTTACGAGCTTTTAGTTACCTATGTCTTAGGTTGAGTCATAAAGAGAGATATAGACGGAGATATCATTTTACGAGCTTTTAGTTACCTATGTCTTAGGTTGAGTCATAAAGAAAGATATATAGGTTAACATAATTTTACCAGTTTTTATTTACCTATGTTTCAGGTTGAGTCATAAATAAAGATATCGAGGTGGATATCATTTTACGAGCTTTTAGTTACCTATGTCTTAGGTTGAGTCATAAAGAAAGATATAGACGGGGATATCATTTTACGAGCTTTTAGTTACCTATGTCTTAGGTTGAGACATAAAGAAAGATATAGACGGAGATATCATTTTACGAGCTTTTAGTTACCTATGTCTTAGGTTGAGTCATAAAGAAAGATATAGACGGAGATATCATTTTACGAGCTTTTAGTTACCTATGTCTTAGGTTGAGTCATAAAGAAAGATATAGACGGGGATATCATTTTACGAGCTTTTAGTTACCTATGTCTTAGGTTGAGACATAAAGAAAGATGTAGACGGAGATATCATTTTACGAGCTTTTAGTTACCTATGTCTTAGGTTGAGTCATAAAGAAAGATATAGACGGAGATATCATTTTACGAGCTTTTAGTTACCTATGTCTTAGGTTGAGTCATAAAGAAAGATATAGACGGGGATATGATTTTACGAGCTTTTATTTACCAATAGTCTGACGTTGTGTCATAAAGAAAGATATATAGAGGATATAATTTAACAGCTTTTATTTACCTATGTCTTAGTTTGACTCATAAGGAAAAGCATAACGATGGATATTATTTTACCAGCTATAATTTAGTTTGACTCATAAAGACAGGTGGCATTTCGACGTTATGCATTTGTTAGCAAGCTAGTCCTGCTAATCAATTATAACTGAGTAGTGAGTTCGATCCTCACTGGCTGCTCCACACATTCGTCATTATTACTATTCTTTGTTCCTCCTTGGTGCACACTGTTAGCGGAGTGGTCAGGCTTACACTGTAACAGCAGCACGAAAACTGGTGCGATTAAGCTGAAACCCCGATCCCGTGACCACACTAGTACCGACTATAAGCACGCATGCGCAGAAAGTAGTATAACAAACCAAGATATATTTTACGGTGTAATTGCCGATAATGTTTTACTTACCCAAGTATATATTTTTTCATAAACCGTCAGGTTTCATTTTGGCGGTATTTACCATATTTGGTATGTACAAAGTTTTAAACATCGAATTTATTTAAGCCAGAGTGATAGTTAATAAAAATAATAATTAACCCTCTGTCTTTCTTTTTCTAATTATTATTAAACACTCTTCTCAAAAGAAAGTGCAATAAACGAGTTTTTTTTTATATCCTGCCAAAAAGTGCTTTTATATAATTTTAAGTTTCTGTTTTATTATAAACTAGCCGAATTACCCACGCCTTGCAAGGTGTCACACATTATATTTTGTAAGAAAATGATGATTGATTTTAAATCATAACTATCACTGGTGCAGAAAATTGAAGCGTTTAAATCTTGCTCAAAGATCTTGCCGATGTGACCTCCGTCTTCTGGCTTTCTCCTTCTATATTCGCTTGTCCAAAGTTAAATTAAATTTAAATCAAAGTGGACAAAACTTTCAGTAGGGCTTTGTGCAAAAACAGCTTGATCTGTATTTGATGCAATACTAGATAGATCTTACCGATGTGACCTTCATCTTCTGGCGTTCTCCTTCTATATTTTGGATAGGAGTTATTTTCTTGGTCAAATTTAAATTTAAATTTAATTTAAATCAAAGGGGACAAAAATTTTCAGTAGTGCTTTGTGCAAAAACAGTTTGATCTAATCCCTATGATATGTATTTGATTCAGACATCATTGAATGAAGTGATGAATAAATTTCAACATTGATATGATAGTTTAATTGTCGCAACAAATATGTATTGTAAGGTACTGCCCACTGATTGGTAATTTATCGCACAACTTGACGTCCATATTTTCTCATTCTGATCTTGCCAATGTGACCTCCATCTTCTGGCTTTCTCCTTTATTTTGGATAGAAATCATTCCCTTGTCCAAATTTAAATTTAAATCAAAAGAGAAAAAAGATTTCAGTCGGGGTTTGTGACGGGGGACCCCTCACCCTCGGGGACCCCTTTTGATCAAAATAGAATATACTTATCGAAGTAATTCAAATTAATTTTTCTGTTCAAATTTAAATTTAATTTAAGTCAAAGAGAAAAAACAATCAGTGAGTGGTCTGTGCCTCTCCACCCCTGGGAACTCCCTTTGATAAAAATGAAATATACTTATCCAAGTATCCTAGGAGTCATTCCCTTGTTCAAATTTAAACTTAATCCAAGGATAAAAAAATCAGTTGTGGGCGATACTTTCCCCCCAGGGATCCCTTTGATCAAAATGAAATATACTTATCCAATTACCCTGGGTAATGTAGTTTCAGAAGATATATAGTTGTATATCTCTATCTATAAAAGGCAGGATGTGTGTGTGTTTGTGAGTGTGTGTGTGTGTGTGTGTGTGTGTGTGTGTGTGTGTGTGTGTGTGTGTGTAACGAATGCACAGCCGCAATTTTTGACGGATTTGCACCAACACTGACCTGCACATGCTCCAAGTTAGTACGAAGGCCAAGACCGACTTTGCATTTCCCAACTCCCATCGATAGTGGAAATAATCGATTTTTCACGCTTCTACGGCAGTTTTCATGTAGTTTGAGGCCATTTTTTACTGGCCAGAGTGAGGGCCTATAGCTGGCTGACACGAATAGGCAGGAATATTCTATTGGCCAGCGTGAGAGCCAACATCTGACTGACACGAATGTTAACTAGCATGCAAAAAAAATCTATAGCTGCATTCGTCACAAGTGGGAAACGTTTAAATCTGCATGCCACTTTACTCCAATTGGCTCATTCGCTTGCTTAAACTCAACGTTTATTCTGATTCCGCAGAAATAGGTTGAGTGTGAAAAAGTATTTGTTGTTAACATTCTTTTTTCATACGGTTTTTCCAGTTACGAGTCCTTTTTTAAAGCTGATCGTTTTGTGTTCATTTTGTTTAGTTCTTTTTTCGTAACAGATTTAATATTTAGTATAGAGCTTAGAAGAAAATTCGCAGTGTGAGGCAAGAAGTAAGACATGTACCAACATCAGCACGGCAAAGGGCACTCCTTTAAAGGCAAGGATGGGCAAAAATATTTTAAGTCAAGTGATAGCGATTGCTGTATGAGTCGTACGATTTTTGAATCAAGCACGGGTAACGCCGGGCCATGCTGCTAGTAGTTATATATAGTCCTAAACAGACAGACAGAAGCTACAAATTTATATATATGGTTTCGAAGGTATTTCCGTTCAGGATTGAACAAAATGTAATTTTCAATTCTAACAGTCTGTAATGTCTTTCTTTCTATTGTTCCTGAGATAAAGGCAACGTCTTATCCTAAAGTTTTGTCTTGTGTGTGTCGGGGATCATAAGAAGAGAGTAAATAAGTTTATTAAGATGTGGTATCAATGAACGCTTCCCCATCTGTTTGCTCGGCGTTAATTTTATAAAAAAACATACCTAGATGCGACGTCTATTTTCTTCTGAAGCTGTTGATAATTGCTTTTCGTGGCTTGCACCGACGTCTGTAACTGGGTTGTGTTCATCGGTTCGATTACCGTAAATTGCGTCGTACAAGTCGCGTTTTCATGCCTAAAAAAATCCTGCCAAATCTAGAGTCGACTTATATAGTGGATATAAAATGCAGACATTTACCACCAAGACCGCCACAAATATATTCCACTAAAACTTTAGTGAACATACACTCCTGATCAAAAATTTAAGACCACTTGATAATTTTTTTTAAAAAGACTGTTTTTCATGGAAAAATTTTAAACATTTCTTTCTTAAGGTTACTAATTTTATAATCTAAAAGGTTATGTAGACAAAAAGTTATAATCTGAACATTTTATTGAGAAATTGGCATTTTTATAAAATGAGGCATTTTACACTTGATCAAAATTATAAGACCAGAGACAAAAATTCTACGAAATCATACGAAAAGTTCACGAAAAAATTTCAACAACCAAATTTAATAATGACTTCTACCTCCACTGGTTTTGATGACTTCAAAAATTCTTTGGGGCATGCTAGAAATTAGTGTTTCCATTAAGCTGTGAGGAATATTGCTTCAGAATCTGAAGATAGCTTCACGAAGTTCATTTTTTGTTGAATATTGTTTGCTATTTCGATAAACATCTCTTGCTATCCATCCTTAAAAATTTCCATGAAAAACAGTCTTTTTAAAAAAATTTTCAAGTGGTCTAAAATTTTTCATTATGAGTTTATGTGTGATCATACATGTTTTTTCCTCTCAAAAAAATGTTTATTGGAAAATGTCATGATGCCATTTATGAACTTACGTGTCTGGTTGGAGGCCCAGAAAAACGAGTATACACCAGAAATCAAAGAAAATAAAACATTAATAATAATAATAATAATAATAATAATAATAATAATAATAATAATAATTCAAATCGAAATCTCAAAAATGTACCATAATTATAATTTTGATCAAGTGTTAAACGCCTCATTTTATAATTTGATCGGATTATTACTTTTTGTCTACATAACCTTTTAAATTATAGAATTAGTAACCTTATGTAAGAAAAAGTGTATAATATATCCATGACAAACTGTCTCTTATAAAAATTTTCAAGTGGTCTTAAATTTTTGATCGGTAGCGTATTTATTCGTAACGAATTTTAAATGTTCACTAAGTTATACCGATACAATATACGATACCAACCGGTGTGTGTGTTGTAGGTTGTTTGCTATACAACGCACAGAAAGATAATACCGTTAGTGTCTCAATATAGAGGTAAGTAGTGTAAACTAATGTAGTTTTGGATATCGTATACTGTAGCCTAACTATATTTACCGGTAAGCCCAAGTTTTGCTCCGCTGGCAGCCTATCGTATGTTTGGGGTCGACGTATACAGTAGGTATATACATAACTCAAGATTTTGAGCTAAAAATCTTGAGGTCGACTTGTACGTTAGGTCGACTTGTACGTTGCAATTTACGGCATTTCTTTTTAGGATTTTTCTCGTTGACTATAAAAGTGTTAAATTTTATATTCCAATAATATTTTATTTTCCAATAACATCATACTATAAGCCTCTGGTTAATGCGTATGGAATTAGAAAAGTTAAATTTGAAAAAAAGAAAGAAAGAAAGAATGAGAGAATCTGTTAAATGTGCATTGCTGTTTTGGCTTCAAGTTACATGTAACCTTCTCAGTATTTCGATCACTACTACCTCTATTCTGCCAGTGTGTTTTTTGTATATGGCGCAATTCCAAGCCGTGCCGTCTGTCTGTATTTTAAATTTTAATTTCGGCTTCTTCTATGAATTTCACTGACCCATCTCGGTATTTTCGCCATTGCTTTCCTGATGGATTTAGACGTGTTTATATATTTATTTGATTCCGACAAACGTTGCCAAAATACTTGAAGATGTTTCCTTTTTAGAACTGATAAAGATATTTTCATTTCTAGAAATTTGGGGTTTTGTTTTTCCTTTCTGCCATTCTTTAAAAAAATAAGCTTTATTTTTGCACCATTCTGTCCCAGAATTTTGCCATAATGCCTGTTGCGAACTAATAAATAAAATTTAACCTGATTGGGCGTTTTTTTTCATCTGTTTGCTTGGCGCTGATTGTTTTTAAAAAGATATCCAAATCTGAAGATTTGATTTGTTATAAAGCCGTTGATAGTTGGTTTTCGTAGCTTCTTCTGACGATTGAATTTAATGTTGAGACAACTGTAAACTGTAGAAGTGCGAAAATCCAACTGCTCACTATTTATTCAGTACACATAACTCCAGTAATGGCGGAAAATACTTTCCATTAATATTCAGAGCTGTAAGTATTGATTTTCGATTAATTTCATGACCTAAGCTTTTGATAAATGACTAGCGAATTGGCAAGAATATAACAGAGAGACCTGTTAATTTCGCCTTGTTTCCAGTTCAATTTGGGTGTCACGCCCACATTATTCTGTCCGTATGCTTCTATATATGAGTTGTAATTTAAAATTATGACAGTCGTACATGTTTTATTCCTTTTGACCCAGTTCACAGAGTTTATGAGTTATAATGAAATTCATATCGCGATGGAGTTTATCGATATCTTTAAAGATTTAGACTTTTTAATTCTTTTTTTTTCTCTTACTTCCGACAAAAAAGACGAACTATCCGTACGTATTTCCTTTTTAGAACTACCATTTCCAGTTTTGACAGCTTGAGGATTTTTCTACCTGTATTCCATAAAGAAATAGTCACGACCTTGAACTTTAAGGTAACCTTTCTCTTAAAAAATGTTGTCATGAGGCGTCAGTTGTGATGAAAATTAATTAAGTGATTCTCATTATTAAAAGACATGATCTGAACGAACGCTTTCTTATGTTTGCCCGGCGCCGATTTTATCTTTACAATATCGAAACATGAATATTTGATATGTTTTGAAATCGTTGTTATTTGCTCTTTGGGGAATGAATCCATGTTGAGTCATTGTTTCCGGTGTTTTGAGATACGTCTAATAGAGAGCGGATATTATCTTTTTCAGTTTTCCAGTAGAGGTTCTCATTAATGCTTTTCCATTTTCTTCCAATTCAGGTTCTGATTAGTGATTACAGTATTGGCAAAATACAAGTAGGAAAAGAAAAGAAAGATGAAAAGAATTCGAAAAACCTGTTCCATTCGCTTTTTCTTTACGCGAAACAAAGTATTTAGAACATTTAAACTATATATTCAGAATATATTTTTCTAAGGCAAATCATTTCGACATGTGCATTTTTTTAATAAATAAATATTTATACAAGCAATCGACTCAAAATGAGCTAGGGAGGCCAGGTTACACGTATTCAGATTATTTATTTTTTACCAATAAGGAACCATCACTTTTCAACGTATATATATATATATATATATATATATATATATATATATATATATATATATATATATATATATATATAACAACAATAATAATAAATAAACGAACAGAGCAATATAATGCTTGAAATGTATACTGTAAACAAGACAAAGAAAAACTAAAGCAATTCAACCACACCTGATATCCTCCTGTTGGGTGGCTTGCCTTGGGCGCGAAGAAGTAGTTCCTTTGAAGAATGAAAAAAATCTAAATTAGGGGCAAGTGTTGATTGGGATTACTCAATATCAAAGACAATAATAAATATAAGAAGAACAGATAAACAATAAAAAAATATAAGACCAGAGTAACAATAATAAATATAGGAAGAATAGAGCTACAATAATAAATATAAGAACAGAGTAACAATAATAATTATAAGAAGACTAGAGCTACAATAATAAATATAAGAACAGAGTAACAATAATAAATATAGAAAGAATAGAGCAACAATAATAAATATAAGAACAGAATAACAATAATAATTATAAGAACAGAGCTACAATAATAATTATAAGAACAGAGCAATATAATATCAGAAATGGAGATTACAAACAAGACAATTAGACCGCAGCCGATGTCCTCCAATTGGGTGGCTTGCCTTGGGTGCGAACACGTGACTATTGTAGTTTATTTGAAGAATTATAAAAGAGTAAAACATAAAGGGTATTCATATGCAAACGGAATACATTCAAGTGGTCTGACTTAAAATAAGAAAGAAAAGAAAAAACAAAAATTGCCCATTTTTTATCAAATAATAATAAATCCCAGGATGCATCTGTAAATTTGAGGAGAGCAATTTTTAGCAGTCATTCTCACCAGACAGCAAAATACTCTTATCTATTTGAGGGGTGGACAGGTCCTACTAATATTTGTTTTCATTTTATCTTTGTGTTACATTTTTAGTTTGTTTTCTGGCTTCATCCCCTCCTCATCACGTGATGAATCATGAAATTTAAAAAAGACATTTAGGATTTTCATCAATTTTTTATGTCATCCGGTATTTTGTTGCCCCCCCCCCCTGTGAATAGGCGGGGTTAGGGTATATACAGGATTGAGAGGTAATGGATGAGTTCTTGTGGTGAATGAGTAAATTGTAATGGATGAATGGGCCGTGGGTCTGATTAGCTACGACTAGGGTTAGCTAATGAAGACCAACCCCTTCCTATTTCCCCTTCAGGCTTGGGTCACAATTTTGTATAATACAAAATAAATACCCTCTTATTATTTTGAAGGGTGAACGGGAACTCTTAACATCTGTTATGTTTTAGTTTTGTTTTGTTTTGATTTTAGATTGTTTTTTTTTTGGTTCATCCCCACCTAATTTCATGATTCATAAATATTTTTGTAAAAAAAAAAAACAGAAAGAAACATTGAACATTTGGACATAGAGAAATAGTGACACCATGGGGCGGTTTTGTAGGTTCCCTGTAAATATGTTGTATTACGGTACTTGTAAAATTGTATGGTGACGGGCGCGTTTTGTCCGACCTGGAGTAAGACGATAAACTACATCCGCGTCTTGGGTAAGACGATAAAATACATACAGGTCCTGGATAAGACGATAAACTATATCTGCGTCTTGGGTAAACTACATCCGCATCATGGGTATGACTATAAAATACATACGCGTCTTGGGTAAGACGATAAACTACATCCGCGTCTTGGGTAAGACGATAAACTACATCCGCATGCTGGGTAACACTATAAAATACATACGGGTCTTCGGTAAGACGATAAACTACATCCGCGTCTTGGGTAAGACAATAAACTACATCCGCGTCCTGGATAAGACGATAAACTATATCCGCGTCTTGGGTAAGACGATAAACTACATCCGCATCCTGGGTAACACTATAAAATACATACGGATCTTCGGTAAGACGATAAACTACATCCGCGTCTTGGGTAAGACAATAAACTACATCCACGTCCTGGATAAGACGATAAACTATATCCGCGTCTTGGGTAAGACGATAAACTTCATCCGCGTCCTGGAGTAAGACGATAAACTACATCCGCGTCTTGGGTAAGACGATAAAATACATACAGGTCCTGGATAAGACGATAAACTATATCTGCGTCTTGGGTAAACTACATCCGCATCATGGGTATGACTATAAAATACATACGCGTCTTGGGTAAGACGATAAACTACATCCGCGTCTTAGGTAACACTATAAAATACATACGGGTCTTGGGTAAGACGATAAGCTACATCCGCGTCTTGGGTAAGACGATAAACTACATCCGCATCCTGGGTAACACTATAAAATACATACGGGTCTTCGGTAAGACGATAAACTACATCCGCGTCTTGGGTAAGACAATAAACTACATCCGCGTCCTGGATAAGACGATAAACTATATCCGCGTCTTGGGTAAGACGATAAACTACATCCGCGTCCTGGAGTAAGACTATAAACTACATCCGCGTCTTGGGTAAGACGATAAAATACATACAGGTCCTGGATAAGACGATAAACTATATCTGCGTCTTGGGTAAACTACATCCGCATCATGGGTATGACTATAAAATACATACGCGTCTTGGGTAAGACGATAAACTACATCCGCGTCTTAGGTAACACTATAAAATACATACGGGTCTTGGGTAAGACGATAAGCTACATCCGCGTCTTGGGTAAGACGATAAACTACATCCGCATCCTGGGTAACACTATAAAATACATACGGGTCTTCGGTAAGACGATAAACTACATCCGCGTCTTGGGTAAGACAATAAACTACATCCGCGTCCTGGATAAGACGATAAACTATATCCGCGTCTTGGGTAAGACGATAAACTACATCCGCATCCTGGGTAACACTATAAAATACATACGGGTCTTCGGTAAGACGATAAACTACATCCGCGTCTTGGGTAAGACAATAAACTACATCCGCGTCCTGGATAAGACGATAAACTATATCCGCGTCTTGTGTAAGACGATAAACTACATCCGCGTCCTGGGTAGGACGATAAACTATATCCGCGTCTTGGGTAAGACGATAAACTACATCCGCGTCCTGGGTATGACGATAAACTACGTCCAACAGCAAGACCTCGGATCAGGAGGTTTTGAGGACCGTGGAACAAATTTTTAATTGCTGGTGTTCTAAGGTCCACATTGAGCTGGGGTCGTAGCACCTGTTAGGGTCCCAGCTATAGGCAAATAGTTGACCCCCAAACTGGGGTCAAAAGACTATGAAAGTGTAAAAATAGGTTTTAATACCAGAAATACTTTGTAAAAAGAATTATTAGCTGCAATACATTTTTGCAAAAATATTGCCAACGACAGATTTTTGAAAAAAAATAATACCAGCGATACATTTATTGAAGAAAATGTTTTTACCTGCAATACATTTTTGAAAGAAAAAATAGCAGGAATAAAAATTTTGTGGGCATTAAATAACACATTGATATGTCGTAAAACAAGCCAAACCAAACTGAGTTCTGTGGTGAATGAGTAAATTTTAATCTAATTAGCTAGGTCTAAGATAGTTACTGTTGACCTGCCTTACCCCCACTTCCCCTTTAGCCGTGTGCCAAAATTGTGTATTTAAATTACAATAAATAAGATTTCCCGCCAGACTGACACTGACAGAGAGTCAAGGCAAAGAAGGGAGCTATTTAGTAATATTGTGAAAATAAATACTGAACTACAAATCTCACAATAATGAAAGAGATTTCGTTAAATATAAAGAATTGCTGAGATTAAGTGAATACGCCAAGTTGTGGAGGGCCACCAACGACAAAAAACCTGAAGGATAACACAGCGCATAGAGAAATCACATGGTTTTTTTTTATCTTTTCAGAGTTTCTCGACCTCACTGCAATAGTGTTTTGACAATACGTCCATTAATTTTGTACCGAGTGTAGCACAAAAGCTTGTATTTTCTATAAGACCTTCTTAAAAAGAAAACAGTTTAAATGTAATGAAATAAGGAAGAGAAAATAAATTATATATTTTGCTTCGGTCGCTGCTAGCGATTTACAAAATCATCGATCATCCGAAAAGTAAAAAGAAACCAAAAAAGAAAAGGAAAAAACTGAACTCAAAAGTTCTTGGATCCCTTGGGCACAACAAACATTGGTTGCATTCCCGGCTTTTTAGCCAACGTAACAGCGCAATTACAATGAAGCTTGTCTTTTACTTGGAGGAAGAAAGGTTTTGTCTAGACCCTGAAATGGGACTAGAAGTTATTGTAGATTGGTGGAGATTTCTATTAGAATCGATCGTCTTTCTTTTTATTGAAATGCATTTCTTTCTATTCCGGACCAATTTCGCTTAGGCGATTGCAACGTTCGATTATTAAAAACTTCTAACTTTGACCAACTCCACAGGGTCTAAGGAAGAAGCCAATTTGTTATTGCCGATAAGTCTAGTTGAGTAAATTTGTGTCGACTGGTTGAAAGCACAGATTTTTCTGTTATCTTTCATCAATGATATTAACGTTCTCTCTATTTCAGTATATATATATATATATATATATATATATATATATATATATATATATATATATATATATATATATGTATATATATATGTGTATATATATATATATATATATATGTATATATATATATATATATATATATATATATATATATATGTATATATATATGTATATATATATATATATATGTATATATATATATATATAATAAAGAGAAATCATAGTAAGATATCTTATAATAAAGAGAAAGAGCAGTAAGGTATATAATCCGGTGTTCTTATTAATTATTTTTTATTTTTACAAAACTGAGCTCAACGCAAATCTTCAGAGCATAAATATTATAAATTTACTAATTTAAAAATATGGTTCCACCACTGCACAGGAATTACCATGTTTCAAAAACAGAAACTAAAAACTTCAAATGCAATTTGGAATCCAAAAAATCTCTTGAAAATAAAACAAGGGATTTTAATTTAATTCTATAATTGAATTTGAAAATCTTAGTTTCTCTTCTTGAAACATGGTAATTCCTGTGTAACGATGGAGCCATATTTTTAAATTAGTAAATTTATAATATATATATCATATATAAATATATTACAGACACACACATATATATATAATTGCTATATATATATATATATATATATATATATATATATATACATATGTCATCCACAGACTGACTGTTTCGCAGCTCATCAGTGTGGCTACACGTCCGGTTGCCTCTAGCTAGGATGGAAACCCGACTGAATTTGCGTCAGTCGGAACTTCTACAACTAAGCCGTCGGGATGAAGGCGAATTTTAGCGTGTTTATTTTTAGATTTAGATAACCACACAGTGACTGAGACTGACACAATTATATATATATATATATATATATATATATATATATATATATATATATATATATATATATATATATATATATATATATATATATATATATATATATATATACTGAGACTGACACAATTATATATATATATATATATATATATATATATATATATATATATATAATTGTGTCAGTCTCAGTCACTGTGTGTTTATCTAAATCTAAAAATAAACATATATATATATATATATATATATATATATATATATATATATATATATATATATATATATATATATATATATATAATACTAAGGTGTTTGAAGCGGCGGTTTATCCTGGATGTAAAAGTTGAAGTTTACCCTTTGGTTTGGTTTATTTTGTTTTACGGCATATCAACTTGAATGGGTTATTTCATGCCGACAAGACTTTTAGGATATGTTCGTATGAATAGAATATGTATTCTTTGGTTTGGTTTAGTTTGGTTTATTTTGTTTTACGGCATATCAACCACAATGGGTTGGTATTAATCATTCATCAGCTAATGAATCCGTTACAATGACAGGTTTCGAAAATGCTTATAGCATCAACAGAAGAAATTAAACAAATAAAAAAAATAATTTTATAATTTTCATTTTAATATTTTTAAGCACAGATTCCGTGTTTGCATGTAAAGAACACAGTTTTAGGTGTAATTATTCACAAATATATACATGTTACATACATACATATATATATATATATATATATATATATATATATATATATATATATATATATATATATATATATATATATAGAGAGAGAGAGAGAGAGAGAGAGAGAGAGAGAGAGATAGATAATGGGTGTAACAGCAAAATGGTCAAAATCGTGTCATGTAACAGCATGGAATAATTGTCCATCCCACAAAAGGTTTAATATCTCAAAAAAAAAAAAATAAATAAATAAAAACTCTAAACTAACTGAATTTTCACATAAGACTTTTAGCCATTTTGAAACCATTTATCGTAAAAATCACTGAAAATTCCTTTGAATTATTCAGCTCGAAAACGAACAGGAGGAAATCGTGTTGTGTCAAAATTCTTTATTTCGTTTGTATCCTTTAACGGAGGTCATCATCCAGTCTCTTGTAGTTTCTAGATATCTAATAATAATAATAATCATAATAATAATAATAATAATAATAATAATAATAATAATTATTATTATTATTATTATTATTATTATTATTATTATTATTATTATTATTATTACTATCATTATTATTATTATTTTATCCTATGATTTCTTTCCGGGTCCCAACAAGAGACTTAAAGTCAGAAAAGGCCTCATGACATTTTTAACGGAACACTTTTGAAAAAAAGAAATACAAAAGAAAACCTAAAATCACACATATTTTACGGAGATAAAGCTCTTCGTAATGTATGAGCTGTACTTGTCAGCACAATGTATATTTATTTAAGGCTTGGGCTACCAGGTGTCCCTTCAATGAGTATATCGTAAACTTTCCCAATCAAACCGAGGGCTCCATCTACAAGTGAAATTACTGATGTCTTCGCGTGCCACATTTTTAAGATTTTGATTTCAAGGTCCTTGTAATTTAATTTTTTTTTTTTTTAAGAACATCACGGAAGCATTAGAGTCTGTAAGGACTAACACGTCAATAAGAAGGCATATTCTGTTTTTGTTTCTGGACGACTAGCTTTGATTGTTCTGTCTGTGTGTATTGTAAAGTCCTATAAAATTGTTACAGGCTATATTATTATTATTATTATTATTATTATTATTATTATTATTATTATTATTATTATTATTATTATTCCAAAACCAAAATTCTTCAGAATCTTGTTAGATTTTGAGGGCGGCAATGGAGAAAAGGCCAAATTCGCATTCAGAATCCACTTTGTCATTTTAAGACTATTTCTGTCTGACGTCAGATTCTAATTACAGACTTTCCTGAAGAAACCTTGTAAGGATAAATCTCGCTTCTTCATTGCTGGAATGATCTTTTTGGCTATGTTCCTCATTTGCCGGACTTCCTGGAACGAATAAATTCACCAGACGTCTCTCTTCGCCAGCATCTTTTACATCATCTTGCTTTACTATCATATATTTATTCTTCAAGATACTCCTTCTCAAGATACTCCTTCTCAAGATACTCCTTCTCAAGATACTCCTTCTCCTCCATAAGGCTTAAAACTTATCCACTAAGCTTTCTCAAATAAAAATGAATATTGATACTTTCATTAATTATTAAGAAGATATGGACAGTAAAGAGGCTCAAAAACCATTCGGAACATTCATGTTCTGAATGACGATATTATTATTATTAGTAATAGTATCAGTAGTAGTCGTAGTCACTCAGTTATGTGCCATATCTTTCGATACATGACTGACGAGGCAGATTTTCCCGCAGTAGGTGGCAATTTCTTTCTGCAGTTGCCATCCAAGGCTATATAACCAGATCTGCCCTGCTATTTGACCATGATGATAAACTACATCCGGCAGTGAGGCCACCGATCGGTAGATTGGAGGTTTTCAGGAGTGTGGAATCACCTCTTAATTTCTGTTGTTCCCAAATAGACCCGGGGTGGTAGAACCTGTTATGTGCAAATGGTGGACCCCACAAACAAAAACAAAATACTATGACAGTATAAAAATACATTTTTATAGTAGAATTACCAGCAATATATTTTTATATAACAAAAATTACCATCAATACAATTTTAAAGTAAAATGGTCAGCAATACAATTTTATGGTTGAATTACTAAAAATATATTTAATTAGTAGTTGAACGCATACAACTTTTCGTAAACTGAGAAAGTTAATGAGGGATCAAAAACTAAAATTGATAAAGGAAATAAAATTATTAAATTTTATATAAAAATTATCAACAATAAAATTTAACATCAAAAGTTACAGCAATACAATTGTATATAAAAAAATATCAACAATATGAATTTACAGCTAAATGAGCAGCAACACAATTTCATAGCAAAATGACCAACAGTAAATTTTATATGTAGTTGAAGGCATATAAATGCGTTCAAAATATTTAGATTTCAGCATTAAATAACCCATACAGGTTGATATGGCGCTAAACAAAATCAACCAAACAAACCAATCAAAATATTTAGATTTCGGCATTAAATAACCCATTGAGGTTGATATGCCGCTAAACAAAATCAACCAGCCAAACCAATCAAAATATTTAGATTTCGGCATTAAATAACCCATCGAGGCTCATATGCCGCTAAACAAAATCAACCAACCAAACCAATCAAAATATTTAGATTTCGGCATTAAATAACCCATAGAGGTTGATATGCCGCTAAACAAAATCAACCATCTCTTTGATGTTTCGGTCAGGTTATAATGGTAAGATTCCAACTACTACTGACAGTTTAAACACACGGTACCTTCGCAACAATGATCTATGCCAAGCAGCTCTGCTACTTAGGAATTTCTAAAGATGTCTGGTATCTCCAAGACGTCTTGCGGAGCTTAAAGTGACGCTAGGATTCAAATATGTATACTCCAATATACAGATTATGCTACGTGGTACGATAAGGGCGCACCATTCATTACTATTAATATTATTTTATATCTTCGACTTTGAGATGCTTAGACCGGATGTTGATGCTCACATCTAACCATTTTTTTTTTGCCGTAGTGCGCATCTTGATTCTGCCATCTTTGACACTTCATCTTATATGTACTATCCTTTTTAGTTATTGCTGCTGTTGAAATTCCTCAAGTTATGTAGGAGTTTCTGTCGCCTCGGGCTACGTGTTTAAAAAAGTTTACAAGTTTACAGCCATGTGTCTTTATTCAAATATATAAACGTGTAATATCCAGGTATTTTCACCTCTTTGTATTACCATGTATCATATTTTTATCTGAATTAATATAATTGTATTAACTATAAATTGGATTTATTAATACAGCAGCGATTCTAGAGAGATGTCCACCCAACATATCATAATTCTTCCTGTTCCTTAGTAAATTAGTATCTTTAGTTTCATACGTTACGCCCTCTCCATACCTGATAAATAATGAATTTTTATCTTGTCTTTAACATGAAAATACCAGGCAATAACGTTAAACGTTTGTAAAACAAATTCAATAATACAAACATATAATTAAAAATTCACCACATTGTATTAACAAGTATAAATTTTTATCTGAATTAATATAATTATATTAATTATAAATTGGATTCATTAATACCATGTATTTGTTCATTTTGTTATTATATTTAACCTTCTGTTGTGGGGCATGGTCACATGATCAGTACAGGAGCAGCGTTTTCACCCCCGACCCTCATATGGAAACTCTTCCGTTCTGATCGTGAGGAAAGACGGAAAAGACATATCAGAGACGCTGTTTGGTTTCATAGAGAAACAGAAATAACGAACAAAATAAAGAAAGAAAGAATGAAAGAAAAAATAACAAGTTTACAGCATTGTGTCTTTATCCATATATATATATATATATATATATATATATATATATATATATATATATATATATATATATATTTAAATTGGACATAGTCCGACAATTTATTTAAAGACATTTATATATATTATGTTTAACGTTCTTTTTATAGATACAAGTATTTAAGCTTAAATATTTGTATCTATAAAAAGAACGTTAAACATAATATATATAAATGTCTTTATATATATATATATATATATATATATATATATATATATATATATATATATATATATATATATATATATATGGTGGAATCTCCCGTTGTATTCGACGTATGAGAGTCCTAGGAACCGACAGCCCATACAACAGCACATATGATTTGATTATAGTGGTGACGTTTTGTGCAGAACCAACCACACTTTTTGAAGAGACCTGATGCACCGTGTGCCACAACGGTCCCCAACCGACCCACCTCAGATTTTGAATTCACAATTGTCTATCTCCTAGAGCCCATAGAACCCAGTCTGTCCTGATATTTACCCATAACTGGGGAGGGGAAGAAGAAGAGGATTCATACCTTTCCCAAGGGTAAGTGAATGTAACGGATTTGACAGGAATTCGAACTCAGCTCTCCTATTCCTCAATCCGAGCCGCTATATTCCTCCATCGTGGCTCCTATATATGTTTATTCTTTACGGCGATTTAGATTAGATTCTACACGTTGTATTTTCATGTCGCCCCGATCTGGCAGGATGTGACTCAAGTTTATTTTAATGTGGTGAACCCAAGCGCGTGCACATAAGCCTGATATTACAACCTATCACCTCCTCGTTAGTGAAATGAGGTAGGTACTGCCGCTGGCACCTGTTCCCCAAGACCGAGTACTTCTCAATATTATTCTCCGTTACGCTCTGACCGTTGACGGACACCTATACACCCGAAGGCAAATACTACATCTGGTATTTAATTGCCGCTCCAGGCTGGCAGGATGTGACACAAGTTTAATGCGGGTACCCCGAACGTGTGCACTCGGGTCAGGTCGAAATATGGCCCAGACCCCGCAACCGACCAACTCTCAATAACATTTTCCGCTGTGCTGTGTCCGAAGATAAAGACACATTTGAGAGAAGAAATGTAGCTTATCCGCCTGATGACAGATACTACACTTTGATCCCTACCCGAAAACCGGGTAACTGGAAATTTACCCACTTTCTGTGACTGGATAGGTCACAACGTCGATTCGGTGCCATATATACAGGCCAATGACAAAAATCTCCCAGATTTTATGAGCAACGTCATGTTAGCGCCGGCATCCACCAACCCTATCTCTTTAGTGCAATGGGGAAGGTGATGTTGAAGTAATGGAATCCTCAATACCAGTTATCCTTCAAATTTTATATCGGTGAATAGACGATACAGTGTGATCCAAGGCTATGTAAAAGGTTAAGGGCAGGAAAGGGAACAGATTTGAGGTCTTAGAAATATGGCTGTAAATGTAAGTATGGATAAATAAATAAACAAATAGCTACAGATATAAGAATATGA
>OZ038513.1:49345555-49348055 GCA_964036315.1 Acanthosepion esculentum | reverse complement strand
TGTCAAAATGACTAAGGGAATTCAGACCAGCATGAATCCATACAGCCCTTAGACTTTTGGGCCAACACAAGGCCTGAACAAAATTCATGATGGAAAAATATTTAAAAAAACTGAAAACTACAGATAAAGTTCATTTTCTCCATCAAGTCATTCATTTCTGTAGTTCACTACTACAAACAAGCAGAAACTTTTTTCACCTGATGATGGCCATCCTGGCCGAAACTAGTCGAGGAATTTAAATGAAATAATAAAAACGAAAATCTATTATATATACAACCCAGTGTGTCTGAAGATTTAATTTTTTAATATTTTTTACTGTTCAAAACACATACACACACACATTGTGTTTGTGTGTGTGCAAATATATAGAAAAATAGGAAAGAACCGGTAGATTAATAATCCGAAGTTCTTTAGTATTTTTGTTTTTATTTAAAAAAAAATCAGTGCTCAATACAAAAGTAGAGCCTAAATTATAATTATTTAAAAAAAAAATATGATTCCATCGATACATGAGATTTTTCATGTTTCAAAAACAGCAGCTAAAAACTTCAATTTAATTTTTATAATTAAATTGAAGTTTGAAGGATAAAATAAATGAAACAAAATTGGGTGTTTTTTTTTATGAAAGTATTTATTTCTGTGTTTTTGTATATATTTATTTATTTAATATTTCAGACCACCTCGGTCTTTCCTTAGAAATCAAATGAGATACTGTGTTTGTGTGTTTGTTTACAGCGTTTGTTTACAGCGTTTGTCGTGAAGCGTGCATGTCACGTGATGTGCAATGCGACTTTGGTTGAATTTTTGGCGGAAGACTGATGATAGTGTCTTAAATGTTGTTTAAAAGGTTTTTTGACCATAACTCAAAAAAAAATTTTAAGAAATATTTTTAACTGTTGAAATATTTATGTAGATTTAAAATATCCACGTGTTTGTTTACCCCTAGTTTATATGTGTCTAATTTTAGAATTCAGTATTTTTCTTTTTTTCTTCTTCGTATGTGTGTTGTACTTAAATTACTGTGTTTGTGTGTTTATTTTTAGACTCGGACGACACGTGGTGTGGAACGCGATTGTGTTTGATTCTTTAACGGACATCTGGTGTTTTGGTTATGTTTAAAAAGGATTTTTTAACCATATCTAAAGAAATTTTTTTAAGAAATATTTTAACTATTGAAATATTTATACTGATTTAGAATACCCAAGTCTTTGTTTAACCCTAGTTTATATGTGTTTAATTTTAAAATCCAGTATTAAACACATATAAACTATAAACACATATAAACTATATATATATTATATATATTATATATATATATATATATATATATATATATATATATATATATATATATATATATATATATATATATATACACACACATTATGAAATGGACAATGTCCGACAATTATGTTTATAGATACAAGCATTTTAAGTAAATGCTCAGTTTATAATAAACAGTATTAGGTAACATTTACCGACCTGAATGTCCGAGAAATTTCCATAGAAAATATTCGTCCTCCGACATAGCTAGATAGATATAGAGATAGATACAGAGATAGATAGATAAGAACAAACTGAGATAGATAGATAGATAATTGCATCAGTCTTTGATTCGTTTCATGTAAAGAATAGTATTTCTTTGCGATTCGAATGCGATTTTCCAAACGAAAGTATTATTCTTTGATATTTTGTAAAAATCTCAGCTTATTGCTTGAATGCATTTGCGTGTTGTCTTTTTAAAAGAATCTTTCATTTTATATCTTGCAGATGAACGATTCTACTCCCTTCAGACTCCTCGAACCGATTGCTATCTCCTGCGAAAGACTTTCGAGATAAAAGGAAGATACAAGAAGATCCATTAAAAAAAATCAGGGAGCCATTTTCTTTTATATTTCTGGAGATACTTTCCGGATTCTGAACCATATCAGTGCAGACACTCTCAAGAATCCGTATCGACATTTTTAAATCCCATTCTTACTTCCTGTCCCTGTTGTCATATTCGTGAAACGCTGAAAAACCTCTACCCGTTAACGTTATCCTCGACAAAAGAACTCAACAGAAATTAATCTCGAAAAAAAAGAAAGACTCCTAAACTCGTTGAAGATTTATGATAAGTTTAAGTAATTCATTTACACCAAGTTTAGTCGTGTCTTTTCATCTCCATTGTTAATTTTTCGTTCTTTTATTCCCGATTTGATCGAGAAAGAAACGAACAGTTTTTCAGCGAAGAGATTTGAATTTTTCAAAAGGAAAAATTCTTGATATAAAAATTTCGTACTATATTCTCAATTCTTGGAATATTATTAGGGGAAGACAAACGTCCAAAATTTTCGAATTCCAGTGTAAACCTCTTGTCGATTTTCGATTGAAAGTAAAACACAATTTCGCAAAATCTACGCGCAAAAGAAGAAGATAAAACAGACGAACAAATTTCAAGACCTTTACAATTGGGAAAAGGTTTCCTTATTTGTAAAATTGAATTTACCTTTATTTGGGA
>OZ038513.1:49330555-49340555 GCA_964036315.1 Acanthosepion esculentum | reverse complement strand
TTTCTGATGTGTACTCATTTTTTCAGGTTCCCGCCTAAGGACCTAAGGTTAGAAATGTCATCATCACATTTTCCACTGGAAAAACCCCCCCAAAAAAACCCCCAAAAAACAAACATATTTTACATAGATAAAGCCCTTCGTAAACTTTGGGCTATACTCGTGAGAACAATGTTTTGTATTTCTTTAAGGCACGGGCTTCCATGAATCCCTTCAATTAGTCTTCTGGAATCTTTTCCAAGCAATCCGAGGGCTCCAACTGCAACGAGGATTGTTGATGTTCCCATAAACCAAATTTTTGAGATTTCGATTCATTATTATTATTATTATTATTATTATTATTATTATTATTATTATTATTATTATTATTCTCTTCTTTTTCTTCTACTTATTATTATTATTATCACTATAATAATAATAATAATAATAATAATAATAATAAGATGAAGAAGAAGAACAACAACGACAACAACAACAACAATGTATTCTTATTCTTAGTCTTATTATTTAATATCATAGAGTGAGGTGCAATGTGTCACTTTAGGGTACCACGTGATGGAAAATTTCATCCTCTGTCCAGAAATATCTTTAGCATGGTCATAGCTTTCAAATCATTTCCGGTTAAATATATACCTAATTCACTTTCATGTTTCACGGGGTTTGTTTTTTTTCAAACTTCTTGCGTATAAATCTTGGTAGTCTATGCATTGATTGTTGTCCAATAATTTTCCCGCAATGAGTCCATCAACATTCCATTGGCGTATAATTGATCCGGTATACATTTTATATGTCGTACATTGCTTAAGATCTGTCAGGTAACTGGAGTTTCTTCCTGCTTGACTTCTGGATTTCAACATTTCACACGGATCTTTAAGGCACACAGGCCGCACCAATCTACAAGAAAAACAATGGTAGAATAATACAGCTGGGGAAGTCTATCAAACAAAATCGGTCAAATCCCAGGGATTAAAAAAGATTAACAGCAAGAATTACTGTTGTTCGCGAAACGTGAGATAATGGGAATGGCTTATTTTCTGAACTATAGACATTTTCGTTTATGTTTTGATCGAGTTATTAATAAAGTTTAGGGTAATTCTTTTGGCTAAATAGAAAAATTATATTAAATAAATTGACACGTCTTTTTTTTTCCTGATCTGCTACAATTAAAACCAGCTCTCCCTCTCTTGCGTTGGGTGGTTCCGTTTGAATATCTTGAAGGATTTAAATTCAAGTACATTTGTTGTTATATTAGTGTCGTACGTTTACGTAATCTATTGTTTCGTCACGATGTTAACAAATTCCTTATAACTCAAGAACTTTTGGGAGAATCCTCGCAGTGTAAGTATGACTTTTTTGTGGGGTTATTCTAAAATCTTGGTCTCAATTCCATTTTTCTCTAAGCGCTCATTGAAGTTGATAGGCGATTTTCCAAGTGTAACCATTATTACAGTAATTACTCCAACAGTACCTCTTCAGCTCTCTAGCAAGATCCTGGTATTTTTCATCTATACCATTCCTTTACGGCCAACTATTGTATCGTATAGAACAGCAAAATCAATAATTTGTCAATTACTACTTTCTTTATTCATCACAATCTGGTCCGGTTTTCGCGTTTTAATGACATAATCTGCCTGGACAGAGAAATCCCATAATATCTTGTGACTGTCATTTTCTACAACTGTCTCTGGCTGATGTTCATACCGTTTCTCTTAAACATAGAAGCCAAATTTACGACATACATCCAAATGGATTTCCTTACCAATCCAAACATAACGTTGTCACTACTGCAACAACTACGAATATTACAAGTTACTTGGGTCGTCAAAAAATCATGACATTTTAAGATTCTGATATTTTCACAAGTACAGTGCGATTAAAAAAAATACTATTTAAAAATCCTATAATATCTTGTGACTGTCATTGTCTACATTTGTCTCTGTTTCACCCTTTTCATTACCCGTGTTATAAGATAAGCTAGTTTAAACTATACCACTATATTCCAAGTTATGCTCACTTTTACTAATAGTATCAATAACCACAAAAACGAAATGTTCTTTCTCATTTGGGGTGGCAATCCTGCAGACTGTAATGTATCTTTAAAAATCTTTTTAAAAAAAACTATCCAAATAAAAATGACCTTGATATGGAAATATAAAAAATTATGGCACCTGAAAGATATCAATAATTCCATTTGCGTTTGGGGCTCGCTCTGGGTTTGATTGGAAAAGGTTCTGATAGACTCACTGAATCTTTAATATCTGACAGCCCACGTCTTAAGGAAATACAAAAATAAATAGTGCTTACAACCCCAACTAACTATCAAGTATTTACGTAAAGATTGTAGGTAAAATAAATGTTCAGTGGAAAATGGTATTATGCCATTTCTGACCTTAGGTCTTTGGTTGGGATACGGGATGAAATGAGTGCACTACAGAAACCAAAGTGTATCGTTTAGCCGAATGCAGAATAAATCCTGGGATATGATTGGGACTAGCTTCTTTTCATTACCCGGAGTATAAGCTAGTTTATACTATACTACTACAGTCCAGGTTACGCTCACTTTTACTAAAAGTATCAATAACTATTTTACTTTGCTCAAATGTTATATGATGCACCCAGTCTACACTCTGTTGATAATGGCTGACATAAACACATTCAACATTAATCACGTATACATGTTTCCAAAAAAGAGTTAAACCTAATAAAAACCAATATCCATCCAGATGTTAGGGCTACTGCAAATGAATGAATTGGATTATTATTATTATTATTATTATTATTATTATTATTATTATTATTATTATTAGTTGTATATGTTTCTTGCTTTGTTTCCTGTAAAGCTGGGTCAAAAAGGGTCCGTTAGGCCCTATAGGAAAATTATTTGATAGCACTTTTCTTAGTATATGGGATGTTCCTAGTAGGGCGATCTTCTGGGCAACTTGTATGTTGATGTTACCTGGGACACTGTTAGTAAAATTGCCCCTTCCTTTTCTCGCGATTCCCAGAGATTTGATTACAATTGGTACGACACTCTCAGTCTTCATTCCCCACATCCTGTTAATCTCGATCTCCATGTACTTGTATTTGAACAATTTATCGATAATTCTCATGGAGGTGTTTCTCTCAGATTGCACTTCTATGTCAATATGCATACACTTCGTGAATTTCTTGTCTTTCATGATAATTTCAGTTCTGTTGGCTTTTATTTCCCTGTCAGTTTGAATTAGCATGCCCCAGAGGATAGTTACATCGTTAATTTGGGTAACTGTGTCTGGTTGGTGCACATACCATCTCTCAGTGGTTTCGATTTGGTGCTTCTTGCATATCTACCAGTGCACATATGTCGTTACCTTGTTATGTCTGTGGGTATAATCATTTTCTGCTCATTATTATTATTATTATTATTATTATTATTATTATTATTATTATTATTGTTGTTGTTGTTGTTGTTGTTGTTATTTTCATTATTATTATTATTATTATTATTATTATTATTATTATTATTATTATTATTATCTATAATTACTCTGATTTAGCAGCCATGATGTTTTGGCAATATTATACTGAACAAAGTCTAAAATCAGATTTATTATTTGTTAACAGAAGATAGAATAATATGTGGAGAGGCTTTTGTATCTACTTGTTTTGTTTCACATAGTAGTCTTCCTCAGGTAGCATGATGGAGAGACAAACCCGTGTGCGAGAAAGGAATGATAATACTAATAATATTTTAAACTATCTCAATGGTTGCATTGCAAAAGATACTGTAAAAATACTGTTAGAGCCGTGTAATTTTGACGAGGCTTGCTTTCACCCGATCTCCAATATGAGACAAAAAATAATAATAATAACAATAAATAATTCTAATCTCGTTCTTTTTCACTTTCTCCCTAATTCTTAAAATATTAAAAAGAAAGTAGAAAACAAATTCCGTGAATGAGCATGATGCGCGCAAAAACCTATCAGGGTGACCATCTCACTTTTGTTTCCAAATTGGGCGGGTCTCCAGAACACGGACACAATATTCATTTTAGAATCTTTTCATAATACTCCGAACTCTGCCGGGATAGTATATTGCCCTTAAGTACTTCACCTGTCTTTAATCATCGGATCTTTGTTCCCGCACGTCTTTTATCATATGGTCAATCAAGTTGTCGCTATTGGTGTTGCTTCTGTTGGTGTATTCAAGTCGAATCTCTTGCTCTCAGTCTTGAAACGAGAAAGGATCTCTGAAAACGCTTCTGCTTAGTCATAATAATAATTTTCATGCTTATGAAATGAATCAGTAAAGCGTATATTCGAAGTAATGATGCTGCTTTTATTTATTGAGCGGGGGGGGGGGGTAATGACGTTCTAATTTTTCGTTATGGTTGCCAGCGCTGTCACATTTGCGTAAACCCCGCTTCTTCAAAATTCGAAACGCGAATGAGACCAGATTACAAATTGGAACTGGCAGAAACGTATTCTTACGTTACTTCACAGTGCGTCAAGAAAAACAAAATGAAGTATAAGTAAACGATAAAGTTATTATCAATAATATTATCTTTCTTTGCTTTCTATACAGTACAGGCCCTCCCCGGATTACTACGCGAGGTCAAGAGAAAGACAAGGTAATAAATGTTTACATTCAATTTGCACAAATTATGTTAACTGATACTCAACATGTACAATGTTTATATTTTCTTTTCGTTGATAATACTCTCCAGAGTAGATGAGCACTTCCAGAAATTGCAATGTTTTGAATCTACTGAAGCAGGTGGCAAGCAGGAAGCTAATATAGTTGCCTGTATCTTTTTTTGCTAGTCCACAGGTCTACAATCATTATTGGTATAAAAAGTGTCATATTTTTCAATTTCATTTTCAAGATCGTTATATATACATATTTTATTTAAACATTTCACACCAAGCAAGGGAATAATGCCACTAAGACGCAAATGTTTATTTGGCATTAAAGGGAATGAAAAGATGTCAGTGAGGAGAAAGGACACTAAAAGAACATGATTCAAGAAAAAAAAAAGATGGCGATTGGCGTTGCATTTTATTTTTTGTAGATCGGCGGAGAATCAGTTCCACAGGCGAGAAATAAAAGAAAAGACACTATTAGAATAGAACATGAATATACGTTTAGCCAGTTCAACAGAAAAACGGTGAGACTTAATTATCAATCTCAGTGGTTTGCTTAAATTAATGCATTCGATTTACTAAGGAACTCCTATCAGTTCTCTCCATAACCGGAAGGGAGTTTCATATGCGGGAAGTGTAAGAAAATAAATTATTAGAATAAAACATGCACTTAATTCTGTGTAGTTTAACAAAAAAAATACGGTGAGACCTAGTTGCCAATCAATTCATGCATTCGACGGACAAAAGATGGGTTGTTCGGAAAATAATATCCGATTTTAGAATCACCATTTACTCCTGAATTAATGTATTTCAACTGTGTTTAAATCAATCACGATAAGAATCTTGGACATCTATAGATTTCTGCCATCGAGTTAAAGCGTTATTTATGCATTTACTATAAAACGCTAAAGGCATGAACGCCAAGAAATATATGATGGAATGTGTTTGGGCTTAAAAAAAATGTCAAGATGCTTGAAAAAGCGGTGGTCAGTGGGCATGGGATCTGGCGAATATGGTGGATGTGGCAAGGTCTCGTATCTCATGGACATGAATTTCTGCTGTGTCATCCTGACAACATGTGTCCGAAAAGCAGAATTGTCCTGAAGCAGAATTGGATCATGTTGATTAACCAGAGCCTTGCTTAAAGGAAATGTGCATTTCACCCAGTTGCTGACGGTAAATATGATATGAATAGATTCCAGAATGCTGCAATGAACCCCGCCAATCGCGGAACAACCCAATCACTAGCCATAATTGGTGCAATTCTTGTTTTAGATAATGTTTGGATCATTTGTCATGATCAAGCCACTGGGCTGATCGTTTTCGAGTGTCATATAGGATACATTTCTCATCACAAGTAATTATTCAATCAAGAATTTCGCAGCTAAAGAATCGAAAACCTTTCAAAACTTAGAACTCTTTAACCCATGAAACCATTTAATGTGTTTCTTTAAGTTGCCAATTTTCCTGTGCTACTCCGATATTGAAATGCCGTCACCCATTATCTGAAACCTCTCCCTGACTCTTTTACATAAGCTTTGTTTGCCAAATGTTTTCAGGTGTTGATTGTCAATTGCAGATGGGCGTCGTCTACCATCGTGATCTTCAAGATTAGTATCCCTACATCGGAGACCACCGCCATATTGCTTGATCCATGCTCCGATATTTTGGGCAGCGGTTTCAGAAGAATTATGACCAAGCTTAAAAAAAAATAAACGCCTCTCTTCTTTTCTTCCTGTTCAAGATTATCGGGTATATAATATTTAAAGTTAAATTCTGGAAAGCGATTGATATAAAATTAGCAAAGATGTCACTTTAATCATTAGGAATATGTAATGTATTTTCTGCAACTCTTATAATAATATATTAGAACAGAAAGAAAAGCTTTATTCTATAATCGGACATTATTTTCCAAAACACTTAATATATATTAACCCGTTGAGCCCTGACCACCGCTTTACTGGTGGTAGATAAAAATTACTTAAAGCCCAGCCACCGGTTGAACAGTGGTAGAAAAACATGACTTAATGCCCAACCACCGGTTGAACGGTGGGTAAACACTTGTAACTATTTTTTATATCAACCATAAAACATTACATACCAGTTATTTGCGAATTTTGACTCAGGAGCTCAGGTAGAAGGGTTAAAATTGTTCATAATCGCTTGCCTCAAACGGTTAATGATGATGATGATGATGATAATAATAATAATAATAATAATGATAATGATAATAATAATAATAATAATAATAATAAAAATATGCAGAAATTATTAGATTTTTTACTATTTTCAGTTTAGCAGAATCTTCGTCAACAAATTACTCAAAATTTACAATTCTCGAAGACTATTTTCTCCATATTGTCAGGGAATTGTGTCCTTGAACACAGTGAAAACGGGCGACCAAAAGGTACGACTCATTATGTAAAGCTAGACAAGATATCAGTGTTCATGGACAGCTGGATAACAACAATCTGCCGACGAAGGATAAATAAAAGGTTTCAGTTCAAAATTTACCGAAGGTCATTCGGATCGACAATCAACTGAGGAAAGATAATTAGATATGAACAGTATCAGAGATCTAGTTAGCGAGACAAAGCTTTATTCTAAAATCGGTTTGAGATAGATAGACAGATAGATATGAACAGACTGAGATAGATAGATAGATAGATAGATATGTGCAGACCGAGATAGTTATGAACATACTGGGATATATATATATATATATATATATATATATATGTGTGTGTGTGTCTCTGTGTGTGTGTGTGTGTGTGTATGTGTATGTGTGTATAGATCGATAGATATGAAAAGACATAGATAGATAGATACATAGATAGATATGTGCAGACCGAGATAGATGTGAACATACTGGGATATATATATATATATATATATATATATATATATATATATATATATATATATGTGTGTGTGTGTGTGTGTGTGTGTGTGTGTGTGTGTATAGATCGATAGATAGATAGATAGATAGATATGAAAAAACATAGATATATAGATAGATAGATAGATAGATATGTGCAGACCGAGATAGATGTGAACATACTGGGATATATATATATATATATGTATATATATATATATATATATATATATATATATATATATAGAGAGAGAGAGAGAGAGAGAGAGAGATAGATAGATAGATAGATAGATAGATAGATAGATATGTACAGACTGAGATAGATGTAGGTATACTGGGATAGATACATAGAGAGCTTAGATGTAGCACAAGGCATAAGGTATGATGCATCCAGTGAGGATTGAACTCACTATCCAGTTTTAATTGATCTATCGAGGCAAGCTTGCTAATCATTACATCACATCGAAGTGCTCATATATCTAGATAGATAGATAGATAGATAGATATGAACAGACGGAGATAGATAGATAGATAGATATGAACAGACGGAGATAGATAGATAGATAGATAGATAGATAGATAGATAGATAGATATGAACAGACTGAGATAGATAGATAGATAGATAGATAGATAGATAGATAGATAGATAGATAGATATGAACAGACTGAGATAGATAGATAGATAGATAGATAGATAGATAGATATGAACAGACTGAGATAGATAGATAGATAGATAGATAGATAGATAGATAGATAGATATGAACAGATTGAGATAGATAGATAGATAGATATGAACAGACTGAGATAGATAGATAGATAGATAGATAGATAGATAGATAGATAGATAGATATGAACAGACTGAGATAGATAGATAGATAGATAGATAGATATGAACAGACTGAGATAGATAGATAGATAGATAGATAGATAGATAGATAGATAGATAGATAGATAGATATGAACGGTTTGAGATAGCTAGGTAGATAGATATTATTTTCCGAACGACCTAATATTTTATCATATTTTTCAACAGATATTTGACTTCAATCATCACGCTTGTATATTAGCCTTAATATATATGTCGGCATGAAGAATATAATCGTAAAGAATATAACACCCGGCCTTCGACGTGTGATTCATTGTGATGTTTATACCATTTTCAGCATGTGTCATACTGTTTTGTTGTTGTTGTTGTTATTATTATTATTATTATTATTATTATTATTATTATTATTATTATTTCCTCAAGATTTCTCTTGTACACTCATTTCTTTCCGGGTCCCATCCAGAGACCTAAGTTCAGAAATTGCTTCATGACATTTTCCACTGAACACTTTTGTGAAAAGACAAAAAAACAACTTCAAGAAAAACAACAACCTTAATCACGTTACCCGGTCCAGTGTTGGAGTTAATCCGGTTTTTGGTGACCAGGTGCCTGTCTCCTCTGTTGGTGGAGGATTTTGTTCCAGTAACAGATTCTTCGACCTCAGACTGATTCCTCTCTGAGGGACGTGGCCCTTGCTGACCCGGGTGACGGTCGATACGGTATGAGTTTTTGTTTGTAAACATTGATATTAGATTTTTTGTTGTTGTTGTTTTATACTTAACCGACAAAGGGTAATTTTATTCACGATACCATCTGTAGGACAACTGTTGACCAAAATTAAAGTATTCGTCCTAACCATGAGACCCGACTATTCCCCACTGGATATCACCCGATATTTCTAAGCCACGGGAGTTATTATTATTATTATTATTATTATCATTATTATTATTATTATTATTATTATTATTATTATTATGGTTGATTTTCAATCAGCAATTATTATTTTTGGTGACAGAATTAAAATACGAGTTGTCTATAACCAGTCGACTGGAGTCGCACGTTTTCCTCATTCGAGATCTCTTTGGAGTATATGAGTAGCACCAAGGAGTGTTCAATCACCTGCAAGTCTCCACATTTGATGCTGACCCACAGTCCTCTCCAGCAATTTTGGACTTTCAGCACTTATGATTTCCAGTGCAATAAAATAAAGTGGGGATGACTTCCACTTTCTTCAGTGATCACAATTTGTACAGTTCTCATTTTAAACTGTCCCAGTTCCCCTGTTTTTTTTCCTTTGTCGACTATTCTATCACAGCTCCTGGACAAGCACTATCTATGATGTTGCATGTTATGAGTTCGTTATCACCCACCACGTTGTATACATTTCTGTGCAATACCCAGCGCCGAATTTATATATGGGATGGTGTGGGCTGCATCCTAAAGGTCACAAAACTACAGGGACACCCAAGAGTACTGAGCCTGAATCCAACCCTGGCAATACGTATAGTTACATATTTTCTACTTGTCATTTTAAATACCTTCAGAAATTTGCCCACACCCCGTTTCTGCACTCTCCAATACATACGTTTCATGATTTCCAATGCATATAATTATTATTAATAATATTAATAATAATAATAACAATACTACTACTACTACTACTACTAATAAT
>OZ038513.1:49320555-49328055 GCA_964036315.1 Acanthosepion esculentum | reverse complement strand
GGTATACAACACCACGATTGAAAACCAAATCTCAAAAATGTGGCACATGGGAACATGAACAATCCCTGTTGTAGTTGGAGCCCTCGCATTGGTTAGAAAAGATTCACTAAGACTAATTGAAGGGATTCCTGGAAGTCCATGCCTTAAAGTAATACAACAAATTGTACTCACGAGTACAGCCCATACCTGACGAAGGGCTTTATCTATGTATTTTTATGTCAGTGGAAAATGTCATGATGCCATTTGTAAACTTAGGTCTCTGGGTGGGACCCCGAACGAAATGTGTAGACACCAGAAATGAAAGGATATAAAATACTACTACTACTACTACTACTACTACTACTACTACTACTACTAATAATAATAATAATAATAATAATAATAGCTTAATATATGTAACATGTTCGTGGTTATATATTTTTATTTGTTTTATTTTGGCTTTGTTTTTACAAAACTTATCAGTGGACAATATCATGAAGACATTTCTGACTTTAGATCTCTGGTTGGGACCCGGGAGGAAATGTGTATAAAACAGAAATCAAAGAAAGAAATAATAATTGTAGTTGAGAAACGGACGGAGGTCTTCGAAATTCGAAACTAGAGATAACATTCAGTGCGGACTTAAGAAAGGAGCCGTCGTTGCAGTTGTCGTGGGTGCACTTGGAACAGTGACAGACAAAATCCAAGAGTAACTGGGGATAAAATCCGCACTGTTTGGAACTGAAATATTATACAAAACAACACTGCTTGACTACAGCCGAAATTTTGAGAAAAGATTTACAGATGGTGACAGGTAAATAGATGACATTAATTGTTATTCGTTGTGACCTGAACGTCATCATTAAATGACAACATAAGGTCTGATTTAGAAAACGAATAATAATAATAATAATAATAATAATAATAATAATAATAATAATAATAGCAACACAAAATAGAATGTGTTTTCTAACTGAAATGGAAGTCCCTGCATATTGTAATGTATCTTTGAAGATCTTCAAAAAATTATCAAAGTATAAGCACCTTAAAGTGGAAATCTAAAAAAAAGGCCGCACATGAAGACATCAATAATTCCAGTTGTAGTTGGAGCCCTCTGATTGATTGGTAAAGGTTCCAATAGACACATTGAAGGGATTCCTGCTAGCTCATGCCTTTATCAAATACAAATGATTACACTCACAAGTACAGGCAAGACATTACGAAAAGCTTTAGCTATCTAAAATTTGTTCGATCTTTTTTTATTTTGTTTTTACATAGATGATCAGTGGAAGATGTCATGAAGCCATTTTTAACCTAAGGTCTCTAAATGGGACCCGAGAGGAAATGTGTATACAACAGAAATCAAAGGAAATAATAATAATAATAATAATAATAATAATAATAATAATAATAATAATAATAATAATTGTAGTTGGAGCCCTTGGACTGGTTGGAAAAGATTCCAGTAGGCTAATTGAAGGGATCCCTGGAAGTCCATGCCTCAAAGAGATACAAAAAATTGTTCTGACAACTACAGCCCACACTTTACGAAGGGTTTTATCTATGTAATTATTTTTTTTCTTTGCAGTGGAAAGTGTCATGATGCCATTTCTAACCTTAGGTCCCTGGGCGGGACCCGGAAACAAATGTGTAAACGCCAGATATCGAAGAAAATAATAATAATAATAATAATAATAATAATAATAATAATAATAATAATAATTAAAGGAACTTGTATTCTTTTAGGTATTTTTTAATATAACTTGAAGGAGACAGACATACAGAGGAACCTCGATTGTCGAAAGTCTCATATATCGAACAAATCGATTTTAATAATAATAATAATTGATCAAACAGTTGATCATCTTGTATCAGGTTACAGGATATTGGCACCCACTGAGTATAAAACCCTGCATGACACAGTGGGCCAATATCTACAGTGTAAGGTATGCAACTTTTTTTCTTTTTTTTTTTTGTCAGTGGAAAGTGCCATGATGCCATTTCTAAACTTAGGTCACTGGGCGGGACCCGGAAAGAAATGTGTAAACGCCAGAAATCAAAGGAAATAAAGATAATAATAATAATAATAATAATAATAATAATAATAATAATAATAATAATGTTCGTACGATTGTTTTTTACGGTTTATCAACCGTAAGAAGGATAATTAATATCGATATATATTTTTGAACTGTAATATGTTTTTTTGAGTGAAGATTTCACTAATAATTTTTTATTTGGAATTACATTACTTGTTTCCAGATACAAATTCTCCTAGTTAACCTATAACTGGGAGAAGGAATTTTATATTTGCATGTATGTGAATATATCAAACCTATTCCCCGATTTCCTATTCCGAGCCGCTATCCATTGACCCACCCGCTCATCCCAATGATTCTAGGAAGAAAACATGCAAGAAAACTAAAGTTATGATATTTCAAATAAGACAAAGAGCCAAAGAAATATTTAAACATAAAAAAATAATTTCAGAATGCCAATATAAACATAAAACAATACATTTAAACATTAACATTCTGCAACAGTTTATTGAGCAAAAGTTTGTTCTTCTGCTACATATAATTTTTTTTTTAAGCTTATCACCCCAAGCAAGGGTGGAAGCCACTAGCACGCAAGGGGTTACAGAAGGTTTGGAGGAAGAGCAGATAGGAGTGGTAAAGGAGAGGATGTGGAGAAAGATAGTGGATCGATCAAGGCAAGGGGGTTACAGAAGATTTGGAGCGAGAGCAGATAGGAATGAAAGGTGAAAGGATGTGGAGAAGAGAAGTGGATAGATCAAGGCAACTGGAGATGTCGATTGACGTTACACTTAAATAGTTGGAGATTGTATTTGTCAGGGAAACAGGAATAAGGAAGGGAGTTCCACAGGCGAGATGTGCGAGACATGAAGCTATTGGAGTAGAAGAGACGTCTGCATCTAACAGTTTCAACGGTGAAGGGGTGGGAACGGGATGCCAGCCTCGTAAGACGTTTAAATTCATGAGGCCTGGGAACCAGCGAAAGCAGCTCCTCGGAGCAATTACCGTGAAAGTATTTGTAAAAAAGACAGAGCGAGGCAATGTCGCGTCTGTGAGAGAGCGACTGCAGACGAGATGACAGATCAGGGCCAATTATATTGCATATCCGTCTCTGGATCTTATCAAGAACCCTGAGGCAAATAGCAGGGGCTCCAGAAAAATGAATGAGTAAGATCAAGAACTGAGCTTCCGTTTAAGGATTGCTATGTAGACTGGAAAAAAGAAGTAATATATCGAATAATGGAAATTGCTTGAGGTTAGGGGGGGGGGTCTTCATAATCTATAGTTTTCGGGGTAATGTATCTTTTGATAATTGATTCAATTCTTTTTTTTAAAAGATTTTCCGGGCAGGACACATCTTCTAAATATTTAATTTGTTAAACAACACCAGTACATCATAGACTGAATTAAAACAATATTCACTAATATGCTTCGACGTTTCAAAGAAATTTCCTCCATCTTAAAGGTATTATTTAATAATTGCAATACTAACATTAAGAAATCATATTTCATTTCTTTATATATAATCAGTTCGATGAATCTCCTTGTCTTCGATTTTCTTGTGTATTTCTGTTGTGACGTCAAATTTGTTTTGTTTTATTTAAATCAAACTTGTTATAGAGATTAAATTTGAGTCGGGTGGCGTGGATCAAAGTGTAGTATCTGTTCGCGGATTACTCACTGAATGATCGCCTATGGGGCCGGGATTCGTTCTCCGATACAGGCCGGCGGCAGGGATTCGTCCCTGCGCTGGTAGTATCGTGGCTACGTCTGACAAGCTATGACCAGCTTGGACAAGCTATGACCAGCTAAGACCAGCCAAGACCAGCTATGACTAGCTAAAGCCAAAGCACTGCGACCCGGGTGAAAACTCGGGTCCATTCCCCCTCCCTTCCCACGTTAAACTCCGACCTTGTGTCACAACCTGTCCCTGTGGGAGGTCAAGTAAATCCCGTGTAGTATCTGTTCTCAGATCGCTCGCTTGATCGCCTTTTGGCTGAGATTCGATCACTGATACATACCTAGCACAGGGCTCGCCCCTGCGCTGGTAGTATCGCGGCTACGTCTAGCTATGACCAGCTTTGACCAGCTCCGCCCAGCTTGGACAAGCTATGACCAGCTAAGACCAGCCAAGACCAGCTATGACTAGCTATGACCAGCTCTAACCTGCTTGGACAAGCCAAGACCAGCAAAGACCAGCAAAGACAAGCTTTATACTTACCTGGTGTAGGGATTACGGCTACGACTAGCTTGGACCGGCTCCGGCCTGGACCAACTATGACAAGCCAAGACTAGCTATGACCAGCTTGGACAAGCTATGACCAGCCAAGACCAGCGGCCCGGGTGAAAACACTCGGGTCCCCATGTTAAAAACCGACCTTGTGTCACAACCTGACTCAGTGGGAGGTCAAGTAGATACCAAGTGTAGTATCTGTTCGCAGATCGCTCGCTTTGTCGGCCTTTTGGCGGAGAGCGTCACTTGATACTTACCTGGAGTAGGGATTCGTCTGGTAGTATCACGGCTATGACTAGCTTAGACCAGCTTGGACAAGCTAACACCAGCTATGACTAGCTTAGACCAGCTCTGACGAGCTTGGACAAGCTATGACCAGCCAAGACCAGCGACCCGGGTGAAAATACTCGGGTCCCCACGTTAAAAACCGACCTTGTGTCATAAACTGACTCAGTGGGGGGTCAAGTAAATACCAAGTGTAAAAATTTGTTTCTTCGTTAGAATCTGATCTCGAAGATGTCATACTACGTTTATAGTGGCCTCTTTCGGGCAAAGGAATTCGGTGATGTGAAATTCTGGGTAGTTCATGGCCTCTTTCGCGTAAAGCAGATAATCAATGTTTCCTTCATGGTTTTTCATGGCCTCTCCCAAGCAAAGAAAATCGGTGATATGCATTTCTGGGTACTTCATGGTCTCTCTTGTGTGAAGCAGATAGTCTATATATCATTCTGGGTCTTTCGTGGTCTCTCTCGGGGAAAAGAATCGGCGAAATAATGTTCTTTGAGATCGTTGATGGGTAATTCTGTGTACTTCACGGCGTCTCTCGCGTAAAAGAAACGTATACATAACCTCTGCTTTACATGTTACCAACAGGAAGGAATAGCTGTAGCTTCTTTTTACCTTTGTCAATGGTCGTGCCCTGTCTGTAAAGTGGCTTTGGCATTAAAACAGAGCAGAGGGGAAATGGAATCATGCTTTTGCTCAAATCATGAGTACGAAGTGAAGATGCACGGTGTAAAGTAGAATTCGCCGATTTCCGTTCTGTAGCCTATAACTTTACGAGAATAAAATGTGCAGTAGATAACGACAAAAATAAACCCTTTGCTAAAAACCTAAGAAATTGTTTCTATTCTTAATCCCAATTATGGAAATATCGTGAACACCTGCCGCATCTTCGAGATTTCGCGGTATTTATACGTGCATTTCCGGTGTTCGTCGAATAAATACTTCATTCGCTTAGGAGCCAGAATAAACCCAACCGAACCGTGACTACCGTTCATTAAAAAAACACTTCTACACTGCGCTGAAAACTAAAAACGAGTAAGAACGTTTCGTGATAGCTGTAGCTTTGCGGACGCATCTAGATATATTTTTACAAAGACCTACCTTAAACTCATGGTTTTTACTGAGATTGTGGCTCTATCGAAGAATATTGGGAATATCTTGGACAGGGCATGTGACAAATAAGGAAGTTCTAAACATAATCGGAACTCCAGAGAAACTGCTGATAACAAAAACAGTTGAAATTTGGTGTGGGCACATAATGCGGGAAGGAGACTAGGCGGACTTAACACTCGCAAGGCACATCAGTTACAAAAGGATGAAACCAGCAAATAACTTACTGGAAGATCTTGCTTCATCTTAGAGAGGAGCACCATCTAAATATCCAAGAAAAGGTAATATAGAATGAAGTACTGATGAAAGCTGCTTAAACTGTTGTGTGCCATGACCGGCGACGTCCTGGGGAGATACGGTACAAGGGGAAGCAGGGGTAACTTGGTCGATAAATATAAGATGTCAGCTATTATTACTATTTCTAGTCTTCAAAAGCACAAACAGAAATGAAAACCGGGAAAGCATACGAAGAAAGTTTAAGACTCACAAGGCAGATGAAAGGCGAAAACGTAAATAGCTGCTGGAAACACACTTGCTGTAAACGAGATATGAATAAGTTCTAAAAATATAAAGGACTTATATATAGAAAAGACAACTGTGGAAATCCATAATCAAGGACATTTTGAAGAGACTCGGCACTTTTTTTTTAATCAATTCACCCCATGCAAGGTGATAGTGCCTCTAAGACGCAAGGGGGTTACTGGAAGTGAAAGAGAAGGAAGAAAAAGACTTTAGAAGGAACCGGAAACCCAATCCTAAACAGGGAAGAAGGAATAAACTCTACTCCTCTACTCCTGTTTAAAAGACCAGGAAGGAGGGTGAACCGGACGATCTGCTCATATTGATAGAGTTAGTCTCATTCAATAATAATAATAATAATAATAATAATAATAATAATAATAGATAGTATATTCAAGTTTTAAGATTTCTCTCAATATCTCCCTACCTGTATCTCTCTATATTTTTGAGATGAGGTATTATGTACACTATTTACATTATTCGGACTATTGTCCTCATATTTTTCGCCATATTTATTACAACGTTTCTGCTGTTGTACGCTCCGGGCTTCTTCAGGTGGTTGAAATTTCGAACTGAGCCCTTTATTTCGCTCACTTGGATAGACTGTTCTAGTTCCACGTGCCATGTTTAATGGATGTCAGTTATCAGTTATCTCCTGTTAATTCCCCTCTCCATCTTTAGCGATGGATCGTATGCACGAGTTCCACTTGAGGTCTGGATTGAGTTTAAGTCCAAATAGGAGTTCAAGGGAAACCATGCCATGCCTCCTTTAAAACCAGGGATTATTATTATTATTATTATTATTATTATTATTATTATTATTATTATTATTATTATTATTATTATTATTTCCTTTGATTTCTGGTGTGTACACATTTTTTCCGGGTCCCGTCCAGAGACCAGAGCCCAGTAATGGCGTCATGACATATTCTACTGACCAAGTAACAAAAAAATTATTTTACATAGATAAAGCCTTTAGTAAGGTGAGGGCTGTACTTGTGAGAACAATCTTTTGTATTTCTTTAAGGCATGGGCTTCCAGGAATCCCTTTGATGAGTCTACCGAAGTCATTTTCAAACAATCTGAGGGCTCCAAATACAACTTCTTCTTCTTCTTCTTCTTCTTCTTCTTCTTCTTCTTCTTCTTCTTCTTCTTCTTCTTCTTCTTCTTCTTCTTCGTCGTCTTCTTCTTCTTCTTCTTCTTCTTCTTCTTCTTCTTCTTCTTCTTCTTCTTCTTCTTCTTCTTATTATTATTATTATTATTATTATTATTATTGACTAAGGGAACAGCACCCCAACAAAGTGATACCGTGATAAAAATATACGAAGCCCACTATTC
>OZ038513.1:49295555-49313055 GCA_964036315.1 Acanthosepion esculentum | reverse complement strand
AATTAACATACAAGTATAAAGAATTAAAAAAATACAACTTTTTTTACAAACGTTGCGTGTCTTAAGGTAAAATAAAAACCTTTGCACTGGTAATCAACGCGACAAAACAAATGAGATTCAGTCAGCGTGAATGAAATGCAAGTTAAACGTAAGTATTTGATAGGGAACGTGATCATTTTGACATGTGCCGTTAGTTTATTAGCTAGTTCGGGCAATTAATCAAACAGTTTCGTATGCATGTTATAGAACTCTCATGTCATTTTGTTCACCCAACCAGGCGTAGGACGTTAGTAGTTTGCATATGTAATTATCTTGATGCAGGTAGTTTATTAGCCTATTAAAATTGTATATATCCTTCCTTTCCTTTCTTAATTTGCACGACCGTTACATCTTGCCAAACCTGGTAAATAATAGACTATTCCGTTTTGATCGCGTGTAAAGATAGGGAAAGTCAGTACTTGGTTTCAGAAGAGAAAATGAAAGAAAGAAGAGAAGATAGAAGTATTTATCGACTGTCTCATTGAAATGTAAAAGTTGGCAATTTCAAATCTTTTCATTTGTACCCACTTCTTAAAATAACGACCAGCATTTATATTTATGATTGCTATTGCAATATTTTTTGTTAAAGTAGTTAAGCTCAACTAGGGGAATTTCTATGGAACTCACCATCAACTTATTCTGTCATTAAGTTAAGAATTAAGATTCATCATAAAATTCAAATAGGAAAAGGTGAAAATTTTTACTAGTTATAATTTCCTTTGATTTCTGGTGTATACACATTTCTTTCCGGGTCCCATCCAGAGACCTAAGGTGAGAAATAACATCATGACATTTTACACTGAGCACCCCCCCCCCAAAAAAAGAGACAACAACAAACATATTTTACATAGATAAAGCCCTTTGTAAGTTGTGGGCTGCACTCGTGAGAACAAGTTTTTGTATTTCTTTAAGGCATGGGCTTCCAGGAATCCCTTCAATGAGTCTATTGGAATCTTTTCCAATCAACCCGAGGGATTGTTGATGTTCCCAATGTCCTTGTATTTTGATAGTTTTTTTTTGAAGATCTTCAAAGATACATTGCAGTTTGCAGGGACTGCCATATAAGGAGACATTTTTTGTTTGCGGTCTTTAATAACAATGTCTGCGAGGTTAGCTGTGATTGTTTATTATTATTATTATTATTATTATTATTATTATTATATTTCTTTATTATTATTATTATTATTATTATTATTATTATTATTATTATTATTATTATTAATCAAATAATAACGCACGTATTAGATAGGCTCACCTATCGTCCGGTTCTTACTCCTCCCTAGATGTTTGAATGGAATAGAGGTTTATCCGTTTTTCCTGTTGATGATTGTGATTGTGGTTCTTTCTCCGAACGTATTCCCATTCTCTTTCCCTCCCGTTAACGTCCTTCACATCGTCTCAGTGTAGTATCTCTACGCTCTGTACGAGAGAATTTCGTGTATGCTTCAATAAATGAATTCAGGGTTATGTTTCTATGCAAATGTAACAGGGGAGTTTTTATCTACACAATTGTCACGATTGTTCCCCGCCATTTTTGTAATATAAAATAGATGACCTTTGAAACATTACCAATAACAATATGAAGCGAACACTGGCAGAAAACAAAGTAAAATAAAAAAAAATCAATGGATTAGCGATCTCGTTGTTATGGTTACTCTGAATGGAGAGGATCTATATTATCATAAACAAAATGAAAATATCTGTGATTCACGATTCTGGTGTTCTTTATTTCAGATAATTTATAAAGAAGGTCAAGATCGTCAATAATACACACACTCAGATACACACGGACACACACACATATGCATACATAATACACACACACATATATATATATATATATATATATATATATATATATATATATATATATATATATATATGTGTGTGTGGGGGGGGGTATCTAGAAAAATAGGAAAGAACACTTTAGGTAAATAATCCGGAGTTCTTTAGTAGTTTTGTATTTATTTAAAAAAAAAAACAATGCTCCATACAGAAGTAGAGCTTAAATTATAATTATTTTTTAAAAAATATGATTCCTTCGCTACATAAGAGTTCTCATGTTTCAAAAACAAGAGACAAAAACCTCAATATAATTATTAAAATTGAATTGAATTAAGGTATCAAGCCCTGTTTTATCCTCAAGCGAAATAATGAAAATTTATTAAACCATAGACATGAGTTAATGTTTTTTGGCCGACATCAACAAATTTTAGCATAAAATAATTAGCATAAAAAACATTTAATTTCATAGTTTAATAAAAGGCTTAATAGCTTAATCCAATCATTAAATAGAAAAACCCTTTATGAAGTCGTCAGAAAAACAAATTGTAGTTCAGTGCGACGCGTTTATATATGAAACAGCTATTTGTAAAAAATAAAAAAATTCTCTAGGCACTTCACAACATATATTTCGCTGGAACTGACCCGACGTGATGCGTACATGAATGCCACCATCCGCTTTGAAATAGAACCCCACCCTACCTGGGCTTGACCTCTTTCCAAAGGTGACTGATATGTGGATAAGAATTAACTGTTAGACCACCTGACCAAAATGGCCGCCCCAGTAATTAATATATATATATATATATATATATATACAAGTTTAGGATTGGTATATACGGAATGAAATCCAATAACCAACAATCAATATTCTTTAAAGAGTGCTCAATGGCATGCCGTTGTTCGAGTGATTTCACGTGAGAGGCGACTAACATGCTGAAATGTAACGAAAAATGTATACATCTATGTCTGGGACTCTAAATACAACTTTCAACTTAATTTCAATGAAAATATAAATTAAATAGCATATATATCTTTTATTTTTATTTTTAGATTTTTTTTTTTTTTTTTTTTTTTTTTTTTCTCCTTAGTAATTTTACAATTTAAAACTTAATAGAGATCTGATTTAGATTTCTTAATAGGTAATTTTAATTTTTTACTTTTAATTTTAATTTCAAATTTTATAAATCTTTTAATATCTAGATAGCCTTGCTTAGTTGTCAAATTTTTCGAATCATCCTATACTTGCTTTTTGATTGGCCACTCTGGCTTACGTAACAGCGTTTACTCTTAGCTAAGGATCGTTGATTAATTTGAAACTTTTAAAACCATTTATTCTATATTCTATATCATCACTTGACAAGACACAAGAAGTGTTGAAACAAAATGGCTACTTTTGTCGTGATTTTATAACATATTTATGTTGTAATATTCAAATAAATAATTATATATATATATATATATATATATATATATATATATATATATATATATTTGCATCTTAACACTATTTATTATATTCATTTATTTGATTATATATATATACATATATATGTATATATATATTAATTACAAGAATATATATATATATATATATATATATATATATATATATATACGTGTAAGCAAGACAGTGCTCAATGCAAAATAACAGACCTATTAAGTATATATTATTAAATATACATAATATCCCACGCCGAAAATACGACATAGGCTAAGATATGATAGTATATATATGCATTCGGTTTGCAAATATTGTTATGTCAAATGATATCTAATATATAAAATGTTATTTTCTTTATATTGCTAATACGCTCCTGTGTTGATCAGCAGTTCCATAAAGTGAAATTTAAAAATAAATTCTTGTAAAATGGGTCTACCAGCAACCTTCTTAATATTCTTGTGTCTATCATTCTTACTCATAGACAAGGTTTCTGTTATTGTAGACATAATTGTAATAGTAATATTTCCCGTCTCCTTATAAGGAAACATTCGGCATTCATAATACGGGCAGCCAGTGCCAATTCCCGTTGAAATTTATAAAATCTTTCGCTTGATGCAATTTTCCAGCTTAACAGTTTTCTCAAGTCCAGTAGCTATTGTAGCTCTTTCCAGTATCGATGGGAGTTTCCTTCCTAACCTTATGTTTGAAGTAGTGGGGAATGTTCACATCTTGATTTTGACATTATTTTCTCTTGATATGCACTTCAGTTTTTGCTGGTGTTGAAAGAACTCAAATTATGACGTTTTTGTTATTCGGTACACTTGTTTGTTTTGTGAACATGTAGCGCCAGTTCACGGGGTTTGAGGACGGGGGTGTCGTTGCTGAGACCTTACAGGCTTCATTCGCTCAAAATCATTTTTAACCATTGATCTGAGAAAAGTGGTTGTATACATTTGAGTTTAGATGTTTCTGGATGGGTCTGGCACAATTCCTGACATCCATATGAAAGACTACATCTGAAGAGGCGATTTAAGAACGTGACTTGAAATTTTAGGTTAATGTTCTGGTCTTGTAGCAATTTGCGGTATTGGGAGAAACTAACCCTAGCATAGTGTAGTTTATGCTCAGCTTTCTTATCTCTTAGTGTAGTATTTACTAAATCTACATTTTTTAACGTGCCATTTTTTTCTATTTCAAAATCATTAGGCTTATTAATTCTGTTTGCTTTGCGTCCTCTCTCCTGTCGTCGTAGTGCCGGCCGCTTTCCACAGCATGCAGCAATAAACGACATCATCAGAAGAGGTTTGGATGCAGCTAAGTTCCCTTCCTAAATCGAACCCGTAGGCCTCGACCGTGGTGATGGAAAGCGGTCGAATGGCATCACCATTTTCCCTTTTAAAATGAGGAAGTCGTTGATTTGGGATGCGACCTGTGCGAATATATTTTCAGCCGGTAATTTGATCAAGTCCGCGGTTGAGCCGGAGTCCATCCCCCTGGTTGCAGAGATTAAAAAAAAATAGTTAAATATTCTTCTCTTTCGGCTAGATTTTTTTTACTCCTGTGGCAGTGGAGACTTCTGGGGTGATTGGCCTTCATTCGATGGCGTTCCATCGGAGGACTGGCGCGATGGCGTCTCGATTAAGAGATGACCCTTGCGAAACGGAGTGGCTCTTGCAGCGTGTCTCACTGGCGATGGTTCGAGGTAATGCTTTCTCCATTATTGCGGCTGGCAGAGGATAGCAAAAAAAAAATGTTTATAGTTACTTTGATCAACATGTTGTCATTGTTTAAATAAATTCATCTCGTTTCTTTTTTTTTGCCTTGAGAAAGTCCACATTGGATGAAATGCGTCGGCAACTAAAAACAAAAAAAGATTTTGACATATTCTTTAACACAGACTTTATTCGAAATGTGTCTTCATAGTTGACTGCAAATAAGTTTGTTATATTCTGTTTTGCTTCTCGCTTGAATGACCTGTTTCCATTTTCTATAGTTGTAAATGTCCAAGAAATATCAGAAAAAAAGCAATTTCTTAAGGATTTAGGAAACATTTGCTCCAGGTTGCTATCCATAACGCTAAGTGTGAGACTGACAAAGAACTATAATATCCCTCAAATCATTTATATCCAACGAACGTATGCTTAAAAGTCAAAGGACTACCACTCTGATATTAAGCAGTATGCTTTGCGTCCTGCAGTGTCGAAGTTGTTGGTTTGAAATTCAACGAATCGAAGATGAATTACGTTATTGAAAATCATTTAAGTAAGTTGCTTGATTGATTCGTTTTCTACGGCTTATCAACCCTCTGCAGGTTATTTAGAAGCATAAAATATTTTTAGATTGTAAGATTTTTTTTTTTTTACATAATAATTGTTTAGTGATATAAGACTTAGTAATTAATATCTTTAAATCGGATTTATACCCAATCAGAATTTTTAAAACAACAAATAAATTTTAATGTATATATAAAGTGGGGGATCAATTACGTATTACAATCAACATATAAACCAATCCCTCAGTTTTTTGGACAACGTACTTTCTATACATTTATATTCTAGAATGTAAATAAATCTAAAAGACATGTCTGTGGAACTAATCAGTATTACGTGATTGATTCGTTCTCTACGTTTTATATATAATAATGGTTTAGTGATACAAGTCTTACTAATTAACCCATAGATTGGGGGGAAGAAGAAATGGATTCATGCCCAATGAAACAAGCAAGAAATTATAATGTGGATATAAAGTGAAATAATTTATTAATTAAACCGTAGCTATGGGGAAGAAGTGAGTTCGTACCTTCCCCAGGTTTACGTGTGCGTAAGTGGATATAACGAACACAACCGTAATTGAAACTCTGCTCTCCGGTGAACATTTCCGTGCCATTATCTATTACACCATCCGCACATCCAATCTCAAGTAGTCTCAAGCATCTAGGTACTGACCAGGTTCGATGTTGCTTAACATCGGTGATCGCGCGGGAACTGGTGTTTCAACGTGAAATGTCCGTAAACCGATTCAGGTAGGAATAACTTTTCAAAATATATGTTTCCGCGAGTCGCTTCGCTTAAATCCATTGACATAAAATAAAAAAATCAACTCATTGAACGCGATAATGCTACTAAGACGCAAGGAGTTACCGGGAGTGAAAGAGAATGAGAAGACCTTCGGGAACCTAATCCTAAACAGGAAACAAGGGAGAAAACTCGACTCCTCGTGGGAGCAGTGTGAACCGGGCGATAGGCGAACCTATCTACACCTGTTGAAAAAAATAAGCAAAAGATTAAAAAAACAAATTGTAAATAAAATTCTGTTAGTTTAGGTGGAGATGTTAGAAGACGTTAGTTTAAGCCAAATGCATGTGAGATTCAAGTTCATGTATTCAGAGAGGGAGAGTTATTTATATAACTGCCGCTCGTTAATGAATTTTAACTACTTATTTAGATTATAACATAGTTTAAGTTGCTTGCTCTCTCCTACAAATTAACTTTTTACTTGGTGACGTTTATTAAGAAGTGGAATTATCTATCAGCTTACACTTTTATTTTTACTTAAATAAGATCTTCAAGGATTTTTCTTTATAAAAGTGTTTAAAAAAATATTCATCACCCACCAATTTAAAAAAAAAAAGATTTGAAAAATGAATTAAAAGGTCAATATTAAAAAATGTATTTACACATTTTAAAACTTAAAATATTCATAAATACGTTTAGTTTTATTTTTAATAAAACAATTTTACGAGTTATTATACATATAACATTTAGGTCTTAATTTTCTTCTTATCTATTATCTTTAGTGTTATTTCTGGGTTTTTATAATAAAACTGAAAAAAAAAATCAATTGAATCCTTTCATTCACAGTAAAGAAATAATGCCACTAAAACGCAAATGGTTAAAAAATAATGAGAAAACTTTAGAAGGGACCGGAAACCCAAACAGGAAACAAAGGATAAACCTTTACTCCTGTTCAATAGACGGGAAAGGAGTGCGAACCGGGAATAGGCAAACCTATTACAAAACAAAACATGAAATAAAAAATAAGTAAGAGAAAATAGAGTAAATAAAATTCCGTTAATTTAGGTGTGGAGACGTTAGAAGTGGAATGTTTAAGCTAAGAGCATGTGCGATTCAAGTACATGTGTTCATAACTTTATGGTCACGTGATTATAATTCGAGTCAAGTGCATGTGTTCAGGTAGGGAGAGTTAATTTTATAACTGCCGTTCCTTAATGGATTTTAACTACTTATTTAGATTATAACATAGTTTAAGTTGTGTTCTCTCTTACAAATGAACTTTTTGGCAAATTGACGTCTATTAAGAAATGGAATTACCTATCAGTTTACACTATTTTTTGCTTAAATATGATCTTCAAGGATCATTTGTTTATAAAATTATTAAAAAAATATTCGTCATCACCCGCCAATTTTAAAAGTATTTAAAAAAAGATTTGATCGACGGAATAAAAAAGTCAATATTAAAAAATGAATTTACTAATTTTAAATCTTAAAGTATTCATAAATCGATTTCATTTTAGTAAAACAATTTTACGGAAAACAAAACGATTTATGATTAATCTGAGTCCTTTTTAAATGTTTTTTTCTCATTCCAAACAATAAGCAAGAAGGTGACTATGATCTTTGGAAACGTTTCGACCACAATTATTACAAACAGTCATAACTTTATGGTCACGTGATTATAATTCGATTCAAGTGCATGTGTATCAGGGAGGAAGAGTTAATTATATAACCGCCATTCCTTAATGGATTTTAACTACTTATTTAAAATAAAAAAAAATATAATGAAGTACTGGATTTTCTGGTTATTTAAAACGAAATCCTAGCGAAAGCTTTCTTTTATAAAATAGCATCTAGTTTTCGAAATTCTTATAAATCAATTTGATTCTACTATCGAATAGAGCTAAGTCTATATATCGCATCAATATGTAATTTACATTGTATATTGTAGTGAAATTCTGAAAACATGGAAGGATAATGTAGTTACATATGAAAAAGAAAATGGAGAATTTACAGAAAGGATTTGTCAAAAGAAAAAAAAAATTGAATGAGATTTGTGCGGCAACAAAGAGCGGGACTTTCCGAAGCGTAAATTCAAGTTGGTTAAAAACATGTTTCCGCTTAAAGTGGGAGATACGCGATAGTATCATTGAGCGTTATCAGGAGAATTTCTTTTCTTGTAACAGCGCATAAAAAAGGCCCTGATAATATCGTCAGTTCCTCAATAAAACGGAATAAATATCAACTTCCATGTTTATTCAACATTTCCCGTTTTAGTTTCCGATTAATTTATATCAACAACAGAAACATAAAAATCCTTACAGGCCTAGTGTTACATGACCTCTCTTTTCTATCTCTCGAACTGCGCATGTTCGTTCATTCATTCATTCATTCATCGTATAGATTAAAATACAAAAAAAAGCAAACAAAAATCTACAACTCCACATATGCAAGATCACAATATTATTTCCGATGCTTTAATAAATATTTTCATTTGTTTCCAAGGACTCTTTGTACAGTGCATGATATTTTAGAGATGGTATAAAAATATTAGATGTAAGTAGTTATTCCGACAGTCTTCAGAGCACTGGGCTCGGTATGTAAAACAGTTGTTAGTAGATTAGATTAGATCGATATTTGGACCATAAAGTCACTGCAGACTAAGATACTGCAAACGGTATCGCAAGATTGCTGAGAAAAAAAAATCGAGATCTTGGGATATTTACTTTCATCTGAACCTGAATAAATTTTTGCGTTTCGTTTACTAGCCCCGATCCTTCATGTCGTGGAAGATCATGGCTCTCCACAGCTTCGACTCATTTGTTGCTCTAAGTAACTTTTCATCTTTTACAATCCTTTTGAATCCTTGTCCTGTCATCTCTTTATACAAACTTGGTATTCACTGTTTCTATTCTGTATCACCGTGAAGATTTTCTAAGCATAGCTTAAATGTGGCACAAGGCCGAAAGTATGAGTCACCCAGTGAAGTTCTCTGCTTCACTAATGTATTATGAGTGTTAAATTCTCTAGGCCTCCTTTCTCATTATGTATACAATTTCTCAGAGTTTCTTTTTGTTTCCCTTGATTTCAATACGTCCTATGAGTGTTAAATTTTTCGTACCGCCTTTTCTCATTATATATTTCTGGAAAAAAACAGAGAGGACCTAAGACCGTATTAAGGAAAACCGTATGTCCATAAAAATCGAGTAAATTTTAAACTTTTAGCTTAGTCCGTTGTAAAGGACAAGGGTTTCTTGCTGCCGTATCAATTGAAAGCCAAATATATATATAGTGTATTGAGACAGCAGATATATATATATATATATATATATGTATATATATATGTATATATATATGTATATATATATGTATATATATATGTATTTATATATATAATATTTTTATCATAATAAATTACAATAAAAAAGTTTTACATCGCTTCACATAAAATTCGGTACTAAGATGGTATCTCATCAGGCGAAATATGATTTTATTTTTTGTAGCGATGTAAAATGTTTTTTATTATAATTTATTATAATAAAAATATTAAAATAATATTTAGATCTTCTATGTATTGAGCCTTTTTTTTTAAATAAATGCTACGTATCTGTTCTTTCATTTATACACACACACACACACGCACATATATATATATATATATATATATATATATATATATATATATATATATATATATATATATATGAGTGTGTGTGTGAGAGTGTTTTTGTGTGTATTTCTGAATAAAGTAAGGAGTTTTTTCTTGTTTATTTTTAATCCTGCCAGATTTTTTAAACACTTTAAACGTTATTTTTAGTAGATACTCGTATTTAAGTGGATTTCAAATTTTTACTTTAATAAAATATCTCTACCAATCTGGCCGATAGACGAAAATAAATAAATATACTGTTGAATAAATAAACCGAGAGTCTACTCAAATACGTGTATCCACCAAAATAACGTTTAAATTGATTATACATACATATATATATATATATATATATATATATATATATATATATATATATATATATATATATATATGTATGTATAAATATATATATGTGTGTATATATATATATAGTCATATATATATATATATATATATATATATATATATAGTCATATATACATATATATATATATATATATATATATATATATATATTTGGTATATTGATTGGAGAAGAATGATCAGTATCAGTTATTGATAGTTTATACCTGTATACAATGCCGACATTATATATATATATATATATATATATATATCAGTGTGTTCATTTCTATCTATCTATCTATCTATCTATCTATCTATCTATCTATCTATCTGAGTGTCTTCATATCTAAGTCTGTTCATATCTATCTATCTATCTATCTATCTATCTAAGCCTGTTCATTTCTATCTATTTATTTATCAAAATTTGTTCATATATATCTATCACAGTTTACTCATCTTTATTATGTATGTATTTTTATAGATATATATATATGTGCGTGTGTGTGTTTGTGTATGTATCTATCTATCTATCTGTATAAACAGATACATACTGAGCTACCTTGTTAAATAGATATATACAGAACTAGTAAGATAGATAGATAGATATGAACAGCCTGAGATATATATATATATATATATATATAGATAGATAGATAGATAGATAGAGATATAGATAGATAGATAGATAGATAGATAGATAGATAGATAGACACATAGATAGATAGACACATAGATAGATAGATAGATAGATAGATAGATAGATAGATAGATAGATAGATAGATAGATATGGACAAATAGTGATACATATGAATAGAATGTATATGCGAATATAAGTATTGTCCTCTGAAATCACTTACTTAGCACCACTCAGATATTCGGTCAGTGTAGTACTCTCTTGAGATCCTTTTCTTCTCGGTCAGTCACTGCTTCATTCAGTTTTTTTTTGTTTGTTTGTCCAACTGAAGTAATCTCTGAAAGAATGTATTTATGAATGACATATAAATTGACCCGGTGATTTTGTCTATCATTTCTAATTTCATTACGAACGAATGCAAATACTTTGCCTAAAAGTGAATTTCATAAAGTTGTAACTGTGCTTTTTTCTTCAACTGGATGTGTTTACTCCCAAGGTTAGCAGGCTTCGCGTCGGAAAAATACAAAAAAAAAATATATGTAATTTTCCGTAAATATGAATTATTTTGGGGTTCGTCTTTTACTAAAAAAATAAAATAAAATATTATAAAATAAAAATAAACAGTGAATGAATTCCATACCATCTATACAGATTTTAAATACGTGGTTGTATTTGCTTAGTCTCTGTTTAAAAGCCTTGTACAGATCTGCTTCATTATCTCCCCGATGACTTTAAAACCACTGTTGAAAAAATAAATATTTAGCTCATTACTTGTGGATTACTTATTAATTAATTGCTTTCCTTTTAGTTAAGCAACAAAAGGTACTATAATATATTTTTCAATAAAAAAAAAAGATTTTAATTTAAGTTGTAGCATCGCTACTATTACATGCATACTTTGAAAAATCCTTTCCGAAAATTATTTTCGGTCGCAATATTTCTTGTGGAAAAAAAACGTTGTCGTTCATCTTTGGCCATTTAAAGCTTACATAGGACAATTTAAAAGCATGTATTTGGTTAAATACTGGTTGTGATACATACATACATATATATATATATATATATATACATACATACATACATACATATATTAAAGACATTTTTAATATGTTTAACGTTCTTTTTATAGATACAAGTATTTAAGTAAATGCTCTGTTTTATAATAAACAGTATTAAATAACATTTACCGGCCTGAATGTCCGAGAAATTTTCATAGAAAATTTTCGTTCTCCGTATCTTGTATCTTGTATCCTTATAAAAAGAACGTTAAACATATTAAAAATGTCTTTAATAAATTGTCGGACTATGTCCAATTTAAATATATATATATATATATATATATATATATATATATATATATATATATATATATATATATATATATATATACTCCCTATATTATCAACCCTTTGCCGGTTATTTAAAGCCAGAAAATATTTTTAGATTTTAAGAATTTGGCGGGGAGAGATAACAATGATTAATTGATTGATTCAAATTTTTAATGGTTTATCAACCCATTGTATGTTATTTAAACCCAGAAAATATTTTTAAATTGTAAGAAGTTGGCGGGGAGAGATAACAATGATCGATTGATTCATTTTTTATGATTTATCAACCCTTAGCGGGTTATTTAAAGCCAGAAAATATTTTTAAAATTGTAAGAATTTTTTGTGAGATAATAAGCATTTAGTGATACAAGTCTTACTAATTAATCCATAGCTGGGGTGGGGATAAGATGTGGATTCGTACCTTTCCCAAGGATATTTGCGAGTAAGTGGATATATCGAACACAACTGCTTTACGATCTCGGTTCTCCGGTTAACAATTCTGAGCCATTATCCGTTGCACCAACTGCACATCCATCAGTCCAAAGAGAATCTTTAATGAATGAATATATATTAAGTTTACACATTAATTTCACTTAGATTGTGTTAGTTTTAAAAGATTTTTTACCCGTGCATAATTTTATGAAGAACTCCTGATGGAATATTAATGGATCAACGAAGCGTAAGGTACTAACACATCTTAGGAAACGTTGTGTTTAGTATAATATAAAATTAACTAAAGTGGAAAAAAATGTTCGTGTGTCGCCATTCATCCTTTAGAATTTCGTTGGATTAAAGTGTGATGACGTCATAAAGGACGAAATTAGTCAGACCAAGACTTTTTTCCACTTTGTCAGTTTCTTTTCTCCTTTAAATTGTTCTTGATATATAAAAATGTATATAAAGTATTTGCCATTCTTTTTCTGTGTGCCGTGTCCCTTCATGATGTAAACGATCACGGCTCTCCACAATGTCTTGTCCTTCGTACCTCTTAATAGATTTTGTCTTTTTGTTGTTTCTTCAAATCCTTCCTCCGCCACAAATTTTCTCAAATCCACTAATTAGTTTGTGTTGTATTCATTTGTCCCTCTTTCCTACAATCTGCACTGTGAGTATCAGATATTGCAAGCCCTCTTTCCTCAATGTCTAGCTGTTTGTTTTCAGACATGCTCATCTGCAAGAGTGGCTTGCTTTCTTTTGCAAGAACATTTTGAAACTGAAATGTGCCCATCTGCACGAGTGGCTTGCTTTCTTTTGCAAGAACATTTTGGAGCTCAAATATGCCCATCTGCAAGAGTGGGTTCCTTTCTTTTGTAAGAACATTTTGAAACTCAAATATGTCCATCTGCAAGAGTGGGTTCCTTTCTTTTGCAAGAACATTTTGAAACTGAAATGTGCCCATCTGCACGAGTGGCTTGCTTTCTTTTGCAAGAACATTTTGGAGCTCAAATATGCCCATCTGCAAGAGTGGGTTCCTTTCTTTTGTAAGAACATTTTGAAACTCAAATATGTCCATCTGCAAGAGTGGCTTGCTTTCTTTTGCAAGAATATTTTGAAACTCAAATGTGCCCATCTGCACGAGTGGCTTGCTTTCTTTTGCAAGAACATTTTGGAGCTCAAATATGCCCATCTGCAAGAGTGGGTTCCTTTCTTTTGTAAGAACATTTTGACACTCAAATATGTCCATCTGCAAGAGTGGGTTCCTTTCTTTTGCAAGAACATTTTGAAACTCAAATATGCCCATCTGCACGAGTGGCTTGCTTTCTTTTGCAAGAACATTTTGGAGCTCAAATATGCCCATCTGCAAGAGTGGGTTCCTTTCTTTTGTAAGAACATTTTGAAACTCAAATATGTCCATCTGCAAGAGTGGGTTCCTTTCTTTTGCAAGAACATTTTGAAACTCAAATATGCCCATCTGCAAGAGTGGGTTCCTTTCTTTTGTAAGAACATTTTGACACTCAAATATGTCCATCTGCAAGAGTGGGTTCCTTTCTTTTGCAAGAACATTTTGGAACTCAAATATTCCCATCTGCACGAGTGGCTTGCTTTCTTTTGCAAGAATATTTTGAAACTCAAATATGCCCATCTGCACGAGTGGCTTGCTTTCTTTTGCAAGAACATTTTGGAACTCAAATATTCCCATCTGCAAGAGTTGATTGCTTTCTTTTGCAAGAACATTTTGGAGCTCAAATATGCCCATCTGCAAGAGTGGGTTCCTTTCTTTTGTAAGAACATTTTGAAACTCAAATATGTCCATCTGCAAAAGTGGGTTCCTTTCTTTTGCAAGAACATTTTGAAACTCAAATATGCCCATCTGCAAGAGTGGGTTCCTTTCTTTTGTAAGAACATTTTGACACTCAAATATGTCCATCTGCAAGAGTGGGTTCCTTTCTTTTGCAAGAACATTTTGAAACTCAAATATGCCCATCTGCACGAGTGGCTTGCTTTCTTTTGCAAGAATATTTTGAAACTCAAATATGCCCATCTGCACGAGTGGCTTGCTTTCTTTTGCAAGAACATTTTGGAACTCAAATATTCCCATCTGCAAGAGTTGATTGCTTTCTTTTGCAAGAACATTTTGGAGCTCAAATATGCCCATCTGCAAGAGTGGGTTCCTTTCTTTTGTAAGAACATTTTGAAACTCAAATATGTCCATCTGCAAGAGTGGGTTCCTTTCTTTTGCAAGAATATTTTGAAACTCAAATATGCCCATCTGCACGAGTGGCTTGCTTTCTTTTGCAAGAACATTTTGGAACTCAAATATTCCCATCTGCACGAGTGGCTTGCTTTCTTTTGCAAGAACATTTTGAAACTCAAATATGCCCGCAAAAGGGTTTAAATCTGTAGATCATACGTGATGGTTGGAGTATAAAACACAGGTAATAAATAATCTGTAGTTTATACTGCAACTATGCACTGAGGTCAGTATGTGTACTTTGAGGTAATCTACAAAGAGGATTAGTGCCAAAATGGCTTAATTATTTCTGTACCTTGTTCATGTACTTTAACATTGTCCTATTCCGCCAGTGAATACAGTTAAATACTTCGTGCAGCTATACTGAGCAGTCAGTGAAAAGTGCACAACCTGACACAATCAGTAATTGTATAGGACCAGTATGCTCTAAACCTCGGCTACAATGACTTATAAGTTCCCGATAGAAGAACCGTCGACGGCTTCTAAACAGATTCCTTCACAAGACTTGGGATATGGCTTTCAGCCATTCCCCATCAATGTCCAAGCCAACATTATAAAGTAGTCAGCTCACTGAAAAATCGACTATGGTTAGAAAACGAATGTTCTAATTACTTAGTTATTTGTGTTCAATAATAGTAGCTTAGAAAAGTTGTATTCATTTTTAAAAAATATTTATCTATCCTTACATCATAAAAACTTATATTTAATTTATCTATTATTATTTATTATTAATATATGTTTTTCAGCTAATTCCCAACAATGTACAGGTCGATAGTTTTAAGAAGTTTCCCCAATCCCCAAAATCGATCACTTGGCCTTTTGTGTTCAGTAAATAACAGTTGTATAAATAAAAAAATATCTCTTCTTCTTCTTCTTCATCTTCTTCTTCTTCTTCTTTACTTGATTCTGCTTCTTTTCCTCTTCTTCTTCACTTAATTCTTCTCCTTTTTTCTTCGTCTGATTCTTCTTCTTCTTCACCTGATTCTTCGTCATTGTCACCGGATTATTATTATTCTCCTAATTCCCCTGATTTTGATTCTTCTTCTACTTCTTCCCTTGATTATTATTATTATTATTATTATTATTATTATTATTATTATTATTATTCCCCTGATCTTCTTCTTCTTCTTCTTCTTCTTCTTCTTCTTCTTCTTCTTCTTCTTCTTCTTCTTCTTCTTCTTCTTTATCATCGGATTATTATTATTCTCCTTATTTAAGAAACAGAGCATCTGCTTAAATAAATCTTCTATACACCCTGTCTCCCCCAAAATTCCCTATCCTTTGTAGCTCTTAATAAATTTTGTTTCTTGTTATCTCTTTTGAACCTTGTTCCGCCATCCATTTACTCAATCTCACAAGGTACCTTATGCGTTCCCTCTTTATGCGTCCATCTTGACTTCAATCAATCCCAAGCCGTCTTTTACTAATTATGTGCCCGAGAAATTTCAGCTGTCTCTTTCTGATGTTAAATATACTTGTCCTTTTTGTTTCCATTTTCCCTAAAGCTTCGTCGTTGCTCACATGTTCAGTTCATGGCATCCTCAGCATCCTTCTGTAGAAACATAGAAGAAACTACATTTAATTTGGGAGGTCACTTTGTGCAATCGGGGTAAGAATGGAACATTAAAGAGTCTTCAGACTGGAACTCTGAAGTGTATTCAGAAGTTAATGCAGGTTTATAAACATTAATTTTATTGATCAACATAAAAAATAAATAAATAAATAGAATCTACACATTTTTCCTTATTTATTCCAGTCACAGAACTCTGAAGCGTTGGAGACAACGAATTCTTACGGGTCATTTTTTGAGCCTGTTCTTGTAAGACTTTGTCGAAATGCTTGAAAAAGAGATAGTCTGTTGGTAAAAGTTCCGCTACATATGCTGGATTGAGATCCAATCATTCAACTTCTGCGGTGTATGCGATGTTTACGATGAAGTGCGACAGATTTTAAATTTTCAGAAATACATTTGAGAAAATAATTCACTTTTCATAACGGAACTACAAAGAAAGAGCATAAAATAATCTTTAAAATGATATATACTTGCGTTAGGTAAATAAATAATCTTTAAAATAATATATACTTGCGTTAGGTAACATAAAATAAGCTTGAAAATGACATATACATGTGTTAGGTAACTAAATAATCTTTAAAATGATATATACTTGCGTTAGGTAACATAAAATAATCTTTAAAATGATATATACTTGCGTTAGGTAACATAAAATAAGATTTAAAATGACATATACTAGTGTTAGGTAATTAAATAATCTTTAAAATGATATATACTTGCGTTAGGTAACATAAAATAAGCTTTAAAATGATATATATTTGTGTTAGGTAACTAAATAAGCTTTAAAATGATATATACTTGTGTTAGGTAACATAAAATAAGCTTTAAAACGATATATACTTGTGTTAGGTAACTAAATAAGCTTTAAAATGATATATACTTGTGTTAGGTAACATAAAATAAGCTTTAAAATGATATATACTTGCGTTAGGTAACATAAAATAAGCTTTAAAATGATATATACTTGTGTTAGGTAACTAAATAAGCTTTAAAATG
>OZ038513.1:49185555-49290555 GCA_964036315.1 Acanthosepion esculentum | reverse complement strand
CGTCTTATTTAAAGGACTTAGATTGAAAGAGTCTTACTAAATAAAGATGTGCCTCCCGACAGGACTTTAGTAGGAGTACAAGTTTTCTAGGTTGGCTGATCTTATTTTCCATGATATAGGTAAATGAGTTTTGTCTAATTAAATACCTGTGCACACAAAATAACGTTTAACTGTCGGATTAAAAATATCAATTAATTACAATATATATATATATATATATATATATATATATATATATATATATATATATATATATATATATATATATATATATATATGTATATATATATATATATATGTATGTATGTATATATATATACATATATATTATAATAATTTTTTAAAAATATGATTCCATCGCGACACAGAAATTACTGTTTTGAAACTAGTCTATTCAAGTTTAATTCCAATATTAAACCTTAATCACTGGGTGTCAGTCTCATTCTCAAGCGAAGTATGGAATAACTTAAAATAATAGGAGAATTATTCCAAACATCGCCTGTGGAAAATAATTATAAACTAGGCTCTACTTCTGCATCGAGAACTGTTTTTAAAAAATAAAAACAAAAATACTAAAGAACTTTGGATCATCAATCTACCAGTTCTTGATTTTTATATCAATATCATATCACACACACACACACACACACACACACACACACATATATATATATATATATGTATGTATATATATATATATATATATATATATATATATATATATATATATATATATAAATATATATATATATGATTTTAATAATATTTTAGTGGATACCATATTTGAGTAGACTTTCCATTAATACGACATGTTTTCATCACATATTTCAGTAGACGTTCCGTTAATACGACATATTTTTATCACATATTTCAAAAATGTTATTAAACAAAAAACTTATTACATTTTTTAGTCCTCCTGGTGACTTTTAGGACACCCTCTATATGCCGTATGATTCCTAGAGACGTCTATCTATTCGGAAGTGTTAATGATTTACAATTTTAAAAAAAAGTTTCCAAGGTGTTCTCACAGATTTTTATAGGTTGTAATTGATGAGAACGGAAGATAAAGTTATCACATTTCAATGTATGATTGTCCTAACGGATATACAGTGCTGTTCGATAAAAGTGACTCACCTGATTTTTTTTACTAAATGTTCTCCTCTCCGATGAAAGGAAAGTTGAGCTAAATTCAAAGGATGAGCGATCTAAAATCCGAACAAGAAGCTTTGAAAGCTCTTTGAATTTAGCAGTAAGTACTGTCAAGCATCCGTTCAGTATAATATTCTGGGGATGCTTTTCTTTTCATGGAATTGGTTTCTTAAAACCTATTGAAAAGACCCTCAGGAGCGACCAGTACAAGAGAATTTTAGAGTCTTGTCTGCAGTAAATAAGTGAGTCACTTTTTTTGCACAGATTTTTTCCCTAAATCTCATTTATATCCAAAATCATAATTATCAATAGAATACCTTAGGGTGAGTAAACTTTTTTACTGGGTGGTCGGGAAGGGGTTTTTATATTAGTAAGATTAAAAATTAAAAAATTTAAAAAAAGTAAAAAAAATCAGTTGAGTTACTTTTATCGAACAGCACTGTATATTGCAAATATCTGACACCATTAGATTATTATACAAAACTAAAAAAATAAAAAATAAAGAAAACCGAAAAACTTGGAGCCAAGAAGAGATGCTCTAACAGCTTTTCAACAAGCTGTAAATATCTGAGGAGAAATGAGATTATTATTAAAATGGGGTCGCCAGTCATGACTATTACACATTGTAAACAAAAACCTATTAAGATTTCGATGATTTTCGATAGATTTTCTTTATACCGTTATTAAGATATCTTTATTATGTACGAAAGCATTTTATGTTTGATTAATAATAGAAAAAAAAGTTTTGGAAAAAAAATAGATTTTTTTTTTTTGGAAAACACGAGGAAATTTCTGAAAATCTGAATAAAAAGATTAGATGGGAATTTTTTTTTTAGAATACTTTTGACATATGAAACAGCAATACCAAATGAGACCCGATGCAAATCGCCTACTTCACAGGTAGCATCTGCGTTCAATACGTGGGTTAGGAATGAAGATATCCAAGAGAAAGAGATAGTATATGTGATGCGTATATTTTTAAAATACGGAAGGCCGGAAAGGGTTGAGGTCGGAAGATTTTGATAAGAAAAAAATATTTAAGTATTAAATGTATTTCATGTTTTTGCATGCAGTAAAATTGGAATAAAATTTACCAAAAAAAGCTAAAACAAAAATTATTACTTAATACTATTTGATAGTTTTTGACTGGACTAATTTCAACACTAGTAGGATTTCTTTTTTGCATAAATAAATAAATGAATAAAACAAATTTTAATTAATCTTTTAAAAAATGTAAAATTTATTTTATGCCCCCTTTTTATGTATTCTTTGAGATGATGTAAATGGGGTTGTATTTAAATTTTAAAAGAATCCACTATTTTTTTTACAAGGGAAAATTTAACTAAATAAATTCATTTTTCAATATTTCTGTATTAGTAAATTTCAATTATTAATTAAATATACTTTTAAATATATTTATTAATTAAATATACTTCTAAATATATTTATTAATTAAATATACTTTTAAATATATTTATTAATTAAATATACTTTTAAATATATTTATTAATTAAATATATTTTTAAATATATTTATTAATTAAATATACTTTTAAATATATTTATTAATTAAATATACTTTTAAATATATTTATTAATTAAATATATTTTTAGTGTGCTAATTTATAAAGTGTTGAAAATTCCATTTTTATTTCATTGTCATATTAAAATTTCTAACGAATTAAAAAAATTTCAAATAGAAATATATATTTTCTGATTAGACGAAAATAATTTTCTACCATCGTTTTTTTTAATAACCTTTAATCTTTTTGATGTTAAAATATTTTTTATGAAAACTGTTTTGAATAAACAATTTAATTAAATCTTTTGGTTATAAGTTGTATTCTTGCAAATTTCTTTGAGTATAATTTGGATTCTTCTTCTTCTGTGTGCCATATCTCTTCAGGAGAACCATGGCTCTTCACGATTTCCTGTTCTTTGTAATTCTTAGTAAACATACTTGTTTTCGGTCTTATTTATTTTCCCTTTTTAGCGTTTACATTCGGAAATCGATTCGGTTGATAAAAAAACTACACATTTTGACATTGAGTTTTTTAAGGATATTTTCAAGATTGTGCGTGTCGTGTTGTGAATATCACGCAGAATGTGGAATCAGGGTGCCTAATGTAAATTCTGGTTGGGTATGTTTCATTCCCTTCGCACTAATACCCTTGGAAAAGAAATTAATTTATGTTTATCCATCAATGGTTTAACTCTAACTATATAATTTCTTTCTTTATCAATAGGAATAGATAGGTTTGCCTATCACCCGGTTCACACTCCTCCCTGTTATTTAAACAGGAGTAGAGTTTTATCCCTTGTTTCCTGCTTGGGATTTGGATTCTGGTTCCTTCTAAAAACCTTTTCATTCTCTTTTCACTCCGAGTAACATCTTGGTGACAACATTGCCTCTGAAGGGAGAAGTGATGAAAAATAAAATAAAATAACAGGCCAGAGTGAGATTTCTCCGTCTAGGACAAGGACAGCTCTGAAATGAAAAAGCATCCTAGAGAGTGATCGACTCTGGTTATTTTGCCCTAGACACACCCACTGCTGCAAGAACTTCAGTACATAAGGATTTTCTCTGACCCCAAGGGAGTTACGGGAACTTTGTTCCTGGTTTTATTATTTAAGTAATTATAATTACTGAGAAATTTAGAAAAAAACGGATGGACAGTTATAAATTTGATATTTTTAGACAAAATTTTTACAACCATTTTATTTTATTTTATTTTGCCTCTTTTCCCGCTCATTTGATTTCCTTTTTTTTAATCAAAAAAATTCAGTCACTATACTTTCCATTTCTTTCCAGTTATCCGCAGTACTTCTGAATGCTGCAAACTTTTCTAGTTTGGCATACGCTTTCGTTCCTCTATATCTCATATTCACTGCCTCACTCTCAAAGACCATGGAATGCATAAATTGAACTCTTGACCTTTGAAACGTGACTCTCAAAAGAGTCCCGATGCAGTTCGTCTACTTTATAGGTAGCAACTGTGTTCAATACGTGGGTCAGGAAATGGCGAGTTGTAAGAGTACACAGGAAGAGACACCGGACATAACGCGAATATTTTAAAAATAAAACATAGACTTCGATAAAAAATACCCAGGGAGACAGCCTGATTGATGCAAAAATAAAAGTTCTCTCATAGAAGTTTTATTTACTATTTTTAGTGATTTATTATTTTATGGTTGATATTATATGTTCTGGGTGTGCGGGTGGTGTAATGGATAGGCGTTCGGAATGAGAAATCGGAGATCAGATTTCGATATCCAGTTCAGTTCGTTACATTCATTTACATGCAAACATTCACGAGAAATGTATAAATTCTACCCCCGCTATGGGTTAAATAGTAGCAAAGAGTGGGCTCTTTACTCGTGGTTGTTAAACAATCTAAGAGAAGGGAACTCAAAAACGGTTCGATATGGGTCTAGCAACACCTTACGTATAAACCTACTCCTTGGTATTGAAACCACAGCAGCATTGCCTGGCGCTGTAAGAGCTGGTGCGCTATCATATATATATATATATATATGTGTGTGTGTGGGAAAGCACTGTATAAATATTTGTATATAAAGAACAATTTTTGGTAAAAAATCTGACAAAATGGAAAACTATTTCCCTAATTATATATATATATATATATATATATATATATATATATATATATATATATATATATATATATATATATATATATATATATATATATATATATATATATATATATATATATATATGTGTGTGTATATTTAGCACTAATATTATATATATATATATATGCATGCCAATCTGTTGTTTTAGTAATGAGTTTAATTTAGTCGTGGCTCCTTATTTACCACCGTCAAGCGGACTACACATGTACTTATGATTATTTTTGTGTACATATGTGTTTTTGAAGAGCTATTGGACGAAAAACGGTCATTTTCAACCACACCACTCTTCTCAGATTGAAACCAAAATACTCTGAAATGTTTGTAGCGGAACTTCCGGCGTGACTGGTATGCATTACAGACTGCCATTTCCAAATTTCTGGCAGAGTGAATTGTGTCATGGTGATTTTTTTTTCTTTCTCGCAGATGGTGCTCAACTGACCCTTCTATACTTTGCAGTCGACAAAATTAAAAACAAGCTACGCCAAATTGGAAAAATAAATAAAATGGTGACAATTTACCCATCGCACGATATATATATATATATATGCACTGAGGTCAACACTCAGCGGTGAGAACCTGTTTCATGCTTAAATGCAATCTTCAAGCCAGAACATCACACCCTGGAGATTGCCTTTAAGCATGAAACATACTGTTGTTACTAGGAGTTGACACCAGTGCCGACTTTTATATTTATATATGCTCTATGAACCCATGAATATAGTGTAAGTTCAAACTATATATTTAACATATACATACTTATAGACATATATATATATATATATATATATATATATATATATATATATATATATATATATATATAGCCTTCACCACTATAATCAAATCCTGTGTGGGTGTCGGGCTTTCATTTTCTGGAAACTGATCTGTCTGACCCTCATACGTCGAGTTCGACGGGAGAGTCCATCATATATATATATACACGCGTATATATATATATATATATATATATATATATATATATATAAAGACAAAAGGAAAACTTATATTTCTGACGCTTTTCGTTCTCTGAGTTACTTTGTCAAGGCAAATTCCCTCAGACAAGGAAACGTGTAGGCTAAGATATATTTTCCTTTTGTTTTTATTCATATAGACTACCTGAAACTTTTACATACATACATACACACACACACACACACATATATATATATATATATATATATATATATATATATATATATATAGATAAATATATATATATATATATGTGTGTGTGTGGCCATTTTTCAATGTGTCATTGCGTGCCTATAAATATTCCTGTATCTGTGTGTATTTCCAGTAAACATAAAAAAAATGTGATTTGAATTGTTCTCGAATTTAGAATTTCTCTTTGTTTTATTTGAGCATGCGTGTTGGTGTCTTGAAGTAAGTGCGCATGTGAAAATCTGTGAATGCATGTGACTTCCATTTTGAATGTTATTTTGATACAGTAGAAAACCATATAAGAAAAAATACGAAAAAAAATAACAAAAAAACAAAGACTGTCATGTCCCCCTCGTTTGGAATATTTAAGATATTTTGAAAAAAGAAGTGTTGGGGTTATTGTGACTGCTCGTTTTGTTCGCTTTCTGAAAGTATTTTCAGTCATAGTTCATTTTAACTCCCCATATATCGACTTTGGTTGATATATTCAAATAGTATCAACATAACATGTTGAGTGTCTAATTTAACGATATGTAGTAAGAAAGATTAAGAAATTATTTTTTGTATCTAATCGGATTATTAGCAGTAGTAGTAATAGCAGTAGTACCAGTCTTAATAGTCGTCCTAGCATAGTAATACTAATATTGAACGAGCCATACTTAAAAAAAAAAAAAAATAACCAATGTAATTTATATCAAAAGAGTGATGAAGGTGTCAGTTTTGATTGGTCTCTTTTTTACGTCTTATCAACCCATTGATGGTTATTTAAAGCCTGGAAATATTTCTGCATGGGACGAATGTGTTGAAGATAATAATGATTTATTGATACAAGTCCAACTATTTAACTTTGAGCTTTAGGAAATTTAACGAATTTGACTGGAATTGGAACTCGGTTCAACGGTTTCTAGTTGCCAGCTGTTATCCATTACATCACCCGCACATCCAAGTTTGCAGCACCTGGTATTCCCAAACGGTCACCCATCTTGATACTGACCGGCTTCAACGCTGCTTAACCGATGTTTCAACGTGATATGGCCGTAAACAGATTGAAGGCGCCAGTTAATAAATGCTCTGAGCTGGTCCCGATGTTAGACAAAGACTTGAGTGGTTAGGAACAGCAGTTTAATGGGAACTGCAAAGAATCTGAAAACAAGGCTGGAAAAATACTATTGCAATGGAAAGCAAACAGAGTGAATTACGCTAGAACCTAGAGGCACAACGTCATTGATTTTTCGGTTTTATTTTTCAATACTGCTCGAATTTATGAGATGATGCCTTTTGTGTTATTCCCCAGATGAATCGGTCTAGAACCAAAATTAGAAATAAAAAATATCAGGAATGATAATATGAATGTTATCTTCAAAAATAAAAAATAAGCTTATAGGAATAAATTTACGTCATTTTGATTTTAATTTTGTCATTATTTCTTGTCTAAAACTTGATTTATACGCATGGAGACTTTTTTATTAAAAATCAGTCTTGTTAATTTGATGGGAGATAAATTTAATTCATTTTGATTCTGGTTTTATCAATATTTCTAGCCTAAAACTTGATTTATAAGATTGAAAACCTTATTTATCAACCAACACACATACTTTTGAGAGAATTAAATATCGTTCGTTCTGATACAAGTTTTGTTTTATCTAATCTAAAACTCGTTTTATAGGAAAAGAGACCTTACTTATGAATCAACCATCGTAATTAGGAAGATAAATAAATTTACTTATTCGGCTTGATCTAAAACTTGATGAATAGGAATGGAGACCTTACTTATCAATCAAACCTCGTTATTTTGAAGAGAAATACATTTCCTTAATTTTGATATCAGTTTTATCATTCTGTATAGTCTAGAACTCATTTTATAGGAACGGAGACCTTACTAATTAAACAATACTTGTACTTTTTTTTACTGTGAGGATCGCCCTGTCGAAAGCCTGGGAGTAACTCAAGGTAGTGGGTTACGCTGAGGCAGTTTATGCGGACAGGAGAGGAAGATAAATTTATCCTAGAACGTAAACAGGTTAAGATTCTAGTGATCGGGGAAACATCCTCTTGGGAGTCGGTTCCAGAGAGTACTGGTTCACAGGAAGATGTTCGAGGGGAACTTATATCTCAGCAATGGAATACGAAGGGAATGTAGGTGGTTAGCTACAATGTGAGTGGAAAGGCGGGTCCGAGCTGAGAAGCACTTTCCATGGAATTAACAATAGCACAGTGAGAGGCACGCCACATTTCGCTGTGAGTGCGAGGGTTGGAGGGTGGAAACTAATTTGTCACCGACATAAACTATGAGACGCTTTTGAACTCTATCGTGACTGGGGAGTGAGGATCGGGCAGCTCTTGCCGAAATATACCAATAATACTCCGTTTTACGCCTGGTCTCGCTCATGTAAAAGTAGAAGATAAGACGAGGAGTGGTGCGGGGAAGCGACTATTTTTCCTGCATCTTTGGCGATGGATTGTATGTACGAGTTTCACTTGAAGTCAGGTCCGAGTTTTAAGGCCCAACAGTCTCTCAAGGTACGGAGTCTACCCTAGAGGCATCCAATCATCGTGACTGGTGGCAGTTCGGTGTCCGATCGGCGATATATTTGAAAAAAATATATATTGACTCCTTTTTTATACAAAATGTATTATCATATCGTATTACTTTTATAGAGGATTGGAGACCTTACTTAAGAAATCGTCGTAATTGTGTAGATAAATAAATGTACTTTATTTTCGTAACAGTTTCATTATTATCTGTCTATATTTCTGAGATGAAGTATTATGCATACTATTTACATTATTCGGACTATTATCCTCATCTTTGTCGTCATATTTATTACAACGTTTCGGCCATTGTACGCTCCGGCTTTCTTCAGGTGGTCGGAATGTGAAACTGAACCCTTTATTTCACTGACTGGGGAAGACTATTCTAGTTCCACGTACCTTTATCCACTGTGCCATGTGACCTTGAGGACACATGGCACAGTGGATAAAGACGTTGGTTAGATCCAGTGACATGACCCAAAGAGTGTGAGTTCAATACTCGGTTAAAGCAGTGGAGAACTTGGAGAGGGGAATTAACAGGAGATAACTGATAACTGACATCCATTAAACATGGCACGTGGAACTAGAACAGTCTATTCCAGTGAGCGAAATAAAGAGTTTAGTTCGACATTCCAACCACCTGAAGAAGGCCGGAGCGTACAACGGCTGAAACGTTGTAAAAATAAATATGGCGACAAAGATATCAAAAACTGTGTTTGCAGGATTGGATGACCTTATCGACGAGTGTAAATTTAAAGCAAAATGAATTTATTTCATTTTAATACCATGTTTATTATTATTTCTGATTCATATTTTTGATAGGATTGGGTCACCTCGACGTGGTGTAATGGTTAACAAGCTTGTCTTGCTAAAACAATTACGACTGTGTAGTGAGTTCGGTCCTCATTGGGTATCCCATATTTTCGGCCTTGTGCCATATCTAAGCTACGCTTAGAAATTCCTTAGGGCACCTCTGCGTGGTGTAATGGTTAACAAGCTTGTCTCGCTACAAACAGTTACAACTGGAGAGTGAGTTCGATCCTCACTTGGTGCCCGATACCTTCGGCCTAGGCTTAGAAAATCAGTATGCCACATTTAAGCTACGCTTTGAAAGTCACCTGGGCACCTCGACGTTGTGTAATGGTTAGCAAGCTGGTCTCGCTAAAACAGTTGCGACTGAGTAGTGAATTCGGGGCTCAGTGGATGACCCATACTTTTGGCCTTGTGCTACACTTAGAAAATCGCCGTAAAATATAGGATTGAGGAACTTAAAAATAAACACTCGGAGAAATAAATTTACTTTAGTTTGATACTAGTTTCATTGTTGTGTAACTCGTTTCAAACATTTTTATTGTCTTACGTAACTTATCATTCAAATTTCAGAATTTCAAAGAGCAATTTATTGCAGTTTGAAACCAGTTCCATAATGCTATCTCATCTACAACTTGTTTTGTAAGCTTGTATACATCTGCCTATATTTATAAGTTGAGGCTTTTTGGGGGGCTCTTTTCCTCTCTTCTATTTGTTTTCGAAGGATGTTGATTTTTCGTGGACTGATCTTCTCCAATTGCTTCTTTCTACAGCTTCCCAATTGACCGGATAGATTTCTATCTTCAGATCTACATATTTTGGCATATACAAAAAAAATAAAAATAAATAAATATATATATGACTATTTTCGTAAAATCTAAACCGGTCATTTTTTTTTTAAATGTTGAATCTGAAGAGACATCTAAAGCCGCCGCATGGTAGGGTAGGAGGGTTCAGAGGATGGGGAGCTCTGGCCTTTTCTTTTTGCTCTCTTCGTCTCTTCTATTTGTCTTCTAGTGTTTTCGAAGGATGCTGATTTCTCGTGGACTGCTCTTTTCCAATTGGTCTCCCAATTGACCGGATAGATCTACATATTATGGCCTGTACAAAAAAATTATGACTATATTCGTAAAATCTGAACCGGTCATTTTTTTTTCTTTTTAATCTTAAACCACAATTATCTAAATCCTATAATCAACTTCTTTACCGATCACCTTTTTAATTCATCTTTAGTCTGCGAAAACACTGACTGCAGACGTTTATTCTTTTGAAATTAACTGTTTGTCATTATTTCAAACAGCTACATATATAAAGTATTGGTCTATATTTCTGAGATGAGGTATTATGTACACTATTTACATTATTCGGACTATAGTCCTCATCTTTGTCGCCATATTTATTTTTACAACGTTTGGGCCGTTGACGCTCTGGCCTTCTTCAGGTGGTTGGAATGTCGACCTGAACCCTTTATTTCACTCACTGGGGTAGACTGTTCTATTTCCACGTGCCATGTTTAATGGATGTCAATTATCAGTTATCTTCTGTTAATTCGCCTTTCCAATTTCTCCACTGCCTTAAGCGGTAATTGAACTCACACTCTTTGGGTGCTGTCATTGGATCTAACCAACGCCTTTATCTACTGTGCCATGTGTCCTTGAGGAACTAGAACAGTTTACCCCAGTGAGCGAAATAAAGTGTTCAGTTCGATATTCCAACCAGCTGAAGATGAGGACTATAGCCCGAATAATGTAAATAGTCTAAATTATTGGGTCAGTCTATATATTATTTTCCTATTTATTTCACCCAATTATTTCACCCATTTTCAAATTCTTTTCTCCTTGTTAGTCAAGAACATTTGAACAGTATCACTTTATTAACATGTCATGTTGGTCGAGAAAAACCTGTTATTTAAAAAGCATTCTTTTATTTTCTATTGAAATAGAAATAAATCCTTCAGTAAGATATTGTTACAAATTACTTTTTACTCTTACGAGTTCATAAGTAATCGAGAATTTTGTTAACTTTGGAAAAAGATAGCAGATAGAAAAAATGATTATATATAAATCGGAATTTAACTCTAAAATATTATGAAGTCATTATTCATAATATACAATAAAATAATTTATAATTCATTTTGGCGGTATTAATATCTAAGCTAACAATTGATAAAAATGGACGAGAGTACAAAATGCAAAGTTGATAAATATAACATTTGTTGAGCAAAAACAGACAGTAAAAATAAAGCAAACGATCAGTTTATTTGTACAAAAACAAATAAATACTAATACAGAAAGGCCCGGTAACAGTGGAAAAAAGTTGTAAAACATAATAATAAACAATATATATAATTTCAAATAAATATAATAGCCATAATATATATAATAAATGAAATAAAAGAAATTATTGTAATGACAAAAGTACGCAGGTGTAGGCTTTAAGGAAGCCTTATTCAACTGAAAATAAAAGGTTCGTGTATAGTGTCCCAGTAAATAGAAACAGCTCTCTCAAAGAGGAAACAAAACAGGGGGAGGCCACTCTTGATCATTCATTATAATAATAATTGCAAATTACATTAAATTATTCCTCGTTATGCAATCTTTACATTTTTTCAATAAAACTAAAAATCCGTTAGTTTTTGGAGCTTCGAAAAAACCCGCCATCTCTTCTTGAGTTCAGAACGCCAAGAAAATTATGTTTAATAAATCAAAGAAATATTATATGCCATTAACATTTAATAGTAAGAAGTAGATAAAAATAACAACAGATGATAAAAGGTTAATTTTAACTATTAAGTATAGCGAGCTCATATTTATTCTCTCAAGATGATCTCTGAATAACAAAGAACGGATGTTTGACAGCACTGTAATAAAAATATTTTTGCAAACACAAGGAATGACACATATCGTTAATCGTCCGCTTTCTAACCCCTCTCCGCTTTTTTTAACAAGAGTAGAGATTTATCCTTTGTTTCTTGTTTAAGCTTGGGTTTCCGGTTTTCATTCTCTTTCCCCTTCCAGTAGCCCATTGCATCTCAGTGGCATTATCGCCTTATTTGGGATAAACTGTTAAAAAAATAATATTAAAGACAATTTAGCAAAACGTCTACGTTGACATAATACGTCACTGAACCGACATTCTTTTTATTTTTTTAAATAATACGTTAGGAAATTGAATGACAAATTCTGCGTGACACGTTTTGTTCTCTAAAATACTTTAACCGACTAAAGTAATGTTTGTATTATTGGGGTGGGGGTGGAAATATAATCACAAACGTCGGTTATGATTATGCAACCGAGAGTAAGAGCATTTTTCTTTAAAAACTGTATGTTAATATTTTTAATTTAAACATTTTTGGCGTCTAATGTGTCTAGACGCACAGCCTAGCCGATTTCATTCAGTTTCTTTAAACTTTTGTTTTTTACTTTTATTGTTGTTTTTTTTTGTTTTGTTTTTTTTTTGTTTTTTTTATAAATATTCCTTAATTTGACAACAGATGATCTGCCTATAATATTGAAATGCAATAAGCTGAATGCGAATTTACCGGGGAAATTGCAGTCGCCACGGATTTCTTTATAGAGTCACAGTCTATCTAGGTTCAATTCCAGTTATGTTCAGTCTTTAAGAAGGATTTTGAAATTTGTTGCAACGTGTCGCTTTCAGTGGTTGTGCTGCCTAAGGCATGCTGGATCGGACGGTGAACCCCGCCCTAAGAAAGGTGATGCAGGTTCGAACCTTGACTATTCTCTTTATTAAATATCTCGAATACTTAGGCCGGTAGACGCAATTCATATTTATAAAAAAACAAACAAACCGTCTTTTTTCAAAATGGATATCCACTAAAGTAACGTTTAGCGTCATAAGAATGTTGTTAGTTTTTTAATAGACGTTAGTTTACTTTTCTTTAAGACATTTTTCGATACTCTGGAAGCTTACTAAGATCACGGTGTTTATTCATTTTTCACCATTTGCCCTTTTAAATCAGTGGTTCACAACCTTTTCTTGCGTCATCACCCACTTTCATCTGGAAAGATTTTCCACCGCCAACCTGTATATTAAATATTCAAAAGCATAAAATTGTTCTCTAAAAAGTTTATTACTGGTTCGTAAACTGGCTTTATCATGTGGTAAAATATACCAAAGGGAGGTAACAAAGAACGCTGACTTATACGGCGGCTGCTGCTGCTGCCACTACTACCGTATTGCAAACAAATGAAAGAAATTTCACCATCGACAAATATGTATAATTGGTTAATTTGCAATGTAACACCCGCGTTCAGTTCACATTAAGAATTTTGAGAATACTTACATTTATGTGTAATTGTACATGCTCCATTCGAAACTGATTTGATAAATTTGATAAAATCTATCGTTTTGTAGTTATCAATAGTGAAATTTCGGATTCATTCGCGTCGCGGGCAGCCATTACTGGCGTTGTTTGCATACATTCGTTGCAGAATAGCTATCAGTGTAGGTATCATTGCACAAACTGAGAGTGTCTACGTAAACAGTCCTTGTGCGCAGTAATTGAGACAAGTTTAGACAAGAAAGATTAGTTCCGCACTTAGATTTCCGTAGTCTTCCGCGTTTAGCTTTCCGCAGCGAATGTATGCAAAGAACGTCAGTAATGGCTGCCGCCAATGACGCAAATGAATCCGAAATTTCACTGTCGATATCGTCCAGGTTGGGAAACCCTGCTTTAAAGAACTTTCCAACCCCGAGCTTTATTAAGACACTTGTGTTTATCTCATGAAAGATTCCGACCCTGATTATTAAAATCTCCCTTGGTTTAGGCATCCAACGATACTTAATTCTGCTGACGTATTATCGAAATTATCAGGAGAGACAGCCGAGAAAAGCCAGAGAGTAAATTTAGTTGAAACTTAATTAATAAAATAACGAAGCTGACAATCTCACATTGAATAATTCATGAAATAAGAAAACTTATTAATTCTGAATTCAAATCAATAGAAAGAAAATATTTTTCATAACAAATGTTGAATTTATGTGATTGAAGATATTCTACGCATAATAATGAGAGGAAGGATTTTTTAAAATCATTTTACTCCAAGTAAAGCAATAAAGCCACTAAGACGTAAGGAGTTACTAAGTGTTAGAGAATATTAGAGAAGAAAAAAACGCTATTAAGGAGAGAGACCAATCAAAGAAAAAGAAGTTACCTGGAGACAATCCATCGGCAGACAGATCTAAAAGCGGGAAGCGCGATAGAAGAAATTGTTAGGATAGAACTTACAGTTACATCTAGCCATTTCGATTGTAAATTGAGGAGACCTTGCTGCCAATCTAGTACTGCATTTAAACTTCACTGGAAAGCAAGAGGCTTGAAGAGAGTTCGACAAGCAGGAAGTGCGATAGAAGAAACTGTAAGGATAGAACTTACGGTTACATCTAGCCATTTCGATTGTAAATTGAGGAGACCTTGCTGCCAATCTAGTACTGCATTTAAACTTCACTGGAAAGCAAGAGGCTTGAAGAGAGTTCGACAAGCAGGAAGTGCGATAGAAGAAACTGTAAGGATAGAACTTACGGTTACATCTAGCCATTTCGATTGTAAATTGAGGAGACCTTGCTGCCAATCTAGTACTGCATTTAAACTTCACTGGAAAGCAAGAGGCTTGAAGAGAGTTCGACAAGCAGGAAGTGCGATAGAAGAAACTGTAAGGATAGAACTTACGGTTACATCTAGCCATTTCGATTGTAAATTGAGGAGACCTTGCCTCTGCGCTTAAAGTCATGAAGGCTATGGAGCATAGAGGAAAGTAATATTTATTTGTAAAATATACAAATATGTGGCACAACTTCAACGGGAGTAATGGAGGAAGGCTGGTCTTATTCTTTCTGCGGTAGACCAGTTGCCATCCAAGGCTATCGAACCCAGTCTGTTCTGCTATTTATCCATAGATGGGGGAGAAGAAGCGGATTTATACCTTTCCCAAGGATAAGTGAATGTAATGGATTCGACTGGAATTCGAACTCGGCTCTCCGATTCCTCAACCCGAGCCGCTATCCATTACTCCTGGTTTGCTGACGGAACCATATTTAGAAGAGGTTAACAAAAAATTCAAATTGTTCCTCTGTACCCCGCTCACTATGGGGAGGTACCGAGGACCAAACCAGTCGAATTATCGTTCTTGAAACAACAACAAAAAGATGGCGATCGAAGAATAGGATCCCTTATTCTCGATACTGATTCAAATATCGAGGGAATTTTCGTATATTTTGTTATTACTCATGCAGGAATCAGTAAACATTTCTCAGCAACTTCCACCCGCATCACAAAGAAATCACAGAGTTCAGTCCTTTTTGGACGACTCGGCTAGACGGTCGAACTCTCTGCCTCTGAGGCAGAGGGGAACTCTCTGCCTTTGGGCAGAGAGGAACTCGGACGACCACCCCGATCCCGTTTATACGGGTTCTACGGGCAATTTTTGCCCGAGCCTACGGGCTCGGAAAGCCCGCATTAAACCGGCCTTGTGCCACATTCGACACACGTGGGCGTGTTGTTAAACATCATCACAAAGAAATCTTTGGAATACAGAGAGGATCTGTGAGTCTTTGTATGTTCAATTTTTCATTCGCGAATTCATGACCATCGTCATTATCATCAACATCATCAGTCCTATTGCCAGGTGGGGTCATAGGGCCTTGCGCAGCTGAAAACAAGACCAGCTTCCTCCACATGTCACGGTTACGGAATCTCCGTGAATGACCTTCCAATACACTCTGTAACGGTTCCCCATTTGTTCTCTGCCTACCTCTATATATTTTTGTCTCAGCTGTTTCCTTATACTGATTTAAATAAGCAAAGGTTAGATTTTGCACTAGGCCGAAAGAATGGCGAATCCAGTTAGGAGCGAACTCAATACACAGGTTGGAGTATATAGGATATCAATGGGTATTTTATTGTCTCTTGTGACGTGGTCATATCATTTCAGATTTCGCCCCTTGACGGTGAGCGCGGGCTTGTTTCTTGTCTGCCGCATCTTACACAGCGACATTTGCGATGCGGTTGACGTAGATGAGGCCTAGAATCGTTCCGTAACATCGCATTCTTCGCAAGCGCTTTGCTGTTAATGTCCCAGATTTGCTGGAGTACTGACAGATGGAGACGGTCAATTCAGTATGATCTTTATATTTTAGACAGATATTCATGTCTCTCCAAATAGTTTCAAGAATCCATAGAATCCAAAGTATGGCCGGAAGTAAGGAGTATCCTGTTAGGAGCGAACTCAGTACACAGGTTGGAGTATATAGGATATCAATGGGTATTTTATTGTCTCTTGTGACGTGGTCATATCATTTCAGATTTCGCCCCTTGACGGTGAGCGCGGGCTTTGTCTCTTGTCTGGCGGCATCTTACACAGCGACATTTGCGATGCGGTTGACGTAGATGAGGCCTAGAATCGTTCCGTAACATCGCATTCTTCGCAAGCGCTTTGCTGTTAATGTCCCAGATTTGCTGGAGTACTGACAGATGGAGACGGTCAATTCAGTATGATCTTTATATTTTAGACAGATATTCGCGTCTCTCCAAATAGTTTCAAGAATCCATAGAATCTAAAGTATGGCCGGAAGTAAGGAGTATCCTGTTAGGAGCGAACTCAATACACAGGTTGGAGTATATAGGATATCAATGGGTAGTTTATTGTCTCTTGTGACGTGATCATAACATTTCAGCTTTCGCTACTTGACGGTGAGCGCGGGCTTTGTCTCTTGTCTGGCGGCATCTTACACAGCGACATTTGCGATGCGGTTGACGTAGATGAGGCCTAGAATCGTTCCGTAACATCGCATTCTTCGCAAGCGCTTTGCTGTTAATGCCCCAGATTTGGTGGCGTACTGAAAGATGGAGACGGTCAATGCAGGCTGATCTTTCATTTTAGACAGATGTTCGCGTCTCTCCAGATGGTCTCAAGAATCCATAGAGTCTAAAATGAAATTGAATGTGTGCAACTTGGCTACCGTTTTTAAATTTATCCGAATTGGTAAAAAGTTTTCAAAGCTTTTTATTTAATTTTTAATCATTGATTATTAACAGCGATTTTGTCGGTAAAATTTGTTTGGTTATGAGCTTCTAGCTTCGGAAAATATGTCATCACATGTCGGTTTCAGTAGCATTTACTCTCCAACGTTTATCTACGTACCTCAAGAAAAAAATAATTGGAAAATTGGTGAGGGGTGCCTGTGACTTTTCATGCCTTCTTTTCTCATTCAGAGATTTTAAACATTCAAATTTATAGATTTTAAAATGAAAAGGAACTTTACAAACGGTGCAACTTGACTATCAATTATTGAATTTGTTCGACTTGCATCTTATAATCATTGGAAATAAATAAAGATTGTTTTAGTAAAATGTGTTCGATTGTGAGCTAAGTGCAAACAAAAAAGAAAGCATTAATGATTATTGTAATCTACAGACTCATGTCACGGCACTGAATACCGTGTCATGCGTCGGCAGATTACAATAGCTGTATCTCAACGCTGTGAATCAGATAAGAAAATCCATACGTGAACAGAATTCCTAAGTTTAATCTAATATGGCAGACGATATTAAAGGCTTTCACATTTATTATCCAACGTCAGACTATCAAACAATTTTAATAAAAGATTGATATTTTTGTTATGGATTCAGATATTCTCGCCGAGAAATGTCCTCGAAGCAAATTTTAATTTTGCTTAAGTTGAGCTTTGGTATTAAATGCAGACTAAACTGGCTGAAATTTTCTCTGCGCAAGGCAAGGGAAATGGCCGAAATTATATCTCTGTAAAGGAAGAGGATGTGGCTCTCCTAGTGGGAAAAAAAATTGAACGGGATGAAAAGCAATTCCTGATTCGACAAGAACGGCACGCATTCCTCCATCAATAATTAAGATTCTTTTTCTTTAGTTTTAAATACGCATATTAACCAGTGTTTTTTTTTAAATTTATCCACTCTAGATAGCCACTCCAAATCAGTGACAGTTGTATATTAACATAAATAATTTTGAAAATTTATTTGTCCTTTCTTTATTTAATACTTTATATTTTATTTTCTTAATCAAAGGTACATGAGTTAACCTATCGTCTGGTTCACACTTCTCCTTGGTCTTTTGAGCATGCGTAGAGGCTTATCCCCTGTTTCCTGTTTAGGATGGGGTTTCCGGTTGAGTTTAAATTCTACTTTAATTCTATGCTTCAAACGTCTCCACCTAAACTTTGAAATTTATGCTATCATTTGATTTCTGGTTCCTTCACAATTCTTTTCCTTCTCTTTCATTTCTAGTAGCCCCCTTGCGCCTCAGTGGCTTCATCGCCTTGCTTGGGGTGAATTGATTAATAAAAAGTCTTTAAACGGTGGGAAAACAATTATAGTAATCTGCATGTCCTGCAAGGAAAAATGAGTTGTTTCATGCTTATTTTCGGTTTAAGCCTATACAAAAACCATAAAAATCGCATTTTAATCCCTTTAGATTATAAAAATGAAAAGTGATTAGCGTCCTTCGGGATTGTTAACCTTTGGTGAGTTATTTAAATTCGAAATATATTGCGGGTTCAAAGACGCTGCTTAGAGAACTCTGTGAGCATTCATGTTGCAACCAATCTGGCCGGGGTTGATGTTGCTTAACTTCGGTGATAGAATGTGAACCAGAGTTTTCAGCGTCCTTTGACCATAAGCATAAAAGTGGGAGTAAAAGAAAAGAAAAGAGAAATAAAATAAAGGATAGATTTCTAAAATAATTATTTTAACAGTATGTTATTCCATGAAGCATTTCATACATGATGACCCTGTGGATATTTTCCACAAAGTCACCAATTTTCGATTTTTTTTTTCAAATTTGAGAAGTATGCATGTAACCATAGCTCCTTTTTTTTCTTTATTTATTTCTTGTTCTAGTTTTATTTGAAGGCAAATATATCAGAAAATTATTTCATGAATCCTAGTAAAGTGTAACCACATGAATTCTAGAGTTACCAGTTAGTTACTTAGACTCGACTCGTGCAGGAATAATGTCTTTATCTAAGGAAAACCTTTAAATTATCAATAGATGATAACCGCTTGCCTTCTAAGAAACATCAACTGATGTTTCCCGCCGTTTAAGGGTTAAATTTTATTGTCATAAATCTTTTAATGATGTCATATTTAGTTCTAAACTTAAGATTTGGCAACGGCGATCATTCAACAACATGTAACTGAGCAGCAGTTGTCCTTTACTCTATGGCTTTTTGATTGCCTACTATGTGAAAACCTTTTCAGTTAGAATAAAAAGTGTTGAACTTGCTTTGTAAATATTTTCTGTACATATTATATTTTGTGAGAAATATCTTAAATCTACTGGAAAAAAATATTTTATTAACACCTAATGAAGATTTTTCGATATTTTTCTGTTGGAAATAGGCTATTTTTATATTCATTTAAAAAAAAAAATCAGTCAGTCAGTTAAGTAACATACGTGATACACGCTTGGCCGATCATGTCTCTTTCTATACATGACAAAGACGAACAAATTTTGGTTGCTTTCTACCGTGGACTGGTTTGCCAAGAAAGTCTATAAAACAAACCTTGTCCTGCTGTTTAAGACATAATAAGAGGAGAAGAAATGGTTCCACGTATTTCCCACTTACGTCCGCATAAGGAAATATAACGAATGCAGCTAGAATTCGAACTCGGCACTAGCTGCTTTCCTTTCCGTTCTCAGCACCATTACACCAGAATACCCCTCTTGAAAACACGATATTTTAAAATAGTTTCGTAAATAGCCAAATAGATAATGGCATAATATATGTAACACATGAAGACATGACTAATGCATCTATTTGAAATGAATATATATTTACTTACCATGCACGTGTGGCGGTAGATTTTGTTAGTAATTAATATTAATAATAACAATAATAATAATTATTATTATTTTTATACTAACATTGTTATCACAGAAACTAGGCAAATGTTTAAATATGTGCTGAAATATTGACAAAATCAACCATCAACATTTTTACAACTGTTAACTATCATCACAATTTTATAATTTAGATATTAAAATTATCTGATAAACTATATATATAAATATATATATATATATATATATAAATATATATATATATATGTATATGTATATATATAGATATAGATATATAGATATGTATATATATATATGTATATATGTATATATATATATATATATTTGCTTTATAATATATATATATATATATATATATATATATATATATATTATAAAGCGAAAAATCCCAAATTACCTCATGTCGGTACAGTCTATTTCAAACCGGCACAACTTTATGCCAGACTTCTTCAGCCCTAGACTGTCTAGGGCAGAAGAAAACTGGAGTAAGTTTGTGCTGGTTTGAAAATGGCTATACGCTATATGGATTTTTTCTGTATACTATATGGATTTTTTCTGTATACTATATATGCTCAGTTAAAATAAATACACTGAGCTCTCCCTGTGAATCTGTTTTAATATCTGATATTATTACTTGTACTATATATATATATATATATATATATATATATATATATATATATATATATATATATATATATAATTTGGGATTTTTGCTGTATAATATATATGCCCTGTAAAATAAATACTTTGAGCTCTCTCTGTGAATCAGTTTTAATATCTGATATTACTAGTATCCACCTCGATTATATATCAATGCATTTATTACTTGTACTATATATATATATAGTAAAGCTAATAAATCCGTTGGTATATAATCCAAGTGGATGCTTGTAAAATAAAACTGATTCACAATAAGAGCTTAATGTATTTGTTATTACAGAGCAAATAATTAATACACAATAAAATCCAAAATCACTTTATATGGGGAATAAGCTTATTTCAACTGACGAAAAATGAAAATTCGTCTGTCTTATTCAACCCCGGTATTGATTGAGTTCGTGTCGGAATTACAAATTTAAATGTGGAAGTTAAAAAAAAACAAAAACAAAACGTCGAAAAACTAATACAGGTTTTATCTATTTCAGTATTTTAGTAGAGACGAAAGGCACGAGACAATGGTTAGGGGAGTGGTGATTTTGGATTTCGTTGTGTATCAACTATATATATATATATATATATATATATATATATATATGCGTGTGTGTGTGTGTGTGTGTATATATGTGTGTGTCTGTGTATATATATGTTTGAAATGGACTAAGTCCGAAGTTTATTTTAATATATTTTCTGTTTATACGTTATTTTTATAGATACAAATATTTAAGTGAAAGGTCTGTTTATAATAAACAGTATTAATTACATTTTCCGGCTTGAATGTCCGAGAGATTTCGTAGAAAATATGTGTTATTCGATAGGAATCGAACCTGTATTCTAGCCAATTGCTTCCTCTGTTGGTAAATGATATAGCACATTTTATTTGGATTGGCTCTATCACTGATACTGAACACTTTAACCCATAAAGAAAGCATACATTAAAACTACATTTTATATATATATATATATATATATATATATATATATATATATATATATATATATATATATATATATATATATGTATCGATTCAGTAAATCAAAATAAAGCATACCTTAAAACTACATTTTATATATATATATATATATATATATATATATATATATATATATATATATATATGTATCGATTCAGTAAATCAAAAAATCGACATTGTACTAATCTCATTCACCGACTGCAGAGTTTTGACTCAAATATACGTCAAATATACGTCAGGGTCAGATGCTCGATAAATCACTATATATGAAAGATACCTAAATATACCAAATAGAGTTTATATATATATATATATATATATATATATATATATATAATTTTTTAAAAATTCGTATGAAACATTTCGCATTATTTTTTTTATTCACACATACTATATATTCTTATGAAATACTAATACACTTATCTATATTTCGGATACATTTATATATATATCAGAATTAAATGAAATGATATAGAATTCATATAAAAATTTATTTTCGGTAATATTTTGTTTAATATAAATTATATCTACTCTTAAATGACACAGTAGCCAATAAAAATTCTTCCCGTCAAATAAACTCGAAAATCATTTAATGTCCTTCGAGATATGAATAGATGCACGAATCAACTTAAAAGCTTTTAAATGCAAATGTATTTGTTCAAGTCAGAACTTCTATTTTAGACTACTACTTTTATTTGAAGAGTATAATTACAAAAGAATAGATAAAAAACAAACTGCAGAATTTACTGGCAGACTAAGTGCGTATTTGAATAATAATAATAATAAGAAGAAGAAGAATAAGAATATGATGAAGAAGTAGAAAATACAAGACATTTACTCCCAACTACAGTTCAAATATAATAATAACGATAATAATAATAATAATAATAATGATAATAATACAAGAAATTTTACTCACGACTACAGTTCACACATAATAATAATAATAATAATAATAATAATAATAATAATAAAATACAAAAACATTGTACTCATATGTACAGGCCAGACATTACGAAGACCTTTATCTATGTAAAATGCGTGTTGTCTTAGGCCTTTTTCTTTACAATAATTGAACATTGTAAGTCATTTCTGACCTTAGGTCTTTGGTTGTGAAATATGTATACAACAGTGTTGAGTCTTGACTCATTGTTGAATCTCGACTAATGTATGGAATAATAATGCAACACAAAATGTACTTAGAACAAGAATGTATTATAACAAGAAAATGTACACAATATTTACATATAGTATTTCTGTATATTTCTGGGAAGACGTTCCTGGAGAATGTGTTGACTAAGTCGCAGTCGGGCAGAGTCTCTAGCTGGATCTGTGTATTCGCTCCCCGTCTTCCGGTACCAACCATTATTTATATAGTCGGTAGTCACCTATGCAGATTAGGTGGATCCTACCACAACAAACAGAAACTCAAGGAAATAATAATAATAATAATAATAATAATAATAATAATAATAATAACAACAACAACAACAATAATAACATTAAAAACAACAACGACAAAAACAAAAATAATAATAATAATAATAATAACAAAAATAATAATACTAACAACATTAATAACACTAAAAACAACAACAACCAAAACAAAAACAACAACAAATATAATTATAATAATAATAACCACGGAAATGATTCCGATAGACTCATTGATGTGATTCTGGTAGCTTATGCCATAAAGAAATACAAAAATTGTACTCACATGTAAAGTGTGAGATCGATCTTATGGTTTTTTTTTATATTTGTTTTTCAACTATCAATGAATAATGTCATGAAGCCATTTTTTACCTTAGGTCTCTTGTTGGGACCCGGAAGAAAATGTGTATACAAGAGAAAATAATAATAATAATAATAATAATAATAATAATAATAATAATAATAATAATAACAAAAAATGGTGTGACTATCACTCCGCACTAACCCCAGAAAGGCATGAAGCTATTATTCTTTATCTTTCGTAATAGCAGACAAATAAAATTTGCCAGATCAGGCAATGTGATTAAAGACTGAAAATAAAAAAACTTTCTCCATAAATATTGCAGTCCCATTATATATATATATATATATATATATATATATATATATATATATATATATATATATATATATATATGCATATATATATATATATATGCATATATATATATATATATATATATATATATATATATATGCATATATATATATATATATATATATATATATATATATATATATATAATGTCAAAGAATATGTCAATATAAATAAATATGAGGATGTTGGAATTGAAATCGAAAAATGTAGCACCTTAAAACTGCTCATTTTACAAAGGTGTTCACCCTATAAAAGACCAAAGATCTACTCGAGTTACAGGGTTACATTACCCTCGATCCCGATCACTAGGTGCCTCATACATTCGGTCTTGTGCCACATCTAAGTTACGCTTAAAAAATCATTATATTCGGTCTAATTATCCAACAGGAAATCGCGTTAAGCTTAAAGAAAGAGTAGGTATGTAATTATTATTATTAGTAGTAGTAGTAGTAGTAGCATGTAGTAGTAGTACTAGTAGCAGAAGAAGAAGAAGAAGAAGAAGAGGAATAATAAGAAGAAATTGCGAAGGGCTTTATCTATGTAAAATATGCGTGTGTGTTTTGTTTTTTTCAAAACTGCTCAGTGTAAAATGTCATGATGCCATTTCTGACCATAGGTCTGTGGGCGGGACCCGGAAAAAAGGAGTATACATCAGAAATCAAAGGAAATAATAATAATAATAATAATAATAATAATAATAATAATAATAATAATAATAATAATATATCTTTGACGATATTCGAAAAACTGTCAAAATACAAGGATCTTGAAATAGAAATCTCAAAAATGTGGCACATGGGAACATCAACAATTCCTGTTGTAGTTGGAGCCCTTGGACTGGTTGGAAAAGATTCCAGTAGACTAATTGAAGGGATCCCTGGAAGTCCATGCCTCAAAGAGATACAAAAAATTGTTCTGACAAGTACAGCCCACACTTTACGAAGGTCTTTGTCTATGTAATTATTATTTTATTTTTTTTTTTGCAGTGGAAAGTGTCATGATGCCATTTCTAACCTTAAGTCCCTGGGCGGGACCCGGAAAGAAATGTGTAAACGCCAGATATCGAAGAAAATAATAATAATAATAATAATAATAATAATAATAATAATAATAATTAAAGGAACTTGTATTCTTTTAGGTATTTTTTAATATAACTTGAAGGAGACAGACATACAGAGGAACCTCGATTGTCGAAAGTCTCATATATCGAACAAATCGATTTTCGAATAGAAAATTCGAGATGAAAATGCCTCGGTTATCGAACAAAATTTCGGTTCTCTAACAACATAGCCGAACAGAGTTAACCCGAACGGAATCATTTCTTACACGACCGCCGTGTTATACAATTGTGTGTTGTGCCGTTCTTTTCTTTTCCAATTTTACTGCACTGTGACTTTTTTCTCTCCATTGATTCTTATTGGAAAAATAGTTACGGTTAACGAACATTTCGGGTTACAACGGCCTTCAGGAGGAACTAAATTCGTGAACCGAGAATCTACTGTACTCTCGAAATTTAGTTTAACATTGTCAAACACCATGTTTTTCTTTTCTTTTTCTATTTCTCAAAGATCGCTCTTCTTTTAATTATTATTATTATAATTATTATAATTATTATTATTATTTTATTTCTGGTGTGCACTCATATCTATGCGGTCCCCAACCAGGGACCTAAGGTCAGAAATGACAAGCATCTTAAGGTACACGTTCTGAAAAATATTCAAAATCTCCCGACCTTTCGAATAGGATAGTTACGTATGCAAATTATAGAGTGCCCGGTCCGGGGTAGGTGTGTACCTACTAGAGAGTTCCAGAAGATTTATACTAAGCTGTTTGATTAATTCTTCTTATTAACTAATCAGCTAACAGGAAATTCCAAGATGAACAAGATCACTATCATATTAAGAATATTTCAATTTCATACGTTCACACTGGCGGCGTTTCGTTCGTTTTTCGTCTTCGTTAGCAGTAAATCATTTTTTTTCATGACAAGCAACATTTATACAAAGAATTATAATTTTTATAGATTTATATACTTTTATACTTAAAATATAGTTTAACATTGTCAAACACGGTGCTTTTTTTTTTCTTTTTCTTTTCTTGAATTGGGCTTATCTCTTAACTATTATTATTATTATTATTATTATTATTATTGTTGTTATTGTTCTTGCTCTTGTTGTTGTTAAAGAAACAAAATTATTTACGTAACTCTTCCTAAATTTTCAACACTTCGAAAAAGATCTCGATTTAAGAAAAGAAAAACAAAATAACAGTGTTTGACAATGTTAAACAATATTTCGACATTATGTCTTCTTCAAGTTATATTTTAAAAGAAATTAAAACATAACTTGAAGAAGTTCTCTTTAGTATTGTAATTATTATCATACATTGTTTAAAAATGTTAAACAATATTTCGACAGTATGTCTGTCCCTATCAAGTTTAATTGGTACTATTTCAAGTATCAACATATATAAATCTACAAATAATAATAATAATAATAATAATAATACGGTCTTTGTACAAACGTTGTCTTGCAATGAAAAAAATATGGCTGTACTTGTAATGAACGCGTCAAAATGAATGAAATTGTCGAAAAATATAAGAAAAGTTACGTCATTCATTTTGTTTGTTTAATAATAATAATAATAATAATAATAATAATAATAATTGGTCAGTGGAAAATGTCATGATGCCATTTCGAACCTTAGGTCTCTGCGCAGGACCCAAAAAGAAATCTGTACACACCAGAAATCAAAGTAAATAATAATAATAATAACAATAATAATGATAATAATGAAATCTATGTTAACTGAGACCGCGTACAATGTGTTTGGTGGAATTATAACAATGGATTGTTCAACTTAATTTCGAAATGGATAATTATGAGTCTTGAAATTGTGACAATGAGCACTTTTTTAGCTTCCAATACCCTTGTTAACCAGAGACGAACGGCAAAGGTGTAGGTAATCTTGAAATGCCACAAGCTCTTGACGTGGTCGTTTTCGATCACCTTCCTTGGCTTGTAGCGGTACCATTTCTCTCGCCGACTTCAAGTCCACACTTCCTACATAAACAACAATGTAGATGAGAGGGCACAGTATTAACAGCAACAGCAGCAGTAGTAGTAGTAGTAGTAGTAGTAGTAGTATTTCTTCCTGTCTTTCTTCCCTCTCAGATTTCTCTGACTTTCATAACGCAGGTGTCAATAATGCATCAAGACATCAGCAATAAATTCGTTATATTTACACAATTTACATTGTTCCGACGGTTGTCCTCATCATTATTGTCAGATTCACAGCGTTTCAGTCGTTGTAGGGCCCGGCCTTGTTCAGGTGATATTTATTTGAAGTTCGAACCGAACCTCGAATAGTCAATCTGTATGTTGGTGCTTTTGAAGATTGGTTGGATGACGTTTGTGTAAAAAAATAAAAATAAAAAAATGGTTTTCTTATATTTTTTTTTATCCAAACATAATCGAATAAATCTTCAGAATTTTTAGAAACGCCAACAATATACAAATTGACTATTCTTGGTTCGGTTAGGAATTCAAAGAAATATCACCTGAAGAAGGCCGGCGCGTACGACGGCCGAAACATTGCGAAAGTGGCAATAAAGGTAAATAGTGTGAATAGCTACATTATCTCATCTCCGAAGTATAGACGAAAACGTTATGGTCAAAATAAAAATAATCGATACAATTTCATTTTCACATTTTTCGTTTGTTCTATTCTATATAAAGAAAGAAAAAAAATCATATCCTGAGATTTCTAAGATCAAAGACAAGAAAAAATCTTCTCTCTGTTACATAGCTTTTATTACAGTTTGGTTATATTCCGTGCTAATAGGAATATGGAATGGACAACACGGTGGATAAATAGTAACAAGTTTATTATAGAAACCAGTGCAACAAGCAAGGAAGTAATTGTTATGTGCACGGCCGTCGCAAGTCAGTACATTTGTGTGCGTGCTGCTATCGGAAGGCCGCTAGTTCTCGCAGATCCCGGCTCAACTCTGCTGTCCTAACGAATTCTTCTAGGTGGCTACCACCTATAGTGCCACCACTGTGGGTCGCAGGTTATTCCATTACATCAACTCCTTGCTCCCAGCATTACCTAGTGGGACCAAGTGCTTACAATCATCTTCGTAATCAACATTATTGATTTTGTTGTAACAGGGTCAAATTGACTGTGTTGTGATTGTGTTCGTTAAGTCTGGTTGAGAGCAAGTTTTATAGTTCTTCAGATATGGCTGAAAGAAAATGTTATATAAGATGTTTTATTAAGACGGATTATATATAAGGATGTTTCATTAAGACGGATCAAAGTCAGTAGTAAATAAATGAGTGTTATTGGTGAACATTTATTTATTTCTCTATTGCATCATGTTATTTAAATTATGGAAATTATGTGTGAAAAATAATATCGGCCAAATGTCCGAGAAATCTAGAAAAAAAAATCATTTTCTCTTGTATATTCCGTGCTAATAGGAATATGAAATTGACAAACACGGTGGATAAATAGTAACAGGTTTATTGTAGAAACCAGTACAACAAGCAAGGAAGCAATAGTTATGCGCACGGTCGTCACAAGTCAGTACAGTTCTGTACGTGCTGCTGTCGGAAGGCTGCTAGTTCTCGCAGTTCCCAATTCGACAGTATTTACCTGCCTCCCCGCAAGGAAGGATGTGGCACAAGGTCGATTTTAATGTGAGGCAAACCGAGCCCGTAGGCTCGGTCAAAAATTCCCACTAACCCCGCATAACCGGGTTCGGGTTTGTCTACCTCCCCGAACGAGACTCTAACCTTCGGCATAGCCTCGTCCAGGTTCCTCTCCGCCCGATGGCAGAGAGTTTGACAGCAGCCCAAATCTGAATAACAGATCCCAGCTCGACTCTCCTATCCACTGTCCTCACGGATACTTATAGGCGGTTACCACCTATAGTGTCGCCACTTGTGGGGGTGGCAGGCTATTCCATCACATCGTTTATTGCTATAATTATTCTATTCTATTAGTTATCATTCTTAATCGATTACTGGGCCTCATAAAATATACAATGAGAAGGTACCTTCTTCCCGTCACATAACTAGTCCCCTACCCAGAAAATTATTTAGCTACTCAAATCTGGGAAAATGGCGTGAGCTAATTTTAATATGCAAATTATTATTCCCTCTCGAGTTCTGAATGCGTGCTTTTGTAATAGACAATTATTGTGCTAATTTTATTAATAGTTATTAATGTTAAACTTTGTTGTTAATGTTGCATTATATGTAGTGTTTGTCAATATTAACACTTTCATACACTGTAGGTGTAGCTTATAGCATACACTAGACCAGCGCTTCTCAACATTTTTAACCTTGTGCCATCCTTGAAATAGTTTTCATGTCTCAGGGCATCCCTGCATATGAATTATTATACACCAATATTAATATCTAACTCTCTTATATTTTTATCGTAATTCATATCGTAAACATAATATATTTTCGGATAAATGTTTAAGGAAAGAAATGGCCCCTGTTTTTAATTAGTAATGCAAAATGTAATCATTGCTCGTTTAGGAGACCTCGCGTTAAAAACAGTTTAGCAGACTATTACTTTTTTAGAAGAAGTGTATCGCTGCTCCGACTTCCTACGGTTGACCTTTGCGGTCAGATGGAAGACAAAACAAGGAAGTCGATTTTGATTGGCTGAGCCAGCGTGAGAGCGTATATAGAGAAAGGGATTTTGTGGAGTCGAGTTTTAACCGTCAAACAATCTGGACATGTTTCTTTTGCGTCTGAAACGTCTCCCCAGTGGAGGAAGAGTGAACACACATGATAGGTAGAAATATATACGACGACGTTAATATAATAGCTAAGTTAAAATTCCCTGTGTTGAAGTTCTTTCTGTCTTGAATCAAAACAACTAGGGATCACCGGCCGGGAGAAGACGAGCGAAAGATGAATGGAATTGGTTATGATGGAATTGAAGCCGTCGCCACAAGACCCCCTACTAAGGTGTAATACAACACTCGAACAGAAATTTTATTAAAACGAAATCTGTAAACTTAGACAAAAAATAAACATAGATAACCACTATCATGTACATTTATTATAATAAGCAACGATTTCCAACAATATACGCGTATATTAAAAATTACGAATATAAAATTACCCCAAAATTACCCCAAAATGCTTAAACTTATTTGTCACTGTTTCTGTCGGAACACCTAGCGACTCCTTGCGGAAACCTGGAGTTTCAGAGAACACAGGTTGAGAAACTCTGCTCTAGACATTTAAAGGTGGAATCTCGTTACCAGCGGGCTATTTCTCTTCACGACAACGGCGGTAACGCTTTTCCATTTTTGTTTTTTTCCCTTAAAGTAAGAACACACAGTTTACAAAATTAACGGGTAGTGACTCGTGTATGCGAGAAGATTTTCATAGGAGTCTTGAAAAAAAATTCTATCAGAAAATTGACATTGAGATCATACATGGAAGATCTTAGCGACGAAAAACATTGTCCCTCGGTGTATCTAATCTGTAGTATGTCAATGTCATCTAATAAGAAAGACGGATAAAAAAAGACCTTATAAATAATAGAAATGAGAAAGGCCTTATAAGGAAGACGGATAAGGCAGACTGGTGAGAAAGACCTGATAAGAAAGGTATAATAAGGTTTGAACAGGGAAGATTGATAAAAAAAAGACCTGATAAAAAATACAGAGCAGAATGACAGAAACACGGATAAGAAGATATGTTACGAAAAACATGATGAGAATGACTGATAAGTAAGACCTCATAAGAAAAACCTGTTATGCGACAATAATAAAAAAAAAACTTTATATGGAAGACTGATAAAAAAGACTCGTTACGAAAAATTGAAAAGAAAAACCTGACAGGAAAGCCTGATAAGGAAAACCCAAAGTGAAAAGTATCTGTCCATATTTCTGAGATGACGTATTATGTACACTATTTACATTATCCGGACTATTGTCCTCGTCTTTGTCGCCATATTTATTACAACGTTTCGGCCGTGGTACGCTCTGACCTTTTTTCAGGTGGCCGAAACGTTGTAATAAATATGTCAACAAAGATGAGGACAATAGTCCGAATAATGTAAATAGTGCCAGACTGAAAAATCTGGCATTGTTATACCGATAATAATTAGAGCACTGGGTATTATAAAAAGTGTACAGATAGGCTAATTAACAAGATCTCTGGTAGACCCTGTTTACAAGAGATACGAAAAATTGCAACATGTGAAATTGCTCATCTACTCAGGAAATAATTATCAATGTAAAGAAAATACAAGCACTGGCTATTGTTAAGTATCACTTAACATCAAAAGCTGTGTAAAAAGGATGCGTATATTCACGAACATACATTAACCTAGGTCTCGAGTAGAAATCTGGTGATACATTGTACGAAGGCCTAAGACAGAAGTTAATAATAATAATAATAATAATAATAATAATAATAATAATAATAATAATAGCATGCTTGTAATACCCTTATACGACTGGCAGTCATCATAGGTTTACTGGGCTACGTATATTTGAAACCAAGCGCCATTAACTTGGCACGCATCTCTCTCGACCAATAATAATAATAATAATAATAATAATAATCAGAAGAAGAAGAAGAAGAAGAAGAAGAAGAAGAAGAAGAAGAAGAAGAAGAAGACTAGATGATGATCTGTGTCAAAGAACATGAAAAGAATACGAAACTATATTTAGGAATAAAGGAAACCGACAAATTCAGAAGTAAATTTCGAGTGGGTGAAGAAGTGCCACTAAACTATAATAGACGTCCTGTAATGGCAACGAACCTAAATAAAAAGAATGCAAAATCAAATGAAATGTATCAAATGCAGAAACGATGGCAAGATAAACCTTTTGATGGTCAATACTCTTTCCGTATTGGACAAGCTGATGTAGACAAACCCCATACCCATCAGTGATTACATAGCGCAGGGCTAAAAGCTGAAACTGAAGGTTTTATTCTTTCTGTGCAGGACCAATGCTTGCTAACTAGAAATTACCTAAGAACACATATAGAAAAATTGTGTTAATCTGAAATGCAAATTCTGTGATAAATATCCAGAAACAATCGACCATCGTCTATCAGGTTGCATAGTGTTAGCACCCATTGAATATAGAACTCGGAATGATAGAGTGGACCAATATCTGCATTGGAAAATATGCAACTTTTATGGGAAGGAAACTGCAAGAAACTGGTATGAACATCAACTAGACCCGACTGATTCTTCCAAGAATCCCGACAAAAGACGGAAATAATACGAAAGATCCTTCTTGCAATGAAGAAGCGAGATTTAACCTTATATGGTTTCTTCAGGAAAGTCTGTAATTAGAATCTGAGGGCAGAAAGAAATAGTGCGAATGATACTTCTTAAAATTGACAAAGTGGATTCTGAAAGCGATTTGGTCGTTTATCCATTGGCTCCAAAATCTAACAAGATTCTGGTTTTGTAATAATAATAATAATAATAATAATAATAATAATAATAATAATAATAATAATAGGATTCGTAACGAATTTATAGGATTTTACAATGCACACGGACAGAACAATCAAATCTAATCATCTAGATATCGCGATCAAAGACCACTAATACAGAATGAGCTTTCTTATTGATATGGCAGTCCATGCAGATTGTAATGTAACTTTGAAGATATTCTAAAAACTATCAAAATACAAGAATCTTGAAGTGGAAATCTAAAAAATGAGGCACATGAGGTCATTAATATCAGTTGTAGTTGAAGCCCTCGGATTGATTGGAAAAAGTTCCGATAGATTCACTGAAGGGAACCCATGTCTTAAAGAAATACCAAAATTGTACTCATAGGTACTGATCATACATGACGAAGAGGTTTATCTATGTAAAACATGTGGGATCTTAGGGTTTTTTTTATTTGTTTTTTTTTTAGTTTTTTTTTGTTTTTGTTTTTTTTACAAAAATGATCAGTGGAAATTGCCACGAAGCCAGTTATGACGTTCGGTCTCTGATAGGGACCCGGAAGAATTTGTGCATACAGCAGAAATCAAAGGAAATAATAATAATAATAATAATAATAATAATAATAATAATAATAATAATAATAATAATAATAACAGTACAGCCCACACTTTACGAAGGGCTTTATCTATGTAAAATATGTGTGTTCTGTTTTGTTTCTTTTAAATTGCTCAAAATGTCATGACGCCATTTCTGATCTTAGGTCTTTGGTCGGGACCCGGAAAAGAATGAATACACACCAGAAACCTCAGGAAATGAGATAATAATAATAATAATAATAATAATAATAATAATAATAATAATAATAATAATAATTATGACATAGTGATAATACTACTACTACAACAACTACTACAACAACTACCACTACTACTACTACTAATAATAATAATAATAATGATCTATTTCATATTAACTTTCTTTTTTACTAATGTTCACCATATAAAACGCCCAAAAGCCACTCAAGGTAGAGTATTACTGAAGGAATTACTGTATAAGCGTTAAGAGCAAGAAGTAAGAGGCGTAGTTTTATGAGCATGTGTGGGAAAAATATCCGTTAACGCTAAATTTGAAGAGTTAAAGATTATAGTGATCCGGGAAGCATTTGCTTGGGAGTTTGTTTTACAAAGTCGCGGTTCGTGGGAAGAAACTGTTCAATTGGAACCTTCTTCTTTACTAATGGAATAAGAAGAGTGTGAGGAGAATTCGCTGTCGTGTACGATTCATACTGAATGTAGCTCGTCAGAACATTTTCCATGGAAATAGCGATAGAGTAACGAGAAGCTTACGACTTTACGCCTCAGGGAAAGGGGTTGTATGGTGAAAAGTCACCTAAAAGGCTATGTAAACGCTTTTAAATTCTGTTGAAGCTAGAAAGATGGAATGGGCAGCTCTAGTCGAGATATGTCAGTAATACTCCATTTTGATGTGGAGGGTGGGGTGATCTCGCTCTTGTAAAGATAGAGCATGCTAAGAGGAGTCCGATTCTTTCACGAGCGGAATGAGCATGATTCGAGGATGGCGTCGTGAAGGGTAGAATTGGTGAAAGTAAGGAATGTATCTAGGCAGAATATTGTCTATGGAAATAACGATAGAGTAGCGAGATTCTTGCAACGTTTTCGCCTGTGGAAAAGGGGTTATAAGATAAGAAACAATTCATCACCAACAAGGCCGTTTAGATGCTTTGGGAACTTTATCAAGACTGGAAAGTGAAGACTGTGCAGCTCCAGCCTAGGTAGAGCAGCAGTGCTCCATTTTCGAAGTATTCCATTTTCGATCTGATCATTTTCATATTTTGAATGTTCTTTTTTGAGTTTATTTGATTTGATAGCTGTGACATAATTTTAGCTTTTCGAACGTTTCATTTCATTCTCTTTTTCTCATTTCAACCGTACATAATATTTATCTATGTAAATTATTAGTGAATTAGTAAATACTAAACACTTCACATACCAGGGTCGTATGGATCGGTTATAAGAAATTAAATAGATAAGACTGGCGCTACAGAATCACAAGCGGTAACGACTAAAATGGATAGCACGTGAACCTAAAAGCGAAATTACGAAATAATCAAGATTTTGACACACAACGAAAAAATAGAAGTTTTAATTGCAAGCACCTATTAAAAAAACGAAAGAAGATTGTGTGGACTTCAGAAACCTATTTTGCGAGGAAAAAAAACTGTTTTAAAAAGATTTTATGAATTCGAATCGACAGTTACGCTGTTTAGTCAATATATGCCGACTGTTACCTTATAAGGAAACGGTTATTCTCACATTACCATTATAATTGAAATGCATCGTAGGTAATCCTACTATAGGAATGCATTGCAAATGATTTTCATGTAAGAGAGCATTGCATATGATATTTATATAAGATTACATTTGAAATGATTTTAATAATAGATGACATTCGAAATTATTTTACTACATAACAATGAAGTTGAAATGATTTTAATGCATTTGGAATTGTTTTACTCTCGGAATGCATTGGAAGGAATTATAGTGTAAAAATACCTTGGCAATGATTTTAGTATGAGAATATATTGTAAACGAGTTTAGCATAAGAGTGCATTTGGAAAATATTAAAAAATTAATTGGAAATGATTTCAGTCTCAGAATAGAGTTGGAATGATTTTAGCTTTGGAATACCTTAGAAATAATTTTGGTGTAAGAATCCATTGGAAATGATTTTCTTATAAGAATGAATTTACATTTATATATATATATATATATATATATATATATATATATATATATATATATATATATATATATATATATATATATATATATATATATATATAATGATTTTAGTATAAGAATGAAATTTTAAAAATATTTTAATAAAGCATTGGAAATTATTTTAATATTAGAGTACACTGACAGTGATAGTTGTACATACATATATATATATATATAAATATAAATATATATATGTGTGTGTGTGACTGTGTGTGTGTGTGTGTGTGACTGTGTGTGTGTATTAGCAATTATTTTCTAATAAGAATTCACTGGAAATGATTTTAATATAAGAATGAAATTTAAAAAATAGTTTAATAATGCATTGTAAATTATTTAAATATTAGAGTACACTGATAATGATGTTTGTGTGTGTGTATATATATATATATATATATTAGCAATGATTTTCGTATAAGAATCCATTGGAAATGATTTTAATATAAAAATGAAATTTAAAAAATAGTTTAATAATGCATTGTACATTATTTTAATATTAAAGTACACTGATAATGATGTTTGTATATATATATAAATATAAATATATGTATATATATGTATATATGTATATATATACATATATATATGTATATATATATATTTATATATATATATATATATATATATATATATATATATACATATATATATATATATACATATATATATATATTTTCGAATTGGACATAGTCCGACAATTTATTTAAAGACATTTATATTATATTTAACGTTATTTTTTTCTGTAGTATCTATAAAAAGAACGTTAAACATAATATAAATGTCTTTAAATATATATATATATATATATATATATATATATATATATATATATATATATATATGATTAGCAATGATTTTCGTATAAGAATTCATTGGAAATGATTTTAATATAAAAATGAAATTTAAAAAATAGTTTAATAATGCATTGGAAATTATTTTAATATTAGAGTACATTGACAATGATATATATATATATATATATATATATATATATATATATATATATATATATATATATATATATATATATATTTATATTAGCAATAATCTTCGTATAAGAATCCACTGGAAATGATTGTAATATAAGAATGAACTTTTTAAAAAATAGTTTACTAATGCATTAGAAATGTTTTTCATGTATGAGTCCATTGGCAATGATTTTTGTATAACAATGCATATCAAATTTTTTTTTTAAATGATACCAGGCGGAGAAACACAGTATAGTGGACTAGTGAAATGTTACTTCCAGGAAACATGGTTGAAGTAAATATATAAATTTTAACCGATAGCAAGTCTGCTTGACCCATGAATGCCCAAGGCTTCCTCTATGGAAACGGTTATTCTACCATTCTTATAACAATTTTCCTTTTGTTCTTCATATTCAATTGTAAGCATAAATATAAAAATCGAAAAAAAAAACTGTCATGGGAATTGCACATTTTGTCAATGGCCATGTCCTATTTTCTTTAGACTTTAGTTTCCGAACGACACCTCTTTTCCTTTCTGTAGTTGTCGGTAAGAAAACAAGACAAAACGATGAAGGAGATAGACTATTTATAAAAGTTTTATTTGCTCAAATATCTATTATTACCTTTTGCTGTTCATGTTTCTTTTTTTTTCGCTCGTTTTATCTTAGTGATATCAGTGGCAAAAGAATGTGAATCTCTTTCTTTTCTTTTGCAATGGCTCTAGACATATCAGCTTCTATATCGGCATTCTTTGATGCTCGGCTGAGTGCAAAGATTTTACATCTAGAGTAAAAAGAACGACACGTTTTGATCAGCAAGGAAAACAAAGCCTTCCCTCGTTGATGCAATCTGAGGTTTTTTTTTGCGTTTTCTTTTCTTGAGGATACTGAGGAAATTATCCTAGACAATATCTACAATTATTGAGAATATATTGTCTCATAATAGAAACGTCTTTTTTATTTCTATCTCTAGTCAGCGTTGCGCAAATTGTTAATGAAAAAGTTAAACATGTCTAAAGACAATAGGAAATTATTTCAGCTTGTATATAATCGTGAAAACACTTTAAAGGCGACGTACCGCATATACGTGATATATCGTGATATATTTTTGGTAAGCTTTCAAATAAGCGGCGGAAAATTATCCGTCAAAGTTCTGCTTCAAACATTCTTAAAACGGCGTAAAATAAATTGTTATTTTATATCTTTTTCATCGAAACTATTACCGTGGTCAATGATACCCTGGCCATTGGGTATTCGACGTTATCGAGCGAGGTTCGAGAAAGTGTTTCTTAGTTTAGGCCCTGGATTGGTTAGCAGAGATTCTGCGGTATATTTAGCTTGGAAGCCATATTCTTTCAGATAGCTGGTCTTGCGATCAACCACTGGATATACTCTCATGGCGTCTTTCTTCATCAATAACATTTTGTGGATCCTGTAGTACAAGAACAGTACCATGATTTCAGCATGTAATTGCTGCGTAGTCTACCATTAAAACAATGGTTAATTGAAATAAATTTATATACCATGGTCTTATTGATATTAGGACGTTCAGTGAATAGCAGATATTTTACGCCGCTTAAGTGAAGGATAAGTCATTTTTTATTGCGGCAATAAAAGCAACACAAAATCTCCAATAATTATCTTCTCAACAAACTGATTATTTTTTTGCAATTTTGGATTTATGTAGGGTTGCGTGTATTGGGGTTTTATGGAATCCATAAAATACATAAATTCAAAATTAAAAAAAAATATTCAGTTTTTTTGACGATCGCAAAAGTGTGAAACCCAGGGTCACAAACTCGCACCAATCCAACTATATATATATATATATATATATATATATATATATATATATATATATATATATATATATATATATATATATATATAAACTGATTCAGACCGGAATTGTTGAACTGAAACGTTAGACAACCCCTTCGTGATTACTTGTTACTCAAAACTATACCCACTCCAACTGACCTTAAATTTGGGATATGCTTCCAAAGAACAAACTCTAAGAATATCAGCTGACTTTATCATAACCTTTTCCAATCAATCCGAGTGCTCCATCTACCATTAGAATTATTGATGCACATTTTTTAGATTTCCACATTAAAATCCTTGTATTTTGATAGATATTATTATCATCTATGATTATTATTGTGACTATTATTTTTAATACTATAACTATATAATAATTATTATTATTACTATTATTATTGTGATTATTATTAGTAATAATAATATTTTTACTGTTATTATTATTATTGTTCCTATTTATTATTATTATGATTATTATTAATATTACTATTATTTTTACTATTATTTTATGACTTATTATGTCTATTATTATTTTTGTTGGTATTCTTATGACGATTATTATTATTATTACTATTATTATTATGACTTACTATTTTTAGGACTGTTATTATTACTATTATTATTACGACTATAATTATGACTATTATTATTTCTATTATTATTATTACTATTATCATTACTGTTACTATTATTATTCTTATGACTTATTATTATTGCTGTTATTATGACTATTAATATTATTACTACTATTATTATTACTGTTATTAATATTATTATTATTATTATTATTGAGTGAGTAAGACAGCAGTACGCCAACAAAGTGACATAATCAAATGTGAGAGATTTATTTCAGAACAGCGATTGGTCTTGCCTGTTTGACTCGGTTAAAAATAGTTTAGAGTCAGGTGACCTTGCTGGCTGAGACAATCTTCGACTGAGGATTTTCCTATATATCTCGGTTTGAGAGCATAAATTCGCCTTGGCTGAAATATCCCCTAACCGTAAAAGGCAATCCTCTCGAAGCCCTGCCACGATGTTTTCACACCAGTCTTGCCCATCAGTAGTGATGCGCAATGCGTCCAGTGGGTCATGTGCGGACAACTGAGCAGCACATGGGAGCGAAGAAACGTATTCTTTACCGTGGCCCATCTTAATTCACAAAGACATATTAATACCTCCAATGGATTAAGATCAGAAACCATGAAAGCCGTGCTTGGTGGAGCATCAGGGAAATTACTATTATTATTATTGTTATTGTTATTATTATTATTATTGTTGTTGTTGTTATAGGGAACAATAGAGATGACAGGGACTTTTACATAGTCGTTTGTTTGGTTTGTTTATTTTGATTTTACGGCATATCGATCTCAATGGGTCATTTAATGCCGACAAAAGTCATAGTTGGTAATATAAGTTTTTCCTTCAAAAATTCTATTTCTGGTAATAATTTTTTTTTTATTATATCGCTAGTAATATTTTTCTTTTAAAAAATGTATAGCTGGTAATATATATTTTTCTTTTTTTTTTTCAAAAATATATAGCTGGTAATATTTGTTTTCAAAAATGCATTGTTTTCTTTTTTTAGATTTTTTACATGTTGACGTTAGAATTACCATTTATTATTATTTTATTTTTGTTATCCCCATTCACAGTATTATCATCATTAACATCATCATTATTATTATTATTATTATTATTATTATTATTATTATTATATGTAAATTAAGATAATCGTTCTCTCAACGCCTTACGTGACAGCTGATGACACCATATGCGCATGACTATTTGATCTACAACATTTTAATTTCAATTTCTCCTTTCCTCTCATATATCTGTCCTCGTCTCTCAAAATACTGAAAAGAATCGGATTCGTCAATTTGATTTTTAATCCACTCTAGTTGTATTTGAACCTCATTGAGGTGATTTTTGGAGTGCAAATTTGGAATATTGTTTTAACTACAGTTTTTAGTGTCGTACGTTTATTTCATAAAGCATCAATTTGCATTTTTATTAATGCCAGTCGCGTTAAAGGTAAATCTGAAAAATCATCGTGCGAATTTCTTTGATTTGATGGTAAGTATAAAACACCTATTCCTGCTACACATCCAGACACCAGATACTTGGTGTTGAGGGAAGAGTAAAAAATAAGTATATTCCACTATGCAGGAATCCATTGATTAGTGTGGCTAATGTGTATATTAAAAATATGTACTAATCGAAAACGCATTTAAAAAAAAAAAAAAATATAGGAAATGATGTAATTTGTACCTGAAATTTTAATTTAATTCACAATTAATTTCTAATTTGTGTACTTTTAAATTAAAATATAGTTACATATAAGAAGATAAAATAAAAAAAGTTATGAATAAATGTTTATTAATCTGGATTTTTATGAAAACAACTTATTTAGATGGGTTTTCTGCATGGTATTCTGTTCTTCAGATAATTGGCCACACTGAGAAATTTCCCTTTCAAATTTTCCAACCATATCATAACCATTAGTATTTTAACCGGAAAATTCTATTTATAATCTTTCCACAGTAAATACATACATCTTTTACATTTCGATATTTTAATGAATGTAAATTCCTGTATTTAATTAAATCGTACATTTTTATTTACAAATAAACAAAAAAAAAATTCGCTTTAAGCCCTTCAAAATAAACATGAAAAAAAAATCAAAATATTCAAAAAAAATCAAAATATTCAAAAAAATTTAATAGACAAATATTCAAATATGTATTTTTATTATCGGTTTATAATATAAAATTGATCTATTTATAACCGTCCATTTTTTTAACACTACTGCAATTATTTAGATAACGTAATACTTGACAAAGAAAATAGTTACCCAATTTTTAAATTTTAGAATTAATTTTCAATTAATCAGTATCTATAAGAAAATCAATTTTCAATTACTGTGGTTAAACTGAAGAACGTTTTACCGCACTAACCGAGTATTTTGTAAGCATTAATTAAATTTTGGTATATAAACATTACCGCGCACTAATAGTAAACGCATTAATCGAGGGATTCCTGCATGCTATTATATTTGATACTTAACGAAGCACCGCTTTTATTTTCTATAGAGAATATAAAATACGAAAGTAGAAAGATTTAACGCTTTACTTAAGAAAAATCAGTTTATTTTTGTATTGTTTCTTTGATTTACTTGCTTCAAATTATTATGAAAATTATTTTTTGATGCTTGAACTGATGAAATTAAGTTTAATACTAATGCAACCAGGTCACATTATTTTAATGTTGAAATAACTAGATGTAACCGTAAGTTCTATTCTAATACTTTCTCTTCTCGCACTTCTCAATTGTGGAACTCTCTTCCGGATTCTTGCTTTTCGCTCAATTAGGATCTTCAAAAAATTAAATGCAACGTTAATCGTCGCCATCTATTTTTTTTTAATCCTCATCTGTCATTGTCCCTTTTACTTAATAGCGTTATTTTTGTGTCTTTCATTTTCAGTAATCCCTTCCGTCTTAGTGGCATTATCGCCTTGCTTGGAGTGAAACGATTTAAAAATAAAAAATCGATATTTTGTTTTGAAGAATAAACAAAATACGTTTAATTGTACACGTCTTAACGAACAAAGATTAACCTTTCCAAATATACGTTTAAATATTATGAGAGGTTTGAGCGATAATCATCACGTTGTTCTCGCAAGATTTTTTTTCTTACTGGTCTATCAAGTTCGATTCCTACTTGGCGCCTCAAAATGTGTCTACATACTGGACTTAGGATATCTTTGTAAATATCAACATTTCATTCGTTCGTAGTCGGTGGCTTCGATCCTGCGGTTCGGAGTTCGTTTTTTTTTTTTTTTTTTTTTTTTAACGTCCTGAAGACGTGATAGGACACACCTTGTGATTCGAACGCTTGCAATGACCGACAAACGCTAAACATAAAATCGGTTGCCTCCACGGCCCTCGTCCTGTCCATTATCTCACAGAGATACTTTACAATTCTGACGCTTCTTGCTTGTTAAGTAAGGTATTCCTATTTTTGTACTCTGAGTAAATGTGTGTGTCGTGCGTCCATTACTAGGATGGAGTGCGCGTTCTAACTTTGGAGGCATACTTTCCAAGAACGCGGGTGATTAGCCCAGCCCTTTTTTTTTTTTGTATTCAAAGAGATTCCATATGTGAATGCCCGATTGGATAATATTGATCAAATAAAACACCGAAATGGTTATTAAAAATAAATCAAGGAAATCATATAAATATTCAATTTTTTTAAAAAAAAAATTTGTCCCTCGTCAGGACCAATTAATGGCGTTTTCGCTTCTCTCTCTTTTAATGTTGAATGCCATTTGACAGGTCTCAGGTATGATAAAAACAAAAACAAAAACTTTCACCTAAGATTCATAGATAGGGTAAACAATTTATTACAAATTAGCATAAAATATATTAATTAACAGAGTGTAATACTGTTGTAACCTAAGGAAGGTTACTGAATAGAATAATCAAAAGAACGTTGGTAATGAACGATAATACTTAGGACAAGAACAACACATACAAGAACTACTACTTCTACGCGACGCTGGTTCACCAGCGTCGCGTAGAAGTAGTAGTCAACTGCTTTAGTGAGTCAATTGAATTCCACAATGATAAATGCAGACCAACATACAGTATTTACTACTGTATTTATGTGAATGGTGACATACACATTATCGTCCGTAGGTATGCTACAACAAATACAAAAACTGATATTTCCATTTTGTTGTTTGAGCGTATTTTACAGTGCTCACACTTCGCTGCCGTATATGAAAAATGGTCGAGGTTCGAGATTTACTGTGGATAAACCGCTTTGTTATTTGAAAAGGAGAGTTCACAACGGAACTTACTAGTATCGAATATCTCTGTCTATTTTCGAAGTTTATAATTCTTTACTTGCCATTTTCATTGTGCCATAAATAAATAAAAAATGAACAAAGGCTTTTCGGTAATAATTTCAAATTAATAAAAGCATTCAGACATACAATATTGCAGTTTCTATTATATTAGACTCGTAGGCCTCACGCTTTAATGCTAATTAATTCATTTAAATACCTTTATCATTACACATTGAAAATAGTTATGTATACATTACTATTTTCAATGTATAATACTAATGACACAAGAGAGTTAAATTTAAAACATTGGTTTTCATAAGTGTCACTATACCGTATAAATTTTCGGTTATAATTTGAGTTTAATAAAACCGCTAAGAAATACAATTTTGCAATGTCGTTATAATAAACGATTAAGTATAATGTTTATTGGTTATCGTAACGTTCGCTGAAGATAGCGTTTCCATCATTTTAAACTATTGGCGATTTTCACGGAGAAAGATTATTCGTGTAAGCATCTTTTGTTTTAGAAACGGGAAAAGCTCATAATAATATTTTTTTTTTGTATTTTGAGTGAATAAATTATAAACTATTACACCCAGCGGTTTACGGTTAATCACGCTGTCAACAGTGATAATATTATATAAATGTTCAATATTTTTTTTATTATAGAAGAAAATATATTTTTCCCAAAGACAAAAAAAATAACTTTTACCAATTTCTAAGACAGATGCCTACACGGATTGTATTCTGTACTGAAAATAGCTTAAGCACCTCCAAAGGAAAGTTACCTTGATTTCTTTTTTAGTAATGAGACTATAAAAAAAGGTTGCCCATACCTACAGTAAACGGTAGCTAAGCCCGAAATTATTCGTGGCTATAAATGGTAGGCTTTTACATTAAGAGTCACCTTAACTTTGATTTTATCCATCCTGACCGGTTAAAGGCATTTATCATCTCATATTTTTCGCGAAGGGAAGAAACGCTTATTTTTAACGAAACCAAAAATCGTCAAGCAATCTGACAATTCTATCGTTTAAAAATAAAAATTTATTTTTAAATTAATTCAAATTATTTTAAAGAGTGATTTAAACAGATACTATAACCAGTCAAATGGAAAGAAGATTGATTTCTTCGGATATTCATAATAGCCAAATAGTTATCAGCAAATCGTTTAGTCTGTTTATTTTTCAATTTTCCTTCTTCCATACAAATTTGATGCAAAATGGCGCGTAGAATCTCTCTCTTTTTCCACCAACTGTCGACAAGGAAATCAAACGCAGGACGACAAACAAATCGATGAGGCTGCCCTCCTTTGTGCAGCGAATTGATCAGCTCGATGTTTTTTTTTAATGAATTTTAAATAAAGAAACTATTGATTGAAAAAAAAATGATTAAAAAAATGCAAACAAAAGAAATTTGAAGATTCTATCTATCGAAATGAATATCTGGTTTTACGAATCTCGATTTATTGTTAGAAAAAAATTATGAATGTTTTATGGCGAATGTTTCCAAATTGTTTAATTCTTTTTTCTTTTCTTGTCTGAGATTAAAATGGAAAATAATATCGTGAAAATGAATAAATAAGTATTTCTTTTCCTTTTAAATTGAAATATGTTTTTGGTCTTTCTGTCGTAGAGTGATTAGAAAACAGTGGCGCGACAAGTATTAGATAATTAGCGCATTGTATTTAAAAATTGTTAAATACTTAATATGAAAAACAAAATGGCGGTGAGTGGGTGAATGATAGAAAGGGTGGAAAGAAAGAATGAAAAGGTAAAGAGAGTTACACATGGGAAATGGAACGAGAGTGTGACCGTCAGTTTGCAAGAAAGCGTGAGATAAAAAAGGGAGGGAAAGCAAGTCAGAAAGGAGAGTGATAGGAAGAGTAACAGTAAACGTGAGTATCATGTAGTGAATCAGTGAGAGTGAAAAAGAGAGAAATAGAGAGAGACAGAGGGTGTGTTTCAAACAGCAAAAATGTCGTGTTCAACATCTGTAAATAAGGGAAATACGTTTTGTTTGAATTATTTGTCTCAAAACGTGTTAAAAATGGAAATAGAAGAGAAATTAAATTAAAAAAAAAACTTATGACACACACACGCATATATATGTATTTATATATATGTGTGTGTATGTCTGTGTGTGTGTGAAAAGTCATGTATATATTAATTCGTATATATAAATGACACACACGCATATACATGACATATATATATATAATTAAAATCATTATTTATAAACAAATCTATGAATGAAGAAAAAGAAAAATATTTAATTATAAAAAAAAATTAAAAAAGATAAAATATTTGAAAAATATATATATATATATATAATAGAGAGACAAAGTATTATTTTTCTGAATGTGTGATTTTGCTGGTTGATATGAGCAAATTTTGTCCGTAGGCGCGTTCCTTTGTAAATAGTTGTTGCTCAGCTGTTTTTAAATATGTTTTTTTTTTCCTTGAAGAGATGTATGCCAAATTTCAAAGATGGCCGTCTCAGCCACCTTCTGTACCTGTAGTTTGAAGACAATAAAAATGAAATTATGTCAATCAAAATTTTGTTGTGTCCTTTTGTTGTTTATTTACTGTATTTTCGAATTTATTTATTTTGCTTACGTATTCCCTAATTTATTTACTGTATTCCCAAATTTCTACTGTCATTTGCAGGTTTAACTTTTTTGCAAAAGCTCTTGAGAAGGTATGAAACACATAACATTTTGAACGCTTAGTTAAGGTTAATCCCTTTCGGAAAGATATCAAAATAATCCCGAAGTCCTACTAGGGTTTAATATTGATGAACACAATTTTAAACACATAACCTATGCAGATGACACAGTGTTGATAGCAAAGAACGTAAACGGAAGGAATCCCAATTGAATGTAGTAAAAGAAATCAAGAAGTGAGGAGAAAACATCAATTGTTAGATTTCAAAATGTATGAAATTAATCTATTTAAACTACTGTTCAAAAGTCTGAGATAACCCGAGGTAACAGTCTATATTTATGAGTATTATGTACACTATTTACATTATTCGGACTATTTTCCTCATCTTTGTCGCCATATTTATCACAATGTTTCGACCTTTCAGTATCTGTCTATATTTCTGAGATGAGGTATTATGTACACTATTTACATTATTCAGAATATTGTCCTCATCTTTGTTGCCGTATTTATTACGTTTCGGCCATTCAGTATCTGTCTATATTTCTGAGATGAGGTATTATGTACACTATTTACATTATTCAGAATATTGTCCTCATCTTTGTTGCCGTATTTATTACAACGTTTCGGCCATTCAGTATCTGTCTATATTTCTGAGATGAGGTATTATGTACACTATTTACATTATCCGGACTATTGTCCTCATCTTTGTTGCCATATTTATCACAACGTTTCGGCCTTTCAGTATCTGTTTATATTTCTGAGATGAGGTATTATATACACTATTTACATTATTCGGACTATTGTCCTCATCTTTCTTGCCATATTTATCACAATGTTTCGGCCTTTCATTATCTGTCTATATTTCTGAGATGAGGTATTATGTACACTATTTACATTATTCGGACAATTGTCCTCATCTTTCTTGCCATATTTATCACAACGTTTCACAACTTATAAAAATGGTTGCTTAGGAGATTATGTTTATAATAATTCATACACAGATGTCCTCAAGGACACATGGCACAGTAGATAAAGGCGTTAGTTACATCCAGTGACAGGACCCAAACAACGTAAGTTCAATACCCGGTTTAAGGCGGTGGAGAACTTGGAGAGGGGATTTAACAGGCGATAAATGATAACTCAAATCCATTAAATAGGGCACGTGGAACTAGAACAGTCTACCCCAGTGAACCAAATAAAGAGTTCAGTTCGACATTCCAATCACCTGAAGAAGGCCGGAGCGTACCACGACCGAAACGTTGTAATAAATATGGCGACAAAAATGAGTACAATCCTCCTAATAATGTAAATAACCCCAGGTAATTTGTTTTAAATTGGTCCCAAATGTACTTGATTTTAATTTAAATAAGAGAATTATTATACACGGTTTAAAAAAGTGAGTCATGATATTTTAGTATAAATTTTATTATGAAAAAAAGAAAAAAAAAATTACGATTAAATTTTGCTCTCGTCAAAATATCCTCCTTTACCCTTGATTACTGCAGCACAAATTTATGGCATTTGTTGCAAAATTTTCTCAAAGTATATGTCTGGTAATTGATTCCATTCTTTTTTTCAATGAATCTAAGAGCTCTTTTTAATTGTTTGGATGGAAAGGTTGCACTCTTCTGCCAAGTTCGCCCCATTATAATTCTTGGAGTGGCTACAAAATTTTGAACTGCAGTATATATATATATATATATATATATATATATATATATATATAGAGAGAGAGAGAGAGAGAGAGAGAGAGATTTCGTTAAATATAGAAGACAAGAAAAGATTAAATGATTTTTTATTTAGTTTTCTCAGCATTCACATTTTCATTTTTTTCACCCTTCTGTCAAGTTCATCACATACCAATTCTGGCAGCGGCTTCAAACTTTTGAACTGTAATTTAGGAAAGATATGTAAAAAATCCAGAAATAATACTGGGAGAAAACCGACTGCATATGCATAGAAAAAATATTCAGTATATATTCAAATACAAAAAAAAAAAGAAAGTGACGCAAGACAATGATGGGTCTTCTCGCCGGACTTAGTTAACCTTTAGAGGGTTGCGATCCCGAGGGAACAAGAAGTCCCACCAGGATATATCAATGGATGATAAAATCTTAATAGCATAAGACAGGCAGATGATAGAGTATTCCTAGAAGACATAGAAAATAAACTGTAGAAAGCGGTATACAATGTAGTAAGAGGAGGCGAAAAAAGAGGACGAACAATCAATTGTAAGAATCCAGAATAGGTGGATGCGTACAAAAGGGACAGCCCGATATACGAACTACAAAATGGAGATGTTGAAATCAACCAAGTATCAGGAAATTGTTATAACAGAAGAAGGAAAATATGACACCGTAATAAGAATAGCGAAATATATTTGTTAAGGAGCTAAGCAAAGAAATAAAAGGCAGGAAAATTGCTCTAGAAACAAAGAAAAAGGTAATGAACTGTTATGTTATATCGGTCCTCCTATAGGGAGGTAAATACAGAGCAATCTCCTAACAGAAAAAGAGACTTGAAGCAACAGAAATTTAGATCTACGGAAGGATTCTAAGAATTCCATAGTCTGAATATGTCTGGAACGTCGGGCAATACGTCATCGCAATAAGAAGTCGCCTTAGAGTAGTGAAAGTTTATTTCCAAAAGCTAAGTAAAGTATTAAGAAACAAGAAAATATCGTTAGAAACAAAGCAAACGGTATTGAACTTTTATGTATTATCGGTTCTTCTATATGGAAGTGAATACTGGGCAATCTCTTAAAATACGAAGAGACCTGAACCAACAGGTATTTAGTTCCACGTAAAGATGGTAAGAATCCCATGGGCTGAACATGTAATAACGAGGAAACTTTTATTAAAATGGAAACAAAACGATCCCTATACTTAAAATCTTCTAGAGACAGTTGAAATTTCTGGGATACATAATAAGAAGAGAGAAGCTGGAAAAAGTCTCATTCATAATACATATTGAAGGCAAGAGGTAGAGAGGAATTTCGCGTGAGTTACCCACACTCTAAGTTAAAAGGATGCTTTTGCTGAACGGATGAGAAAGAAAATAGAACCTTATTAAAACTACATGTAGCGAGCAATGACCACCAACGTGCTAAATGTACACACTACAACGAACAACGACAAGAAATTGTTTAATAATATTTAAATTCGCTTCGCCATTTCAGGAACATCTCTAAGAAAGAGTGAGAAATTGCACACGTCTAATGATAAATGCAATTTCCGAAGTTATTTGTCAAAAAAACCCGGATATATTCCTTTCCAATATTCACCCAATAGAAGATTTAAGAACAACCTAAATGATATGTTACTCTCTGGTTTTGCATGAGCGTACGAAAAGGCAAGAAATGCTGTTCATAAGGTTATGTAAGATATATAACGGTTAACCCTAGACTGGCGGGAGTCTGTCCCTGTTATGATCATGTAAATGGTTAAGTAATAACAAAAACCAGGTTTGCAGATATATCGTATACTAAACAGTAATTACACCACGACTAGTGAGAGTGTATCGAATGAACTAGCGCTCAATCTATTCACAGTTCCTTGTTCACTGTACCCCGAACCTTCTCTCTTACTAAACTTATAGTAGGCGAAAGAGTCTAACCTAGACTCTTAAGAGGGAGGACACCACAACAGTCCAATAAATAAGCAGTTCTTGGGAAGAAACTATCCGAGTGGAACTTACTTCTTACTAACAGAACACGAAAGGAATGAGGATGTGTCATTCTTATGAATATGGCTTTACAGATCGCAGAATTAAGGGAGCCAAGAAATGTAGCGCGTTAGTTCGCCTATCGCCCGGTTTACACTTCTCACCGGTCATTTGAATAGGAGTAGATATTTATCACTTGTTTCCTATTTGTGATTGGGTTTCCGGTTCCTTCTAAAGTTTTTTTTCCTTCTCTTTCATTTGCAGTACCCCCTTGTATCGAAGTGATATTATCACCATTTTGGGGGTGAATTGATTAAAAAAAACATTACTATGGAAATAACGATACAGTAGTGAAAGGCGTGCGGCGTTTCGTAGGATAGAAAATTATTTCTCAAACACGAGAAGTCATAGAGGCTTTTCCCAGCAAATAAGACCAAAAACTTAAAATTTTTATAAGAGTAAAATTTATCATCGTAATCTTCGAGACTCTACTAAAAATATGTTTATATTCTATAAATACTTTCATGGTAATTATTCAGATATACTCTTCGCCATGGTGTCAGAATTAAGGATTGTAGTTTTTTTATTACTAACAATATTTTGTTTACTTTCTTATCTATAGATTTAATTTACTGTATATATTCATTAGGGTTTCATTTATAAATGTTATTTTGTTCCCAGCCCCACAGAAAAATTGTACACATGTGGACTAGTTAGGACTACCTAGAAACCTGGAGGTATTATGGTGATTGTAGTACAAATGGTAAGTAAGAATGTGTTGCTTTGGTGTAAGGAATATAGTTTGGCCCCGTAATCGTGGCTAGCTAAATTTTAAATAAGACAGATTGAAGACCAGTCTTCCTCCTATCCCTCCTTTCGGCCTTGTGCCACATTTTTGTACTATAAAAATAAATATTGCTCTTCACTATGGTACCTAGAGTTTTTGAATTTAAGCGTAGTACTAAAATAGTGTCGAGATCTCATCAATTTATAGTTGAGCTGGCTATATGTAGCCGTAAGTTGTATGCTAACAGTTTCTTTTCTCGCACTTTTCACTTGAAGAACTCCCTCCTGGTTCCATGCTTTCCAGCCAACATTAATCTGCAAAAATTTAAATACAATGTCAGTAGCTATCTACTGTTCTCCTGATTACTCTTTTCTCTTTCCGCTCATTATTAATGTTTATGTTCCTAATTACTCCACACTCTGTAACCCCTTGCGTCTTAGTGGCCTTAATACCTTGCTTGGGGTGATACCGATTAAAAAAAAAATTAAATTAAAAATAAGATAGGCAGAATACTGGAATCAAAATTGTCCAGTCGTTAATGATTTCCCTATTTTGGTTATCAAAGATTCGGATTGTTCATTTCGCACAGAGCGGATCTTGAAACCCGAACACCCGCTTTGCATATGATAGAGTGTCTAATATCTTTACTGATTCTTGTGTACTCTACCGTAGATTGCCTCCTTCTAAAGAGTCTATGTTGGACTCTTCCGCCTGCTATAAGATTAGTAGGAGAGAAAACCTTGGTGGGGGGGGGAACAGTTGTCCAGATTGTTGGAACAGTCGAACAGATTGTTCAACTGTCGAACTCTCTGCCTTGAGCAGAGAGGAACCCGAACGAGGATTTGCCGAAGGGCAAAGTTTCATCCAGGGAGGTCGAAAGGCCAAGATCCGCTTATACGAGTTCTACGGGAATATTTTTGGCCAAGCCTACGGACACGGAAAACTCACGGTAAACCAGGCCCTGTGCCGCATACATCCCTCGTGGAGGGGTGCTGTTAAATATTAACAGTCGGCCAGAATGTTCATCTCTCGAACTCTCTGCCTTGAGCAGAGATGAACCAGGACGAGGCTTTGCCAAAAGGCAACGTTTCGTCCGGGTAGGTAGACAGGCCCTGAACCCGTTTATGCGGGTTCTACGGGATTATTTTTGGCCGAGCCTACGGGCTCGGAGAACCCACGGTAAACTCAGCCTTGTGCCGCATACATCCCTCGTGGGGGGCTGGTAAATATTAACAGGCGAATAGATTGGACGCTGGGTCATCCGACACACACTCACTAGTCGTGTAATACTCTTCTATTGTACTTAATGTTTAATATATGATATATCTGTAAGACGTGTTTAGTTATTTCTTTAACATCTACTTGGTCACAACAGATATGCTTCAACAAATTCTTAAGATGAACGCCCCTTTCTGAGTTCATCTTCCCACATAGGTTTCTCCAGAACAAAAATCTGAAAATACTTCGACGATAATGTTGCGATGAACTTTCCTCTTTGCTACTTTATGAATTTAAGCGCAGTACTAGATTGGCGGCAAGGTCTCATCATTTTAAAATTGAAATGGCTAGATGTAACCGTAAGTTCTATGCTAACAGTTTCTACTCACTCGTTTTTTGGAACTCTCTTCCATCTTCTTGCTTTCCAATTAACTTTGGGCTTCTCAAATTTAAATCCAATGTCAATAGCTATCTTTTGTCTTCTTAATTCTTGTTCTTTTATTGTTCTCGTTAATACTTTTTTTTTTTTCTTTTTCTTATTCTTTCACACTCAATAACCTCTTCAGTATGAAATTTTCCAAGCCTCTTTTCCTCATTATCTTCCCTAGAAATTTCAATTCTCTCTTCTTAATATACGTGCCCTTTTTTGCTTCCATTTTCTCTAAAACTTATTTGTTGTTCATAGATCCGGTCCATGGTATCCACAGCATCCTTCTGTAGAACCACATTGATGTTGCATGAAGTCACTTCTTCATCTGTGAGGAGATTGTCCAGCACACACGGCCATATAGAAGGACTGATATCGCATAATAGTTCAGTAATGGTTTCTTTGTTTCTAACGTAATTTTCCTGTTTCTTAATATTCTGCTTAGCTTTTGGAAGGCATCTTTGGAGAACTGTTACGCCTTCGTATTTCAGTTTTTCCTCCTACTTCCCAGATATTTAAATTGTTATATTTCTTTGATTTTTTTGCATCTCCAATTTGCAATTTGGATGTTGGGATGTTCCTTTTTTGATAACAACCTGTCTTCTTCCAATTCTTCGTTAGTCCTTACTTCTCACTTTACTTCATCACATTATTTACGAGTTCTTGTAGATACGTTTCTCTACCTGCTATCAACACTGTGTGTCCTGCATAAATTTTGTGGTAAGATGTGACCGCCAATAAATTAACCCTTTGAGCTCTGTGTTCCTGAACAATTTGAACCCTTCCGTCTAAGCTCCTGAGTCAAAATTCGCAAATAATTGGTATCGCCTGGTTCACACACTTCCCCAGATTTTTTAATAGAAGTAGAGGTTTATCCTTTGTTTCTTGTTTAAGATTGGTTTTCCGGCTACTTCAACTGTGTAATTATGACGTCTCCGCCATGAATCCGAAATTTTATTTGGCAATTATTATTTCCTCTCCAAATAGGAGTAGATAGGATTGCCTATCGCTCCTTTTACACTCCTCCCCAGTTTTTTGCAAAGGGGTAGAGATTTATCCCTTGTTTCCTTTTTAGGATTGGTTTTCCGGCTACTTCAACTGTGTAATTATGACGTCTCCGCCATGAATCCGAAATTTTATTTGGCAATTATTATTTCCTCTCCAAATAGGAGTAGATAGGATTGCCTATCGCTCCTTTTACACTCCTCCCCAGTTTTTTGCAAAGGGGTAGAGATTTATCCCTTGTTTCCTTTTTAGGATTGGTTTTCCGGTTACTTCAACTGTCTTAATCTGACGTCACCGCCCGAAATCCGAAATTTTATTTAGCAATAATTATAATTATTTCCTCTCCAAATAGGAGTAGATAGGTTTGTCTATCCCCCGGTTTACACTCCTCCACAACATTTTGGAAAGGAGTAGAAGTTTATTCCTTGTTTTCAGTTCATTCTAAAGCCTAAGTCTAACATATCCGCCGGAACTCTGAAATTAAATTCACTAAATAAATCTTGACATCTTCATGTCTAGAATTAGCTGTATATCTTCCCTGCATAGCCTCAATAACTTCAGTTCTTGCCCTTTCATATGCTAATACAACTCCACAGAGTAACCCTTTACATTGAGTGGCCCTTGGGTCTTGTATTGGGTGAACATTAGTAAAAAAACATAACTGGTACAAACTATCGACTAGAGCGCCGTTATAAAACAATGTACTTATATCGATAAGACCCAAGACGAGAACTACGAATTGGTGATTTCAAAATCAGGTAAGTACATAAATATCTGACTAGCGCCCAAAGGGCAGAAAATGTGACACTTAAATCCGAAGTCGCAATGGAATGGCGAAAATGCTTTCTAAAAGCTAAGCGAAACGACAGTTTTTCTAAGAATCATAGAAAAGCGTCAGCCAGTCAATTATGTGCCATGCGTGATACACACTTAGGCGATCATGTATCTTTCGAAACATGACTGACAAGGCAGACTTTTTTCCCGCAGTAGGTTGCCATTTCTTTCTGTGGTAGACCAGTTGCTACCCAAGGCTATAGAACATGGTCTGTCCTGCTATTTACCCATAGCTGGGGGAGGAGAAGAAGATGATTCATACCTTTCCCAAGGGTATTAGTACGTGAGTAAATGTAATGGATACGACTGGAATTCGAACTCGGCTCTCTGATTCCTCAATCCGCGCCGCTATCCATTACTCTACCGTGCCAGAAAAGTGGAAATGTAATAATAATAATCTTCCCAACTTGAAGCAACAGAAATGATGATTCCTGCGAATTCCACAGACTGAACATGTGAGTAATGAGGAAGTTTGAGGAAAGGAGGGATCGAGAATTTGATACTCAAAGGGTATATTGAAGGCAAGCGAGATAGAGGAAACAGCGAGTAACCTGCTTAAGGACCTGGTGAAAATTAAAGGCAAAACAGGGGTTCGGAGAAATATCGAAAAGACAAATCTTACTAAGGATAGGATGTTGTGGAGAGCCATCATAGACCACGTCCTGAAGGGACATGGCATATAGAAGATGAATATCGATGAGACAAAACGCTGCCGAAAATCTCGTCCTTCAACTAAGATTAGATTAAGACTAAACTAAACTACAGATTTCACTTAAGCATTTTCTCAACAACTTACACTTTTACTCACTGAAAAAGAAAAGCCTTCTGCCAAGCGTCAAGCACTCTCTATATAGATTAACCATTGTCAAGACATCAACAGCAGGATTTTGGATATGCTTAATAGAAGAATCCAACAGACTAGACGTCTGCCATTTGAACTATAATGGCGTTATGCAAGATGAACCTTCATACTGGACAATGGACGAGAACTCAGATGGAAACTGCAAGAACACAGAGTAGAAATTAAAATATTGGTTTTACAATTCGATATACACTTATTTTAATGAAGACATCAGATATATGGTAATTTAAAGTTAAAAAAATAATCACACAAAAAAGAAAAATGCAAAAACAGAAGGAAAAATATAGACAAAAGAAAACATTTATCGAGGAATTTTCGTAAATTATTCACCCCAAAAAATTAAAATTAAAAAATAAAATAAAATTATTAATCAAATACAAAGTCATATCATTAATTGAGAATGTATGTATATATCTATCTAATGAACAATTTGTTTTATTCTTTCTTTGTTTCTTCATAACATCTGTGATGCTGAAAGCAAACATACAAATTGAATCCTTCCCTGATTTGAAGAACGCAGGCAAGTCAGATCTGTTATTTAAAAAGAAAGGTAATTACTTTTTACACTTTTTGTTTATCCGAAAGATTCCTTTATATACACCAGGTCACCAGTTCAGACGAGAAATAATATTTAAAAGGTATCGTTTTGACTCTACCAAGCAATCATTCATTTTGCAGAAATTAAAATATTGATTTTACGATTTAATATACTTATTTTACTGAAGACCTAAGATCTATGGTAATCTAAAGTTAAAAATAACGGCAGGAAAAGAAAGACAATGCAAAAACAGAAGAAAAAATGTAGACTAAAAGAAAAAAAATATCAATGAATTTATTCTACTTACCTACAAAAAAGATAAAATAAATCAGAAATTAAAATAACATTATTAATCAAATACAAACTCATTTCATTAACTGAAAATGTATCTATATATCTAATGAACAATTTCTTTTATTCTTATCTCTTCGTAATGTCTGTCATGCTGAAAGCAAAGATATAAAATTAATAATTTCAAGAATGCAGGTAAGTCAGATCTGCTATTTAAAAAGAATGATAATTATTTAAATATCTGAACTAGTCCTTTATTTCTATATTGTTGCATTTTTAATTAGTTTTTTAGGATGTGAAGTGATGGAAGGAAATAGGAGCTTAGAATGTGAAATCAGAGAACCGAGTTCAAATTCCAGTCAACTTCATTATATTCACTTACGTGAGAAAGATTGGATAGGTAAATATCAGGACAGACTGGCTTCTCTAGCCATGGTTCGCAACCAGTCTAGGAGGAGAAAAAAATGAATCCAAAACTCTAGCGACCAAATCCCGGGCTGCTTTTTAGCAAGGCATAGCAACCAGAAGATACCCCTGCAAAGGTTTCAATGAACACATCGGCAGCAGAATGTTGGATGTTGTCAGAATCTAATGGATCAGATTTTGGACATTTGAACTGCAATAAAGTCGTTCAAAGAATCACCTGGACAATGGATGAAACCTAATTATTTAGAGTCAGGTGGAAACTCTGGGAAACACACAGAGGTAGCGTTTGTGTCACCTAATACAATGCATACAATACAAACACGGAGTAAAAGCAATCATTCTGATAATTTTGGCCACCAGTTTTGCAGTAAATCATTAAATCATCCATAACTTTTGTATTATCCTCTCAAATTACACCAAAATCTCAGACAATAACAAATAATATGGTATTTATTGTCTGTGAAAATTATAGAATATAAAACAACTTTGATGAAAAATTATACCTACTTTTCTGATGAAAAAAATGCCGTTCTGAACATTTTGGTCGCAACTACTTATACACAGAAGAATCGTCTACCTTTCACGCAAAAAAAAAATTCCTTCCAAACACGGAACCTACTTGATGTATTTAATCTTTAAACTTTTTAATTTGCGTAAGTTCGTTAGAGTTAATATTCCGGAGATGAATTTTGTTTTCATTTTCATCTTTATTTTGCCTCAAAACAATAATTTATTACCAGAATGAACGGATGAATATGTAACAGGCCTGTTTGAAGATTTAAGTAAGCCGGCATTTCACATAGGCACACTTAGTTGAGGTTCATTTTCACATCAAAGATTTGGAACGTTGATTTTTACGATTTGCAAAAATCTATACATCTGAATAATCCGAGAAATATAATCTATTCACTTTGATTTGAATATGCACTGTTAAAAAAAAACACAAAAAAAACTGCATTGCACCAAAATCTCAGACAATAACAAATAATATCGTATTTATTGTCTGTGAAAATAATAGAATATAAAACAACTTTGATGAAAAATTATACCTACTTTTCTGACGAAAACAATGCCGTTCTGAACATTTTGGCCGCAACTGTATATAAATATAATAATAATAATAATAATTGGCCACTCGATATCGAGGACAACCGTTGCAATGCACAGCTAGCTAGCGCATATTGCAACATTTGCACAGGCATTTTTGCAATTTCCAGAGCCCACCTGCAGTTTATACTGTTATTGGCGTGTGCAGAGCCAATTAACAGTTTTAAAGCGAACCCAGCGTGATCATAAATGAACAAGGCTGGCCATCTCACGGTGTTTTTGTGATATCGTGCTAGCTTTGGCCAATGAGGTCTTCCACACAGTTTCCTCTCCCAAATTCACTCACATGGTTTTGGTGCCAAAGGTGCGCTTGGAGTCCGATAGTTGCTGAAATTTATTCCAGCCAGAATTCGAACTCGGTGCCTCGTGATTCTAAAGCAACGCCTTAGACCACTCAGCCACACAGCCACACTGATTACAGTACCAGGTGTTCCCAAGCTAAGTACTGACCTGGCTCTACGATGCTTAACTTCGGTGATCGAACGGGAACCGGTGTGTTCAGCGTGATTTGACCGTAATATGTATGTATGTATGTATGTATGTATGTATGTATGTATGTATGTATGTGTGTATGTATGTATGCACACACACACACACACACACACACACACACACACACACACACACACACACACACACACACACACACACACATATATATATATATATATATATATATATATATATATATATTGTATTAGGTGACACAAAGCACACGTAGTTGAGGTTCAATTTCACATCAAAGATTTGGAACGTTGATTTTTACGATTTGCAAAAATCTATACATCTGGATAATCCGAGAAATATAATCTATTAACTTTGATCTGACTACGCACTGTTAGAAAAAAAACTGCATTATTAATATAAATACAGACATCTCTTCAGGAACTCTCTATATTTCTGAGATGAGGTACTGTCATTATTTACAATGTTCGGACTGCTGTCCTCATCGTTATTGCCATATTCACAACGTTTCGACATTGTAAGATCCACCCTTCTTCAGGATCAGTCTATATTTTTGAGATGAGTTATTGTCATTTTTTACATTATTTGCATTGTTCGGACTGTTGTCCTCATCTTTATTGCCATATTCACGGCGTTTCAACCGTTGCACGCTCCGGTATTCTTCAGGTGATTGGAATTTACAAATGAAGCCTTTATTTCGTCAACTAGGGTAGATTGTTCTAGTTCCAGGTATCAGGCCGATGTTATACTTGGACATTATTGGCCGAATCAAGGAAATAGCCTTGAACATCTCCTTGATGGAGATTCTGATCTTCTGCATACAAACAACACACGCCAGAATGGAATCAGGTATATATCGACAGGATGAAGGCTTAGTAATGGTTTCGCCATTATCACCAGCAATGAAAAAAACATATAGATGGAATCCCCATCGCTAAAGCCAACCCGATGGCTGAGATGCGTAAATGACACCTTCATACTCTGGACACACCAGGAAGAGGACTAGCTACTACTAGATTTTAGGAAATCAGTAAGATCATCAATATAAATCACAATGGATGGAGAAAATAGCAGCAAACTTGCCTTCCTGGGATCAAGACATCCGTATACCGCAAGCCAACATTCACTGGACACTAACTCAACTTTGACTCCCATTACCATATAGTGTAAAAAAAGGATCGTCCGCTGCTTACAACATCGAGTAAAAGGGATAAGAGGCGACCCGGAGACATATGATCAAGAAATGTTCAGGATAAGCAGTACCTTACAACGTAACAACTTGGTACATGACAGCGGCTGAAACAAACTAGGATAGAAGGGTAGAAGTTGATAACAACACTCAGAAAACAGCTTCGATCTGCCTGCCCTATGTGAAGGGATTATCGGAAAAAAGATACAACAGATCTGTAGTTAATATAACATCAGGACGACTTTCAAAAGTGTTTCAACACTTAGCAGACACTTCTTCGGAGTGAGACCCCACTTAGAGAAGAACATGACTAAGGACTGTGTGTACGCCATCCCCTGCAGCTGTTGTAAGAAATATAAAGGAGAAACAGGCCGTCCCCTCAGGGTAAAACTGAAAGGACATCATAATGCCATAACACGAGGGGAAATAGAAAAACGCAGATCTAGCTGACCACATATAGAGGGAAAATGGAGACCATTGCTTCCTGCGAGATGAGGTTGAAATAATAGATAGAGAATATCACTGTAAAATATGAAAACTTAAGTAATCAGCACATATGCTAGACCATCAAAATCCCCTAAGCCCACCAAGCATAGAAAGGAATACAATATGGGATCCAGTAATGCGGATTGCTAGAAGCAGCAATAATAAAAACGAAATTGCAATATGAGCTCTGGTGAAAAAAAGTACCTTAGACATAGAGTTTTTGAACCAAATATTCATACACTAATGTCATCAAGGGATAAATAGAATTAGTTGGATCCAGTGACTTGACACAAAGAGTTGTGAGTTCAATAACTTACTACGGCTGTGGTGAGAAAAACAAACTTGGGGAGTTGGGCTAAAGGGAGATAACTGAGATATCCGAAAGATGCATGGCACGTGGAACTAGAGAAATCTACCTCTGTGTATGAAATAAAGGGTTTAGTTCGAAATTCCAATCACGCGAAGACGGCTGCCGAACACGACAATAACGAAGAGGACAGTCCAAATATTGTAAATAATGTAAACAATTTTTTTGGTAGCGACAACAAAGATATATGCAGGATGTTACGTAAATACTTTTAAAAATTATCGTCTTGGCAAAGAAGGTCAGCAGAATGAAACGGAGCTCACAAGAACCATGTCAAACGACCCTGACAAAGCGGGCGAGCTGATTGGAGAGGACTTGATAAATTATTGTTTTAGACGAAAGCTGACAGTGATCCCTAGCTGGTTAAAACAGAGTGTCGTCCGCCGGAGACAAGGAATGAAGGTCACACACAGGTTAGAACGTTCGCATTTTTACCTCACTTCACCTTTTCTTGCACGCTTAGAGCTACTCCTTACGAGAAGGTTGCAAATGAATAAAATTTGCCGACTGCTACAATTTCGTCACATGGTTTTATTTCTTGAGTAACTATTCGATCAAAGATTTATTTTCCTTGCGCTGAGCTAGAAATTTTCGACTGGAAGAAGCTGAACACTGCGAACAAACCTGGTGTCTGGTCTGAACTGCAATGCTATATAGATTTTATTTATTTTATTCCTGTTGACGCATTTTAATGAAAACCAAAACAATCAGGAACTTTGTTTTCGTGCAACGTAAAATAACCACTAGGTGTACTCATTTATTTACTTATTTATGTTATTTTAAGATATTTTATAGCTGGTTGTAAGTCGGGGTTCAATAAAACATAAATCGTTAAGTTAGAAATAGCTGTATAAACAAAAACTCGCCATTTGCAACATTGGCGCAACGTAACCATCTTAAAGCAATCTCGTACTTCCGTCGACTTGATTTTCTATCAATATCGGTCATCAAAAATTAAAAAGTAACGTCAATCGTCATCTTTTGCATACTTGAATACTGTTCATGTATTGTCACCAGATTTAAGTTTTTTTCTGGTCCATTCACTCTTAGTAAAACCCTAATGCCTTAGTAGCACTATCAGCTTGCTTGGAGGGGGGAATCATTTTAAAAATGCCTTTCCAATACATTTTCATAGTAAAATCGCTTTCCACTGAGTTTTCATAGTAAAATCAGTTTCCAATGCATTTTCATATTAAAATCACTTTCCAATGCATTTTCATAGTAAAATCCCTTTCCAATGCATTTTCATATTAAAATCCCTTTCCAATGCATTTTCATAGTACAATCACTTTCCAATGCATTTTCATAGTAAAATCCCTTTCCAATGCATTTTCATAGTAAAATCCCTTTCCAGTGCATTTTCATAGTAAAATCTTTTTCCAATGCATTTTCATAATAAAATCACTGTGCAATGCATTTTCATAATAAAATCACTTTGCAATGCATTTTCATAGTAAAATCCCTTTCCAATGCATTTTCATAATAAAATCCCTTTCTAATGCATTTTCATACTAAAATCCAATTCAAATGCATTTTCATAGTAAAATCCCTTTCCACGGCATTTTCATAATAAAATCACTTTCCAATGCATTTTCATAATAAAATCACTTTCGAATAAAATTTCATCTGTATCAATTCTTTCTGGCTTGTTTCTTTCCTGTTACCAACGATTATCAATAACTTAAACACCAGTCATTATTGTCTGTCTCCTTGAATCATGTTCTATAATTGTCGTTTCTCCTCAATAAAATTTTATGTGTTTCCTTCTCACAGTAAATCCTTGCGTCTCTGTGGCTTTAAAAAATGCTTAGTCAAGTAAATTGACCATCATATGTTTAAATCAATTGCCCAAATTTCTCATTATTATGTTTGATTTTCATAAACAATGGAATCCATCGTCCTTGCCATCTTGCAAAAATCTGCAACCAATTTTCTCAGCATTGCGATTATTTGTTTATCAGGTTATAAATGGAATTCTCTCTCAGTTATGGATGAACGTAACGCCTGCAAAGGTCGAAGGCGGGATATTTGGATATTGATTTCACATCGAGCACCTTGCAGGGTCGCGCAGTTATTAACATGTGACCGTATAAGTAGCGGCTTTAATAATATGGGGGTAGGCTGCAGAAGGGGAGGCATAGTTGTCTGTTCTCCCTAAAATCAATAAATTTGCAAAAGGTTGACTTGACTGAAATGAATTTCTACCTTAGATAAATTTATGACGTTCATTGTGAAAATGATTGTATTAAGCTCACGAATGGCATAATCCATTAGGAGTCTAACGGGCGCCACAGTTACAGCAGCCGCAGTAGCAGTTGCGTGCCTTGTGTAAGATACCATTTAAATTACCATTTCCATTATCATCGCCATTATTCTTACCGATACCATTTTCATTACCATTCCCATTATCCTCGCCATTATTCTTACCGATACCATTTCCATTATCATCGCCATTATTCTTTCAGATACCATTTCCATTACTATTTCCATTATTATCGCCATTATTCTTACCGATACCATTTTCATTACCATTCTCATTATCCTCGCCATTATTCTTACCGATACCATTCCCATTATCATCGCCATTATTTTTACCGATACTATTTCCATTACTATTTCCATTATCATCGCCATTATTCTTACCCATACCATTTTCATTACCATTCCCATTATCCTCGCCATTATTCTTACCGATACCATTCCCATTATCATCGCCATTATTTTTACCGATACCATTTCCATTACTATTTCCATTATCATCGCCATTATTCTTACCGATACCATTTTCATTACCATTCCCATTATCCTCGCCATTATTCTTACCGATACCATTCCCATTATCATCGCCATTATTTTTACCAATACCATTTCCATTACTATTTCCATTATCATCGCCATCATTCTTACCGATACCATTTTCATTACCATTCCCATTATCCTCGCCATTATTCTTACCGATACCATTCCCATTATCATCGCCATTATTCTTACCGATACCATTTCCATTACTATTTCCATTATCATCGCCATTATTCTTACCGATACCATTTTCATTACCATTCCCATTATCCTCGCCATTATTCTTACCGATACCATTCCCATTATCATCGCCATTATTTTTACCGATACCATTTCCATTACTATTTCCATTATCATCGCCATTATTCTTACCGATACCATTTTCATTACCGTTCCTATTATCCTCGCCATTATTCTTACCGATACCATTTCCATTATCATCGCCATTATTCTTACCGATACCATTTCCATTACTATTTCCATTATCATCGCCATTATTCTTACCCATACCATTTTCATTACCATTCCCATTATCCTGGCCATTATTCTTACCGATACCATTCCCATTATCATCGCCATTATTTTTACCGATACCATTTCCATTACTATTTCCATTATCATCGCCATCATTCTTACCGATACCATTTTCATTACCATTCCCATTATCCTCGCCATTATTCTTACCGATACCATTCCCATTATCATCGCCATTATTTTTACCAATACCATTTCCATTACTATTTCCATTATCATCGCCATCATTCTTACCGATACCATTTTCATTACCATTCCCATTATCCTCGCCATTATTCTTACCGATACCATTCCCATTATCATCGCCATTATTCTTACCGATACCATTTCCATTACTATTTCCATTATCATCGCCATTATTCTTACCCATACCATTTTCATTACCATTCCCATTATCCTCGCCATTATTCTTACCGATACCATTCCCATTATCATCGCCATTATTTTTACCGATACCATTTCCATTACTATTTCCATTATCATCGCCATCATTCTTACCGATACCATTTTCATTACCGTTCCTATTATCCTCGTCATTATTCTTACCGATACCATTTCCATTATCATCGCCATTATTCTTACCGATACCATTTCCATTACTATTTCCATTATCATCGCCATTATTCTTACCGATACCATTTTCATTACCATTTCCATTATCCTCGCCATTATTCTTACCGATACCATTCCCATTATCATCGCCATTATTTTTACCGATACCATTTCCATTACTATTTCCATTATCATCGCCATTATTCTTACCGATACCATTTTCATTACCATTCCCATTATCCTCGCCATTATTCTTACCGATACCAATTCCATTACAATTCCACCGACCCTCTTTGGTGCAACGAGGGAGATATTGAGTCAGGTTTGGAATTCCCGGGGCCAGGCATTCCTCATTGATTTTGTTGTGTTCTGTCCGAAGACAGAACAATACAGATAAAAATTGTAACTTGTCAACTCGAAGGCAGATACTACACTTTGATCCCAAACCGATAGCCAGAGAGTAAAAAAAAATGTATAACTAGAGTAACACTGTCTGTTCTAGTCAGAGATGGCCGAATCTTTGCTTATAATAATAATAATAATGGTATTATTATGAATTTCCTTAACGGCTAATCTTATCATTGTCGTTAATGTTGCAATTTTGACTTGACTAACGAATGGTTTTAATCGCAGAAAAATTTCAAAAAGTGTAATTTCCGTCTTGGACTAATTACCGTTGCATTTAAGACATTTTCTTTTTTTCTTTCGTTTTTTGCCTGTTACTCTATCGTGTAGTCATATCGCTCTTATACAATCATAAAATGACACTCCCTTGTGGGTGATGGATATGTGGTTCTATAGAAAGATACTGAAAATACCATGAGATTAGCGCGTATTCGACGGATAAGCCTTAACGAAAATGTAAGCAAAATGGGTACATAAAAGAGACAGCTGAAATTCCTTGGACTCAAAGAGGGATTAGAGAATTAAACACTCATATTTAAGATAAAATACACTGTGGAAAGGAAACGTTTAGCCTATCTAACGAGCGTGCATAAGTAGATGGAAGGACCTGGATTCTACGGGTGGTGCGGAAGAGGTCTAAAAGGATAGGAAGTCGTAGAGGACCATTATGACCCACGATCTGAAGTGATATGGTACAAAGAAGAACAGACTGATTTTAACGCGTTATTTAACGAATGTCCATGATAAGGCACCTTGTCGAGATGAAATTACATGAGTGTTCCTATGACCCGGACAGCTACTAGTGTCGGCTGAAAAGTTCAGAATCTGACCAAGATATAAATCTAAGTAGGCACAACCAGTTGGTAGACTAAAAGACATTCAAGTGTACAATAATACAACAGCAGATTGTTCAGCTCTTGTATTCTGGTACACATTTAGTCTACCAACTGCTGTTTCTGCTTGCATTTGCAACTTGGGTAGCGGATGAAATTTCCAGGCGATCCTACTAGCTCTTCGGGTCATACGAGCAATCTTATCATTTCACCGCCGACTGTATACTGACAGGAGTTTATCTCCCAGCAGGTCCCAATTGGCCAGACAGGTGAGGAGTCGATCTCAACCTTAGACATCTAGACTTGGAAATTTCAATCACAAAATAAAAATTGAACTTGTGAATGGTACAATGGATAGCACATGTTATCTAACAACTAAAATGGATAACACATGTAACTCGTAGAGAAAATCATTAAGATGTTGATATTCCACACTACTTCAAACAAAAGGTTAGGAAAGAAACCGCTATCAATACAGGAAAGAGCAATAACAGTTACTGGACTTCAGAAACCTATTTACCTGAAAAATTGCTTTACATGGAATTATGAATGTCAATGAATGTCAAATGTTTCCTTATAGGGAAACAGTTAATATTACCATTACCATTTCCATCAGACTTAGAGCCAGTGCAAGAGTCTCGTTCCTCCGACCCCAATCTATGATACGCCTTCGAATCTTTGGTATAACGCTCCCGCCTCTACTATATCTCAATTATCATAAGATAGTATTCATGTAAAATACTAATTTTAATCTATGCTAATTATGTGCAGTACGGTGGAGTAATGCATAGCGGCTTGGATTGGAGAGCCGAGTTCGACTTCCAGTCGAAACCATTACATTCAATTACAAGCTGGGGAAAGGTATGAATCCTCTTCTTCTCCCTCCAGCTATGGGTAAATAGCAGGACAGACCGTTTTCTATAGCCTTGGATGGCAACCTACTGGGGGAAAAAATCTGCCTCGTCAGTCATGTATCGAAAGATAAATGATCACCTAAGCGTGCATGGCGTATAACTGACTGAATAGAGCATATGCAATATAGTTGAAAATTCAGTTCGAAAAATTGAAAATATCTATGTAAATACAAATTAAAGACATGTCATAATAAATAAATCCATAATAAATAAATAATGATTTGCGTCAATTTTTAACATCAAATGGAGAATTTCAGTGAGAAAATTTTGATATTTTTAACACATTTAACATAATGGATAAAAAAATATATAGTGTTTTTTCGAGACTTAACATGAGCAAAATAATTTCACGTCAAAATCCGCGAAAGTTTCTCATTCTTTAATAGTCAGTTGTGCTTAGTTTAATTTGTAACGTATGTAGGTGTAGCAAAGCAAATATTAATAAGATAGCTAGGCTCACAAAGCAATGCCCGGGCCTCCAATCAGGCTTGACTACCCCGGTCGGATGATTTGGGGCTATTACGCACCGGCGCGGATCAGACTGATAACTTTGTTTGATACGCCTTGATCGATGGCAGATGATTGGCGAGACAGTCAAAGCGAATGGTATGGATCAACCGATTCTAGTTAGCTGAATACGGCGTTTGCCAACAGGAGTTGCAACAATTTGTACTTAGTCGCAATTAGAACGTGCGTGTGAAAGATGTTGAAAAAGATTCTGTCTCGTAAATCCAATTATTCATACATCATTGCTTGTTGAAGACAGAGAATAATGGAAGAAACTCAATAGTTTTAGAGATCGTTCAAAATATTAATAATAATGATATTCATTCCCACAAAAAAACGCCTCCACCAAAAAAACAAAAAAAACAACAAAAAAAAAACAAACAAAAAGAAAACGCTAAGATTAAATAACAGTCCAGCGAGTTTATACTTTAGCATACCATTACCTGCCATGAGCCCCATTTGGCGATCTGTTAAAATTAAACTCACTGCATATTATTACTTGTATTTACATTGAATTGCTTACATACATTGCATTTGCAGAGGTATATTTTACAACACTTTGCATTTGCAGAGGTATATTTTACAACACTTAGCCTTTAAAGTTTTTATTATTAGCCGTAAGAAGACACTTTCTGGTGTAATTTTACATTTCACGAGTAGAAAAATAATAACTATTTTGAAAAGTATTTTTTTATTATTTCTAATTAATATTATTTTTTGATGTTTTATATACATATATATTTGATGTTCTAGTTTCTATAAAAATGACAATGGTAACTACTGAAATTAAACATAAGGAATAAATAAACTCCCAAGACACCTTTCTGGGCCAAAAATGTGCTTTAGAAAAATTTGGCAGTTAATGGGTTAAACTCATTAATGCACAAGTTGAATAAAAACGTTAACCGGAAGAGAAAAGATATTATTTTAGCTTGACTTCGTACGAAGCATAGACAAGTGGCATGGCTAACGAAAGGGATGACACCGAGGGTGATTTTTGGGTGAATAAAATGCCTCAAGTAATAACGAACCAAGTGCTTCAGCCTTGTTATTGATTCCGGCATCAAGTCGAAGATTAGAGTCTAATAAAGAATATCTTTCAATTCGATTTTCTGATTTAGAAGTTATGAATAATCATTCAATTTTTGTCTGACATCCGGGACATATTTTGTACTTGTTAATTAAATATTGATTAGTTAAATATATTACAGGCGGAATCATAGGATTCTGCGCATTTTCAGATATTTTAATGAGTTCTCGCAATGTTCCACGCATACACACAGGCCTGCCCCATTCCTCAGCATCGAGATCTGACTTGACAAACATCAAAATACTGATTTCATTTCCGGAAGTGCGTTGAAACATGAATATTTAAAAACATCCGCACACACATGCACACACACACACATATAAGTTTATATATATAGTCATCCACAGACTGACTGTTTCTCTGTATCACTGCTATTAAGTGTGGTTAGACGTCCGATTGCTTCAAGCCGGGATCGAAACCCGACCGATTTGCCATCAGTCAGAGATCCTACCCTTAGGGTATTGTCGGGGAATTTTAACGTTTTTCTATACGAAATACGCCAGTGGCTCGGAGAGTTCATCTCAATGAACAGCAATGCGTTAATAGCATATATATATATATATATATATATATATATATATATATATATATATATATATATATATATATATATATATATATATGATGAAAAATATAGAAAAGACAAAACAAAATCCGAATATGCAAGTTTAATGTCGACGTCAGATATATATATATATATATATATATATAATTTTAATTAACGACGACTGACAAGGTTTTCAATTCTTTTCTTGCAATCATACAAGCATTTTCTTTTCTCGTTTTAAATGGTGTACAAACTGTCCATAGTCCTGGGTATGGGGATAAACTACATCCCGTCTGGTACTAAGGCCTTTAATCAGGAGATTGGAGGTTTTGAGGAACGTGGGACCCCAACTTAATTGTTGTTGTTTCCACGTCTATCCTGACGCTCGGTGATAGCTCCTGTTAGGCCCCAGGTTATGGGAAATTACTGAACCCCAAAGTAAAAAGAAAACACTATGAAAATAAAACAATTTTGATAGTACAAATACTAACAATATATTTTCGTATGAAAAAATACCAATTCTACTTTTTATAGTAAAATTGCCAGCAATTTAGTGACGCCATAAAATTGTTCTCAAAATATTTAAATTTCGGCATTAAATAACCGATAGAATTTCTAATATTCCGATAAACAAACTCAACCATACCAAACGAAGCAAAACAGCCCAAATGTTCCATATCTCTAAGAGCTTTGGGTTATTGTTTTAACCATGATCAAGAATTTTTGTTTAAACTGAAATGTTGATTTATATATATGTGTATCTACCGTGATGGGAATTTATTTTTTATTTTCCAAACACGATCGTCACATTTCATGATATCTCAGATTCAGTTATTTCTCTTTAGTAATTCAACTCTCCAAGTTGCCAGGTATTGAACTCACAACTCTTTGAGTCAAGCCAATTTTGGTTTTACTTCATCCAACGCTTTTATACAATGGGCTATATGTCCTTGGCCTCGTTTTGAAATTCCTGCGTAAACGGAAACATCGTAAATATGACAATAAAGATGAAGACAACAGTGCGAACAATAGTGTAAACCTCTACTCCTTTTCAAAAATCAGGGGAGGAGTGTGAACCGGACGAAAGGTTCGCCTATCTTCTTCTATGCATCAAAAGTAATCGAACAAGAAAGTTAATAAACTCGATGGAATACCGAACAGCGAAAAATATATTCCTTTGCTAAATTCCAACTTATTACCAGATATAGCAGACGACCATATATTGTAAAATGGCAGATCTCCATGTCATATATTACTGTTTTACGCATTTCACCCTAAGCAAGGGGAGGGTGCCACTAGGACGCAAGGGGTGACAGAGAGTGAAAGTAAGAGTAAAAAAGAGTGTTTGAGGAAAGGTTAAATAGAAGGACGAGGGATCAAGATCAAGGCGTCAGAAGATTGGCATTAAATTTAAATTTTCAAAGATTATAGTTATCAGGGAAATAATTAAGAATAAGTTCCACAGTCGGGAAGTGCGAGAGAAGAAGCTGTTTGAGTAGAAGAGGCGGTTGCATTTAACTGTTTCGACAGTAAATGAGTGAGACCGAGATGCCAACCTAGCAGCAAGTTTAAATTCATACAGTCGGGGCACCAGTGAAATTAGCTAGTCAGAGTTGCCATGAAAATTTTTGTAGAAAAACAAATGGAAGCCATATCACGTTTGTGAGAACGTGACTGGAGCCGAGACGCCAGTTAAGGATCTATCACATTGCTTAGCCGTCTTTGGATTTAGTCGAGAACCTCAAAATGAACAACGGTGGGGGGGCACCAGACTATATATTCCAATAGTATTTAGAGCGAGGACAAATGGTAGATTTGTAGATTCGAATGATGGACTCAAACGAAAAATTCCTTCTGGCGCGTTATAGAGAACCAGCTTTCCTTGCGGTAGATGTAGATGTTGATTCAATGTAGTTGTTCCATCTCAGGGCAGTGGAGAACTTGTGACCAATAAACGCAGAGATACGTTCTCGTGAAGTTGAATATCACTTATGCTGATAGGGAGCAAGGAGTTTTCTTTATGATGGGTAAATGAGTGCAGATTCGTTTTGGAGGTATGAAAGTTCCAGTCAACCACAGATTGAAGGTCCCCTTTGAGACCAATGGCCACGTTAACTTTGTCAGTAATGCCGGATTTATTATTGAGAAGGGAGTAAATAGTAGTGTCCTCTGCGTAGATGCCCACTTCAGAACAGATGACATCAGGAAGATCGTTAATAAAGAACAAAAACAGTGTAGGAACCAGTATAGAGCCTTGGGAAATACCAGCTTTCGTATGAAAGGAACTGGAGAGAACCCGATTAGGACAACCTTCATTTCACGGTTTAACAGGAATGATTGGATAAAAATCAAATAATCGTCCTGCAATACCATATCCCTGAAGCTTACGTAGAAGGCCGACATGCCAAATGCTATCAAACGCCTTAGAGATATCTAGAGCCACAGCTTGAGCTTCGCCGCTATTATCAAGAGCTTGGTATATAAATTCACTTATGGCCGTAAGTACGTCAGCGGTAGACCGGACAAAGCGGAAACTATATTGCTTCTCAGAGAGTAGATCACTTCGGCATTGATTAAAATTTCAAAGACTTTGCTGAAGAGTTGTAGGAAGCTAATAGGACGGTAGTTAAATGGGTCAGAAGGGTCTCCAGAGTTCTTAAAAATATGGACAACAGATGGGGGCTTCCAACAAGCTGGAAAGCTTGAATCAGCGTGGCAATAGTTATATAGTTTGGAGAGAACTGGGGCCAGTTCAGGAGCACAATTCTTTAGGACTACGTCTGGTATCCCGTCACCACCACTTGCTTTATGAGAGTCTAATTAAGAGAAGATGTCCAATGCCATCGACTGGGTTATCTCATTTCACTCAAAAGAGCCGAGGTTTTAGGGGAGAAATCAGGGGTGGGTACTCCGGACGAGTCGAGTGTTGAGTTGGATGAGAATTTCCAGAAATGTCCGAGAAATTTCCGAGCCTTGTCAGCTGTGGAAGTTCGGACTTCGAATTGATTGGATAGAAGAGGGATTGTGGAATTTGCTGTTGTTCAGCACACTCTTGCAGAGCCGCCAATAATTTTTAGAAAAGAACTTGCGAGATGCAATACGTTGTTTCATTCTACCAGCAAACAGTAACATTGCTTCATTGAGGACACGCTTGCACTCATTACGGCTAGAGACAAAGTGACGTCTGTTGCAATCAGTCATGTCGCTCCGGTACAGACGGAAGAAGTGATTCCTGTAGGCTATAGAAGATGAGCAAGCAGCTGAAAACCAAGGATATGAGCGCCATTAAACTTTGTATTATCTTGATGGGATGAAAGCTTCGATACGAATTTTTGCCCAGAAAGTGTCCTCAGACGTACATTTTTGAACCGGATCATTAAAATACCATACTGGACAATAAATGAGACCTAATTATTCAAAGTCAGATGGAAACAGCGGGAACACAGAGTAGTGTTTCGTGTCTTAATATATGTACACAACCAAAACCCTAACGACCAAATATTGGGTTGCTACTTTTCAAGGCATAGCAACCAGAAGCTACTTGGGACACAGGAAGTGTCCTCGGATGCACATTTTTGAGACCGGACGATTAAAAACCATATTCCATGGGACGTCGCGAATGATTACAGAAAGATATTCTGTTGGATGTTCTTGGCTGGAGGGGGAAGATAAGAAGATGGTAATAGACACTACGCCGTGATCAGAGTTGCCAAGAGAGCAGAGCTGTGTAGCATGACAAGAATCTGAGATGAAGGTAAAACAGAAACGGAGAAGGGAAGCCTTACCGTCAAAGTTACTAGGGGAAAATGTAGGACAGTCATTCACTTGCGTGATGGATTGAGTGATTGAAAAGTGAAGGGTTTGGATGCCAGCGAGGTCAGTGTTTAAGCCACATGGTATGGTGGGCGTCAAAGTCACCGAACGTGAATATGTGTGCAAACAAATGTAGAGATATGGCTTTATTATCTGAAATGCTATCGAGTACACCACAGTCTGGAGAGGAATCGGGACGATAGAGACAGAAGATATATCTTGCTGAATTGAGGAGAGATAGGCAGAGACATATACGAATGGTCTGGAGATTCCAAAGAGAGTTCCCTAACCAGTGGGATATTATTGCAGACATAAACTCCCAGGCCCTGCATGTGGTTTTTAGAGTTCTTTCTAAGAAGAGGAAGGTAGCCAGGAATCGAGAAATCAGAGGAGGGGATTGGTGAGTTAATGTTAGTCTCGCCGAGAGCTAGTTTATCAGGAGACTATTTGAAGAGGATCGATTCCAAACAGCAGAAGATGGCTCGGATGTTGGAGAAGGAAATTTTAAAGGGTTTAGGTGATTTTCTTGAGTTGGTTTAGGTATATATTTTTTGGTTGTTTATGGTCACGTTGAGTTATTTTGGTAAAGAAAAGGCCTAAGGGCGGAGAGGATAAAGGGAGGTGCTTGAGCATTCACTTCACCCTCCCATATGGATTGTTCTAGATGGACAGAAGAGATGCAGAGGGGCTAGGGATAGGGAATCTGGAATGTAAATATAAAGTTTTAACTTGGTTAAAGTCCAACATTCAACTTTTCTATAAGAGAATCGCTTCCACGCCTGTGAGCTACGAATAGAAAAATCTCTAATGCTTGTCCATCAGTTATGCGCCATGCTGGATACACGCTTAGGCGATCATGTATCTTTCGATAGATGACTGACGAGGTAGATTTTTTTTCTCGCAGTAGATTGCCATTTCTTTCTGTGGTAGACCAGTTGTCATCCAAGGCTATAGAACCCGGTCTGTCCTGCTATTTACCAATATCTTTTGAGAGAAGAAGAGGGTTCATACCTTTCCCAAGGATATTAGCATGTAAGTGAAAGCAACGGATTCGACTGGAATTCGAACTCGGCTCTCCGATTTCTCAATCCGGGCCGCTATCCATTAGTCCACCGTGCCTCCTCTGTTTCTCTTAATAATAATTAAAAATAATTCAGCAGACGATGTTATTTTATTTCTGATAACTGGATTTTTCGCGATTGCCTTACTTTCCTTTACTTTACATACTTACTTATCAAAGAGGAACGATTCCACACTGAAAAAGTTGGCGCGAATAACACGGATGTTGGAGAAGGAAATGGTAAAGGACTTAGGTGATTTTTGAGCTAGTTTACGTTTATATTTTTGGTTGTTTATGGTCAAGTTGAGTTATGTTGGAAAGGAAAGGGCCTAATGTAATAGAAGCAGTTGGTCATCAAATGTGGCATGAGCAGAAAGGAACTGACGCAGACTGCAACTCGGGGTTGCCATACGGGGGTGCATGCAAGGACACCCATCCATGCACGACATGGCACTGCAAGAACCCCGATATTATGCAACTGTTAATCAGAGCAAGCTCTGAAGTCGCTACGCAAGAGTTAGGGCTCCTCACTGCCAGTCGGCGACAGCAACCAGAAAACTGCCAACCCGGTACACTCAGTTTGACGAAATATTGCCGCAAACCGCACCTATCACAATTATTCACGACAGCATACTACCGAGACCGGAGAAAAGGTTAATGATCCGGAAACCACTTCCTAAACACTACTCCTGTTCAAGAGAATGGAGAAGAGTATAAACTGGGCGATGAGAAAGACTATCTACTACTATTAAAAACAACAAAAACAAAATACAAATATAAAAAACACAAACAAACAAACAAACAAACAGCAAATCGATCAGCAACGTGCATAGCATTCCAGAGTTGAAACTAAGATCTAAATTTTCAACTTAGTTTAAGTGCCAGCACGGAAGACTACACTCCCAGTCTGTGAGACATGAGTAAAAAGAACGCCCAATATTTGCATCAGCCAGAAAAATCAAAGATTTAAACAATTTTTTTCAAAAAAGAGGTAGAATAAATTCACATCAATTAAAAAAAATAATTAGTACCAAGTAAAATATGGAATAGGTAAATATTAGGTTGGTGCAATAATAATGTCGTAACATATGTGAGAAAACGACATTATTTTTGCACCAACCTAATAGAATGATTGAAGAATGAAAGTAAGTCAGGCAATGATATACTTTTTTACGTGGCTTCGTAGACGAAAATTAAGCAAGGAGTAACGATTTTTGTTTTTGTTTTTTTCTGGCAATCGCTCTCTGGTATGGCCGAATTTAAGTCCCACGACCGAGGGAGGGGAGCAGAGCTAAGATCGCTATGTGCCAAAATGAACTTCTCATTGAAGACGACACTTCATATCTGTGAGCCATGAATAAAAGTAAAGTCCAATACTTGCATGAGCCAGAAATATCCGACATTTAATCCATCCTGTGTATGACGATAAACAGCATCCGCGTCTTGGGTAAGACAATAAACTATGTCCAACAGCAACGCCTCTGATCAGGAGGCTTTGAGGAGCCTGGAACCACCTCTTAAGTGATGGTGTTCCCAGATCCACCCTGTACAGGGGTGGTACCACCTGTTAGGGTCCCAGCTAACCTGACTCAAAACACTATGACAGTGTCAAAGATAGATTTTAATACCAGAAATACTTTTTTAAAAATTAGTATCAGCAATAAATATTTGAAAAAAGAAAATATTACCAGAAATAAAAATCTTGTCAGTATTAAATGACCCATTGAGATGTTGATATGCCGTAAAACAAAACAAAGTAAAACAAACAGGCATTTAATATTCAAACAATTTTCAACAGAAATAGAATTTCTACTTTGATTTATTTTAGGCGGCCACAAGCTTAACAAGATATGTAAATTTACACAGTGTTAATAACAGACAGAAAAAAATCCCGATAAAAACACCGACAGAAGGTCGTAAGTGAAAGCGAGAAGAAAGGATTAAACATCAACTGCGAAAAGACAGAATGCAGGGTTGTTAGCAAAAGGACGAGAGCCCGAAGTGCGAATTACAAAAGGGTGACACCAAAATCAAACAACTGCGGAAATTTAAATATCTGGGAAGTGTTTTAACAGAGGACGGAAAGAGTGATATGGAAATCCGAAGGCGTATTGGGATAGCGAAAGACGCCTTCCAAAAGCCAAGCACAGTACTAAGAAATAGGAAAATTTCACTAGAAACAAGTAAAAGAGTACTTAACTACTATGTGATATCTCTCCTCCTGTATGGCAGTGAGTGCTGGGCAATCTCCTCAAAGATGAAAAGGAGACTTGAAGCAACAAAAGTATGGTTCTCTACAGAAGGATGATGAGGATACTGTGGACCGAACATGTGAACAAAGACGACGTTTTGAAGCAAATGGAAACAGAAAAAACCCTAACCCTAATCCTAACTTCCGAGTTGAAATTAGTTCCGAGTTGAAATTAATTCCGAGTTGAAATTAGTTCTGTGCCCCATAAATAGTATAAAAATTAATTAATTAAAATAGAAGTTGTCATGGAAAAAACGTCCTTTTGACACTACGTTTTTGTACAGACACCTTTGTTCATGTTTCTCCATTATTTTTTGTTTTAATTATATGTTTATAAATAATCCTGTATTGACACAGTGTTGATGGGATACATAGACAGGAAACTAGTAGAACTCCTCCAAAAGATAGTGAAGGAAAGCGTGAAGGAAGGATTAAACATTAATTGTAAAAAGACAGATTGCATGGTTGTTAGTAAAAGGGACATCCCTACATGCAAATTACATATATCGAAACAAAGAAATGAGTACTGAACTGTTATGTAATATCAGTCCTCCTATATAGTAGTGAATGATGGACAACAGACTTATAGATAGACTTGAAACAACAGAAACGTGGTTCTGCAGAAGGATGCTGATAATGCCTTAAACCGGACATGTGAGCAACGAGGAAGTTCTCGAAGCAATGAAAACAAAAAAAAGACACTTATACTTAACGTCAGAAAGAAAGCATTACATTTCTATGGCACATGTGTCTTTATTTCTGGCCACTAAGAAAACACATTGGAACGGGATTTTACTATGAAAATGCATTGGAAAGGGGTTTTACTATGAAAATGCATTGGAAAGGGATTTTACTATGAAAATGCATTGGAAAGTGATTTTACTATGAAAATGCATTGGAAAGGGATTTTACTATGAAAATGCATTGGAAAGGGATTTTACTATGAAAATGCATTGGAACGGGATTTTACTATGAAAATGCATTAGAAAGTGATTTTAATATGAAAATGCATTGGAAAGGGATTTTACTATGAAAATGCATTGGAAAGGGATTTTATTATGAAAATGCATTGGAAAGGGATTTTATTATGAAAATGCATTGGAACGGGATTTTACTATGAAAATGCATTAGAAAGTGATTTTAATATGAAAATGCATTGGAACGGGATTTTACTATGAAAATACATAAGAAAGGGATTTTACTATGAAAATGCATTGCAAAGGAATTTTATTATGAAAATGCATTGGAAAGGGATTTTACTATGAAAATGCATTGGAAAGGGATTTTACTATGAAAATGCATTGGAAAGGGATTTTATATGAAAATGCATTGGAAAGAGATTTTATTATGAAAATGCATTGGAAAGTAATTTTATTATGAAAATGCATTGGAAAGGGATTTTACTATGAAAATGCATTGGAAAGTGATTTTACTATGAAAATGCATTGGAAAGGAATTTTATTATGAAAATGCATTGGAAAGGGATTTTACTATGAAAATGCATTAGAAATGGATTTTATTATGAAAATGCATTGGAAAGGGATTTTATATGAAAATGCATTGGAAAGAGATTTTATGATGAAAATGCATTGGAACGGGATTTTACTATGAAAATGCATAAGAAAGGGATTTTACTATGAAAATGCATTGCAAAGGAATTTTATTATGAAAATGCATTGGAAAGGGATTTTACTATGAAAATGCATTGGAAAGGGATTTTACTATGAAAATGCATTGGAAAGGGATTTTATATGAAAATGCATTGGAAAGAGATTTTATTATGAAAATGCATTGGAAAGTAATTTTATTATGAAAATGCATTGGAAAGGGATTTTACTATGAAAATGCATTGGAAAGTGATTTTACTATGAAAATGCATTGGAAAGGAATTTTATTATGAAAATGCATTGGAAAGTGATTTTACTATGAAAATGCATTGGAAAGGGATTTTATTATGAAAATGCATTGGAAAGTGATTTTACTATAAAAATGCATTGGAAAGTAATTTTATTATGAAAATGCATTGGAAAGGGATTTTACTATGAACCCTAACCCTAACCCTAAGTTCCGAGTTGAAATTAATTCCGAGGTGAAATTAGTTCTGCACCCCATAAATCGTGTAAAAATGAGTAATTAAAATAGAAGGGATGTCATGGGAAAAACGTCCTTTTGACACGAAGTTTTTGTGCAGACACCTTTGTTCATGTTTCCCCATGTTATTATTCTTTATAAATAATCCTGTATTGACGCAGTGTTGTCAGATACATAGAAAGGAAACTAGTAGAACTCCTACAAAAGATAGTAAAGGAAAGCGTGAAGGAAGGATTAAACATGCAAAAAAGACAGAATGCATGGTTGTTAGCAAAAGCATGAGCCCAATATGCAAATTACAAACTGGAGATACCAAAAATGTACAAAAATGTTGAGAAATGTTTTAACAGGGGAAGGCAAGTGCAACAATGATATCTTCCAAAAGCTAAGCAGAGTATAAAAAACCCCGAAAAACTGCATTAGAAACAAAGAAGAGTACTGAAATATTATGTGATATCTGTCCTCCTACACGACAGTGAATCTCAAAAGATGGCGGAGGGACTTGAAGCAACAGAAATACAAAAGGATGCTGAGCTTACTATAGACCAAATATATGAGACGTTTTAGAGAAAATGTAAAAATAACGGAAATTTATACTAAACACCAGGAACAGGCAGTTGAATTTTTTAGCGCACTGTTGTGGTGTCCCCCTTCTAACGAGTCTATGTTGGACTCTTCCGCCTACTATAAGATTAGTAGGAGAGAAGGCCTTGGGCGAACAGACGAATTGATTGTTCTATTGGGATGTGACTGTTCGCAGCTGCTGTCGAACTATCTGCCTTTGGGCAGAGAGGAACCCGGACGAGGCTTTGCCGAAGGGCAAAGTTTCGTCCGTGGAGGTAGACAAGCCCTGAACCCATTTATACGTGTTCTAAGGGATTATATTTTTGGCCGATCGTACGGGCTCGGAGAATCCACGGTAAACTCGACCGTGTGACACATACTATACTCGTGGGCTGTTAAATATTAACAGACGAATAGATTGAACGCTAGGTCAACCGACCCACACTCACTAGTCGTGTAATACTTTTCTGTTGTATTTACTGTTTAATATATGATATATATATATATATATATATATATATATATATATATATAGCACTTGTTTTGTTATTTCTTAAACGATTTACTTGGTCACAGCCAACAAATAATGAAAAAAGACTAAAGAGCGCTTGAAAATATGGAGATACGAAAAACCAAACAAGTACAGTATTTTGAATATCTGTGGAATGTTTTAACAGAAGACGGAAAGTGCGACACTGAAATCCGATGATTAACAAGTGGAATGCAAAGAAATACTTGACGCATTTATTCCATTACACGTCATTTTGTGGCTGAAATTTGTGTCAAGAGAAAATATACTAACAGATCGCGACATCTATCAGAGGGATGACATTTAAATTTTTAATATTGCATTATTCCAAAATTTTAACGCATCAGCAGATAGCTTTTAAGGCCAACAACTGGGCACAAATAGTTATTAATTAAGAAAATTAGTAATTACTGTATAATATAACTACATATACAAAATGACTTTTTGACAAAAGTTAAAAAATAACCATAAATACGTAAAAAATTCATATATTGTCGAAAATTCCTTTTTTCCACAATGTGCTGTTATAATCTTTATTACCTAAACAATAATAATACTGAATATTTTTTTTAAACATTAAAGTATTCTTAATCACATCTCCCTAATAGCTATCGCGATTTGTAAATACTGATTACGAATCTATGCCCAGAAATATATATATATAAAAAAGAAGATTCTTTTGTGTATTTTAATTTAATTATTCTTTAGAAACTCTGACTGACACCAAATTGGTTGGGTTTCGATCCGGGCCTGAGGCATTCGGTTGTCTAGTCGCATTGAGGAGCTGTGATACAGCGAAACAGTACTGTCTGCAAATGACATAATTTAGCTCGCGAAAATATATTTCAATTGAGCATTGTTGAGTGATAAGCTAATTCTATAAACAACAGCCACCTGCGTTAACTCAAAGCTCTTCATTAAATGGATTGAAGCAATCCGTCTGATTGGCATTTGTTTACATTCCTAAAACAATACGTTAGATTTAGCTCTTTCTCTCTGCTGAATGAAGATAGCTCATTGGTAGAAACTCTGACTGACACCAAATCGGTTGGGTTTCAATCCGGGCTTGATGCATTCGGTTGTCTAGTCGCACTGAGGAGCTGTGATACAGCAAAACATTACTGTCTGAAAATTATATATATATATATATATATATGAAGAAATGTAGTCTTAAAGTGTGCTATATTTATATATATATATATATGAAGAAATGTAGTCTTAAAGTGTGCTATATTTATGGGATAAAGTGCTCAATATCACAGATAGAGCGTGTGTAAATATAAAAGTGAACATAGAAGTCAACACTTAGAGGCGACAGTCTGTTTCATGCTAGATGCAATCAGGTGACCCGATGATTGCATGAAACAGATTGTCGCCTCTAAGTGTTGACTTCTATGTTCACTTTATATATATATATATATATATATATATATATATATATATATATATATATATATATATATATATATATATATATATATAGACAATATTAGTGGTGAATATACACATACATATGCAATTATATATACACATACATATATGTATAAAAATAATTCCAAGAGGATTTGATCCAGGTAGAACTCGATGTCCAGGACAGAGTAAGGATATAATAAAAAGACTTAAACACTAATATTCCATGGTCATAATTTATTCCATTGGAATCGTAAGAACGATCCAATTCATCAGACCTCCAGATTAAAAAAAAAAATCTGGAGGTCTGATGAATTGGATCGTTCTTACGATTCCAATGGAATAAATTATGACCATGGAATATTAGTGTTTAAGTCTTTTTATTATATATATATATATATATATATATATATATATATATATATATATATATATATATATTTCTTATATATACATTTCTTATATATATATATATATATATATATATATATATATATATATATATATATATATATCAAGCAAAGCGGCAAGATATCAACGTATTGGCCAGGCTCGTCATTGCTTAACTTCGGGAACCGGTGTCATAACGTAATATGGCCGTGAGCCTAAAAAGGTTTGTTAAGGAAATGAGGTGACATCATGAAAACGGTTTTATTTTAATCTTCATCGTAAAAAAATTGTTTGACAAAATTTTATTTCAATAAATGCTGAGAAGCATAAAATCTCGACATTTCTATCGTTTTTGTGACGAGAAAACCATTTTCATTTGATCGCCAACGATTCCCAATAAATACACAAATAAATGTAAAGAAATTGTTTAAAACTGTCATAGACGTTTTAAAGATGTCGGCAGATGAATTTCAGCGAAAGCCGACAGTGTTTCAAACTCAAATTGTTTAAAATGTTTATAAAAAAAATATGAGTAAAACAGCATAAAAATAAAATGAAATTCATCATTTGCATTCTTCGTTTTGAAAAATTGATTCTATGAAAGCTCGAGGCTAGTTTAGCGGAATTAGAATATAATTTCCTCGGTTGCAAAATAAGTTTGAATCTTCAATTCCTTTTATTGTACTGTTCACCCAATACAAGAAGGGTGTAAATGGAGGAAGAAGTATTTCAAAATGTCTTCGCTACAAAAACTAATTCTTCGATGCTTCTCTGAAGACGACACACTTAACCTCTTCCATCCTCTCTATCCTCAAAATATTCTCTTCCTCCCACTTCACCTTTCATTGAGGTCAAATGACCCAATCCTCGAAATCATTTTATCAGTAACCCTTTACAATACAATGTTGATGTCTTTAACTCAAATCTTAGTAGTTATTTATCCGACTTATCAACATAAATAACGTTTCCTCACACTTCCTCTTTCATCTATATCACACACCTCAATCATCGTAACCATTTTAACAGTAACCCTCTATACTAAAATATTGACTTCCTCAAATCAAAATTCAATCGTTATATAAAGAGTGCGATGGATAAATTGTCGTCTCAACGACGGAAAAATGAAAATAAAACTGATATCTCATTGTAAGAATATATACAGGGTGAGATGGATAAATTGTAGCCTCAATGACGGAAAAATGAAAATAACACTGATATCTTATTGTAACAGATATACAGGGTGAGATGGATAAATTGTAGTGTCAATGACGGAAAAATGAAAATAACACTGATATCTCATTGTAAGAATATATACAGGGTGAGATGGATAAATTGTAGCCTCAATGACGGAAAAGGGAAAATAACACTGATATCTTATTGTAACAGATATACAGGGTGAGATGGATAAATTGTAGTGTCAATGACGGAAAAATGAAAATAACACTGATATCTCATTGTAAGAATATATACAGGGTGAGATGGATAAATTGTAGCCTCAATGACGGAAAAGGGAAAATAACACTGATATCTTATTGTAACAGATATACAGGGTGAGATGGATAAATTGTAGTGTCAATGAGGGAAAAATGAAAATAAAACTGATATCTCATTGTAAGAATATATACAGGGTGAGATGGATAAATTGTAGCCTCAATGACGGAAAAGGGAAAATAACACTGATATCTTATTGTAACAGATATACAGGGTGAGATGGATAAATTGTAGTGTCAATGACGGAAAAATGAAAATAACACTGATATCTCATTGTAAGAATATATACAGGGTGAGATGGATAAATTGTAGCCTCAATGACGGAAAAGGGAAAATAACACTGATATCTTATTGTAACAGATATACAGGGTGAGATGGATAAATTGTAGTGTCAATGACGGAAAAATGAAAATAACACTGATATCTCATTGTAAGAATATATACAGGGTGAGATGGATAAATTGTAGCCTCAATGACGGAAAAGGGAAAATAACACTGATATCTTATTGTAACAGATATACAGGGTGAGATGGATAAATTGTAGTGTCAATGACGGAAAAATGAAAATAACACTGATATCTCATTGTAACAGATATACAGGGTGAGATGGAACAAGGACCATAACACATTTAAATCATGGAAATTCTTAAAACATAAATCAAGAAATTTCCCTTTGATAGTTCTTCTATGTGCTTTGTCCTTTCAAGATATGAACGGTTACAGGTCTCCACATCTTCCTGTCTTTTGTAAATATTAGTAATACTTGTCGTTTTATTCCCCCTGCTACTCCCCGTTCTTCCATATCAGCTACTCAAGGAGTTACAACCCTGCTTCACCTTGTTTCTTTTGTATTCGATATGCCCTGTGAGTGGATAGTAAATATGGCACCGAAGTGCCAAATTTATTATCCACTTTAAAAATCATTCTCAAATATATATGCTAAATAGGTTATATATATAATTTCCGGTTGATTCTTCCCCCAGCTATGCACGGACAATTATCAGATCTGTTTTCAAATGCTATCGATAAACAAAAAGTATAACACAATATCGCTAACCCAAAGCGTTACCGTTTTTATCCTCGAAACTGAAGAAATTTCAAACCCAGATATTATCGTTAGGATTTTTGACAGGATACAAAACACCTGCATAGGTTTTAAGTGAAATAATTTCTCAATTCCTTTAGCCTAAATAATCGTATCTTTGAAGAGGACAAAAAGTTCATCGAGTGTCTTCAAAGACCATTTGCTTATCAATATTTTTGCTGCAAAAGACGCATTTCAAAATAAATAGCAACCTCGGCAATGAATAGATGAACGATAAACATGTTTTTTTAAACTGTTCTGAATATTTGGATCTCTTATAGATTGATATATTTATAGTAATTTATTATACCCCGATTCATTCCAATTATGTATGACGATAAACTACATCCGGCAGCAAGGCTTCTGATCGGAATATCGGGGGTACTGAGAAAGGTGGGACAACATCCTAACTGCTGTTGTTCCCAGGTCCACCTTCATTCAGAGTAAGAGCACATCTTAGCAAATAGAGGACCCCAAACAAACACTAAACACTATGAAAGTATAACAATGAAAGTATGAAATATCCAGACTTGTAGCACCCAGAGTGGTAGGACATCTTAGGGTCTCAGCTATAGGCAAATAGTGGTCCCCCAAAACAAAAGTCAAACACTATAACAATGAAAATATACCAGGAATATATTTTGACTTTAGTTGAAGGTATACAATTAAGATCAAAATATTTAGATTTTAGCATTAAATAATCTTAATTGAGATAATCCTGGGAATGACGATATACAACATCCGGTAGCAGGGCCTCTGTTCAGGGGATTTCAGGTCTCGAGGACCGTGGAACCACCTCTTAACTGCTGTTGTTTCCACTCTGTCTCGGGGTGGTGGCAACTGTTAGGGTCAGAGCTAAAGGCAAATAATGAACTCCGAAACGAAAGAAAAACACTATGAAAGTATACAAACACTAGAAAAATATTTTTATATAAAGAAAATTGTTAGAAATACATTATTTATAGTAAAATGACCTAAAATACATTTTATTTGTAATTAAATGCATACAATTGCATTCAAAATATTTAAATGTCGGTATTAAATAACCCATAGAGGTGTTGATATGCCGATAAACAAAGTCACCCAACGAAATACCAACATGAATAAACTCACTCATGACGTTAATCCATATAATATCTATAATTAATTTATATTTAATATCGACATAAAACACATATATCCCCACCTCTAGTAATCCATATAATACCTACAATTTCTTAAAGAAATCAAACTGTATTCCAAAATATAACTTCAACAAAACTACGATATAAAACAAACATATCCCCGCCTCTAGTAATTACGTCTACACAAACATGTATATTAACAAAAGCTGACTATCAATTACCATGTACTCAATTGTAAATGTAGAACAAGATATTTTATTATTTCAAAACTCCCTCCAAAATTAAATTTCGTCATTGAGGAGTTGCTATGCCATTAAACAAACAACAAAAACAACATAAAAATACGTACAAATATTTATATTTCGGCATTAAATAACCCATAGAGATTGATATGCCGCTAAACAAAATCAACCAACCAACATACTTAATTGAGGATGTCGCTATTTTAGATGTCAATTTTCTAAATCGGTTCATTTTCAATCCCCACACGGAGATTTGGCTGTCCCAAAGTTATGTCTCGTTTGTAGAAAAATTTTAAATACTTGTAAAATCTGGCGAAATTTTACCAACTAAACCACTCATCGAATAACGAATTTTAAAATGAGCGTGGGCCTAGAAGCATTTAACATTTTACTGTGATCCTTTCGAGAGGCAAAAATGCCCTGAGAAAACGGAAATCGAGCAGATGTTGTTCTCGTCTCTTGGACGAGATCACTTGAAAAGCGAGATATCTTGCAAAAAATATGCAAGCTACAGCAAGAACAAAAGCCTTACGCTGATGTGTTATGTAAAAATCTCTTGTAGAATCAGCCTCTTTAGGTTATTGTCGACAACAGAATTTTCTTTTAATTTTTTTTTTTTGACTTTGAAGGCTTTTCTCCTTCTGACTTTGATGACGTCAGATCTTCTTCCGGATGAAAGTGATTGTGTTGCGAACAGATAGATACAAACAACGGGAAATAATATATGCTACTCTTTTATGTATAAAAATACATTATAAAGAAAAAAATTACCAAAATACATCTTATCTGTAGGTGAAGGCATACAATGGCGTTAAAAATATTTAGGTTTCTGCATTAAATAACCCATAGAGGTGTTAATATGCGACTAAACAAAATCAGACAAACAACATATATTAAAGATCTCTTTCATGACATTAAACAATATAATGTACTCAATTGTGAAAGAAGAAGAAATGGGACTCCCTCTGTTCCGAAATAGTTGTTCCGTAGCCAGAAATCTCATGTGGAATATAGTAATTCTTAGTCGAATTGTTTGCCGTTTACATTAACAGGTTAGCATTGATGTTCCTCAAGTATTTATATTAGCTTATTCAGGTAGAATAATTTGAAGCGCAAATTATATCACTTTTTCACCACATTAAAATTGTATTTTTTTTTCAGACCACCCACTGGCAAGAGATTATGACGGGAGAAGAGAAGCCAATTGGCAGAAATGCTAAACGAAATTGCAAGAAGCACGAATTGACAAATAATGAACGTAGTGCTGTGTTGTAAGCACTGCTGGAAAGATCTACAGATCCCGTCCGGAAATGTGGTGCAATAAAACAGGTTGCAGATGAATTAAACGTAGCTGCAGAACGTCTGGGTTTGCAAATTGAATTAGTTTGCCAGCCTCCAAATAGTCCTGATCTCAATGTCCTTGATCTGGGTTATTTTAATGCAATTCAATCAATTCAGCACCAGCAAGCTCCAAATAATGTTGACCAGCTCACTGAAGCAGTGGAAGAAAGCTTCAATAAACTTCAGAAGTCGAATCTTAACAATACTTTTCTAAGTTTGCAGTTAGCAATGGAACAAGTTATTTTAGTTGACGGCGATAACAATTATAATCTCCTGCAAATGTCTAAAGAGAAGCTTGAAAGAGAAGGAAAACTTGAAGTATCCATTTCTATTTCTGACGAGTTCCAACAAAAACTGCTTTTGTTAAAGTAAAACTTCCCCAGTTATTTTTGTTATTAATTTAACTGTTTATGTATATCAGTTTCGATATATTTCACACTTATTTATATGACAATTCACTAATATTACTCATTTACTGTTGAGTATGGGAATAAATGATATTTTTTGTTCTTTTTGGTGTTTTTTTTATCTGCTGGAACAATTATTTTGGAACAACATGAAACTTTTTTGATACAACTGTTTCGGAACGGAGGGAGTATATTTTTATTACTTCAAAGCTCCCAAGAAATTTAGGCATTAAATGACCCATGATTAGTTGATATGCCGTTAAACAAACAAAACAAACGAATATCCTAATTATAAAAAAAAGACGAAATAGCCAATAAAAATGTAATTTGTTGGTATTTAAGAGTTAACGATCCTAACAAATGGTTTAGGTTTATCCTTTATTATAAAAATAATCACAACGCTTTATCTAATTCTAGAGGCTCGTGGGTATTACGATAAACTGCATCCAGTATCAAGACCTCTGATCAGAAGATTGGAGGTATTGTGGAGCCTGGAACAACCTTTTAATTGCTAGTGTTCCCGGGTTCACCCTGGCCTGGGACAGTAGCACCTGTTAGGGATTCAGCTTTGGGCAAATAGTGAGCTTCCAAACAAAAATCAGGACATTTTTGTAATAAAATGACTACCGGTAGATTTTCATATTAAAATGACAATCAATGAACACTAAAAAATATAAAAAAACATGTTTATAGCAAAATTAAAAACAATACTGTTAGTGGATGGAAAAAGAATTATAAAAGGCGATAACTCAAAATACAGTTGAGTTACTAGTTGTTATTTTTTTATTTTTTTTTTTTTTAATCAATTCACCCCAAGCAAGGCAGGAGAGGCACTAGCACGCAAGGGGTTACAGAGGATGGAGAACAAGAGTAAAGAGGCGTGTTTGAGGAAAAGATAAAGAGAAGGACGGGGAATAAGGTCAGGGTGTCAGATGTCGATTGACATTACACTTGAATATTTGAGGATTATAGTCATCGGGGAAGTAAGTAAGGGGAAGCGAGATTCCGGATATGCGGGATTCCGAATATGAGCGATTCCGGATATGCGGGATTCCGAATATGAGCGATTCCGGATATGAGGGATTCTACTGTATTTCTATTTCGGCATTTAGCTATGTCGCTAGATAAAATCACCAAGTCAGCACAATAATCCTAGAGGTTTCACTCGCTCGAAGACATTTTTAATAATTGTTTTGAGAGAACGTTTCTATGCCGCCGACAGTTTATACATGCCTGAATGAATCTGTCGCTATGCAGTATATTCATACGAATGTCTTGTGTATGGATTTCTACATATTGGCTTTTTATAGTCTGTGAATTTCCATACATTCTTCAAAACCTAAGTAGCGTCTTTTTGAATCCTGTTCTTTTCATTGTCCTTTCTCTTGTCTTTCACTCTCGGTAACTTGTTCCGTCTCAGCTACTTCTTACCTGGCTTTCTTAATGTCCAATGCTCTTCAAAAATGTACATACAATCTCAAACTTCTTTTTTCTTAATTCCAGTTCTTTAATTTTCTCCATTATTAATATTATTTCGTATGCTCCCACACGCAGCAGCTCCTTCAGTCTGTGCGGCTTTATTGCCTTGATGGGAGCGAAATGATTAAACGAAAAATCAGGAGAGAAAGCTAAAAGCATGAACTTCAAAGCGAAGATATCAGTATCTCACGGGTACAGAACTTTAAACTATTTGTGTCATATAGCAACAGACGATAGAAAGTGTGACACAGAGATATGAGGGCAGATCGGACTAGAAAGTAACTAACATATGGCAGAGTGGATAAAGGCGTTAGTTAGATCCAGTGAGAGGACCCGAAGAGTGTGAGTTCAATACCCGGTTAAGGCAGTGGAGAACTTTCAGAGGGAAATTAACAGGAGATAACTGATAACTGACATCCATTAAACATGGCACGTGGAACTAGAGCCGTCTACTCTAGTGAGCGAAATAAAGGGTTCAGTTCGACATTCCAACCACCTGAAGAAGGCCGGAGCGTACAACGGCCGAAACGTTGTAATAAATATGGCGACAAAGATGAGGACAATAGTCCGAATAATGTAAATAGTGTACATAATACCTCATCTCAGAAATATAGACAGATACTAAAGTAAGAAATGTATGAAAACGTAGGAATAGTATTTTTTTTAGAAACAAGGAAAAGACTGTCGAAATCCAAGATCATATGTATCCTCTTGGATGGCAGTGGAAGTGGGACAATTTCCTAAAAGATGGAGACCCGAAACGACATAGATGATGTCCTACAGAAGAATTCTGAGACCATCGTGGAAAAAATACGGAGCGAGCAAATGAAAATGGGAACTAATAAAAAAACAGCCGTACTTCAAATGAGAAAAGAGACATTTGGAATTTCTGGCACATATGAGAAAGAACGGCTTGGAAGTTTTAATACGCACAAGACGTAGGGAGAGGCTTTCTCTTCTACCTCTCTTATCGAACTCTCTATCTTTGGGCAGAGAGGAACCCAGACGAGGCTATGCCGAAGGGCAGAGTCTCGTTTAGGGAAGTAGACAAACCCGACCCTGTTTATACGGAACGCATCACCTTAAAAGCTTCGCCTTGTACCGCATCTTACCTTGTGGGGAGGTTGGTAAATAGACAGGACGTATCGAGAGAATAGATGAAAAGATTGAGCCACTCACGTGACTGTGTTGATGAATGACAGGAAAAGGAGATAGTGTAAAGCGGCAAACGTTGCTTTGATGCCCCATGAAGTTGTGGAGATCCTTAACTCCGAGGTCCTGATGGAATATGGTACATAAATGACGATACAGACGATTTGAAAAAAAAAACATTTCACTGAAGGACGAGATGGTATTGAAGCTGAAGAACAAATTGACAGAAAAGCGACACCAGATTGTGAAAAAAAAATCGATCTGTCCGAGATTAAATTGAGAGCGACAGGCGATTAAATAATAGGTAACATTATAGATATAAAATATCTTATTTGGTTCTGTCCATAGAACTTTACCTGAAAAATTAAAGTTGAGCCAACTTCCTGATCATTTGGCAAGAAAACTGTTGAGGCATGATGATCAAAGGAAATGAGCGGAGATTTCAATACACAGTTGAAACAAATGGTTTCCTGGGTGAATTACAAACTGGGGACAAAAATTATTTGAACAGTATAACGCTCAGTCAAATCAATTGTCAAACAAAGATGGAAATTGGTTAGTCATAGCAAATAAAATAATAAAAAAAGTCAGTTAACACTAACTTTTTTACGGTTTAGAAAGGTTTTCTAGGTTATATAAACCCCACAAAAATAATTCTATTGTAAGAATTTTACGGAAATAATAATATTTTACTGATACTAATTAACCCATATGAAAAAAAAGAGATGGATTCATACCTTTCCCAAGGGTTTCCCCGCGTAAATGAGTAAAATAAAATCAACCCGACTTGGATTAGAACTCGGCTCTCCAATTTCCAATTTCGAGCCATTGTGCATTACTCTACCCGCATATACTAGCTTTCTACATCTGGGTTTCCCAAGTGGTTGCCCATCCATATGTTAACCAGGCATGGCGTTGCTTAACTGTCGGTGATCCAATGTGAACCGATTGATTTATTGGTTCGTTTTCTGTTTTATTAACCCTTTGCAGGTAATTTAAAGTCAGATTATAGTTTTAGATTGTAAGATATTTTATATAATAATGATTTAGTGACGTAAGTCTTACTAATTAACCCATAGCTTAAGGGAAAAGTGATGAATTCCTAGCTTTTCCAAGGATATTTGCAAGTGAATACAACAAACACGACTGCAATTGGAAATCAGAAAGCCGACTTTCAATTCCTAGCCGTTATCCATGACACCACCGCATATCCAAGCGTACAGCACTTGGTATTCCCATGTTTACTAATTAACCCATAGATGGGGAGAATAGATGGATTCATACATTCCCCAAGGTTATTTGCCCGTAGGTGTGTCTAACGCACCCAACAGGAATTGAAACTCGATTCACCAATTAAAAATTCCAAGCCATTATTCGTTATATCACCTGCACATGCAAACTTACAACACCTGATATTGCCAAGTGGTCGCCCATCCAGGTACTGACCATATTCGATGTTGCTTAACTTCGGTCAGAACCGGTTGATTGATAGATCGATGCGTTTCCAATGGCTTATCACCTTTTCATGTTATTTAAATCCAGAGAATAGTTCTAGATTGTAAGATATTTTTTTAGATTATAATGCTTTAGATATACAATATTTACTATTTAACCCATATATGGGGGATACGAGATGGATTCATACTTTTCCCAAGGTTATTCGCCCGTGTCTATCTAACTAACCCAACGGGAATTGAAACTCGACCCTCCAATTAAAAATTCCGAGTCATTATCCGTTTATACACCAGCACATTTAAACTTACAACACCTGATATTACCAAACAGTCATCCATCGAGGTACTGACCTCATTCGACGTTGCTTAACTTACCTGATCGTATGAGAACTAAAAATTATAGCAAGAAACGCTCAGCGTCAAGCTTCATCGAAGAATCCATTTACAACTACGGCAATTCCTCTGACCATTCCACACATCAGGCATCGGGAACATGGCGAGGATTTCGAAGTGAAATCATTAAAAACTCAACTTACAGTCGTGATTTAGAATTTGAGCTTTTCATCTATATGAATAAATGCGAAATAAGAGCACAATTATCCCACAAATTCTGCGGTTAAAAAGCCCCAACTCTACTTTATAGTAGGTATTTACCTTACCCACACTCCACATGGAGTCATGTTGTGACACTTAATCGGTTTAATGTGGGGAACCCGAGCGCGTACACTCGAGCTAAGGATAAATATTCCCGGAGCCACCGGTGATCCCTCTCTCTGGTGGAATGAGAGGGCGCACATCCGGACATCTGCTCCCCAGGGCTTCACACCTCACAGTGTGATTTTCCCCAGTTGTCCCTCTGTTCTCTGACGGTGCCGTATTTGAGTAGAGATCTGCCCGAAGATTTGAGAGACGATAAATAGACGTGGTATTTGCTCTGTCCCCCAACTAGGATGAGATGTGACACAAGGTCTATTTTTAGGTGGGGACCAGAGTGCGTACGTCGGGGACAGGAACAAAAATTCCCCTCAGCCCCCGCAATGCACCGATCCTTTTCTCTAGTGCAATGAGAAGGCGCGGCCTCGGGCAGCTTTACCCCCGGGGCCGGCACCTTTCAGTATAATTTTCCTCAGTTGCGACTCTGTCCCCTGAAGAAGTCGCCCCTGAGTGCACTCTGCCCAAAGACAGAGACGCAACTGGGAAATGATAAGTAGACGTGAAATTACTCACAAAGAGTAAGTTGTGTTACGAACTTCTTTCTGTCTTATATATTATCTACTTCTAGGCGATACAACTTTTCAGATTTGACTAATTTGCATATTGATTTTTAAATAAAGTCTATTTCATTAATTAACTGTCCATTATTACTGTTCTTTTATTCGAAGATTGTTTTGATTTTCATATCAAAAATAGTTCTCTTTAGGATTATTCTCTTATATAGTGCCCAAAAGTGTTTGAAAATTGCATTTTACTTCAACAAGTTGGCATCTATTTGTAAAACTTTCCTTAATTATAACAAGTCAATTTATGAATGATATGTTCATTTAAAATTTTTGTCTCAAAGATTTCAAGTAGTGAATATATCTTACTTAGCGAACGGGCAAAGCCTGCTATTATTTCCTAATCTTTAAAGAATTGCTGAACGAAACTCATCTGGACATCAGCAAATGACGCACTAAAAGATATTGTCGAGTTCTGAGGACGCTCACTTCTTTCAGCTTTGTATAAATTACTGGTACCATCGCTAAGAGATGAGACTTCATCTTGATGGAGTCTCTGTGTAGAAATAAAGATTATAGTTATACAAGGTGCGATGGGAAAAATGTCGCCATGTTATATTTTTAATTTCGCGCATGCGCGTTCTCTGTTTTGATTTCGTCGATTCCGCAGTATAGCGGGGGGGGGGTCTTTTGGTAACCGGCTGTCAGAAAATGAGCACCATGGCGCAATTCACTCCGCCAGAAATTTAGAAACACCATGCTGTACTGTTTGGCATTCACGCTGGAAGCTCCAATACAAACATTTCACAGTGTTTGGGTGTCAATCTGTAGACAGTGCACAGAATTCGAAAAGAGCTGGATGAGTCTAATACTGATTACGAAGGTGTTTGGCGTAATCACTAGCGATGGCAATGTTATGCCTCCATTCATCACCCTACAGGGCCTCAGACTCAACATTAAGGCCTACATCAAGTGCTGTCCTGTGTCAAGAGGGTGGCTACTGAAAGACCCTATGTCTGGCAACAGGACTCTGCACCATGCCACACAAACAGGAGAACCCAGTCATGGCTGTCAGACAATTTCTGCGACTACACCACCTCTTAAACATCGTCACCTAACTCTGCAGACTGCAACCCCGTTGATTGATTGAGACCGTCCAGAAGAGTTGCAGGAGATTTTAAAGTCGTGTGGAGGCCGTGGTTGAAGCCAATGGCGACTTTATTGAATAAATTTTCACTTTAGTATTTCAAGATATGTTTGTGTAATTTTGGTAAATATGTCTGTTAAAATGAGATGTCAGTGTTATTTTCATTTTTGCGTCATTGAGACGACAATTTATCCATCGCATCCTGTATATAATGATTGGCTTTTGATTCAACACCAAAGATGAACTGAAGGCAAAAGATTATGGCAGCATTCACCAACTTAAACAAATAGATCGTCCAGACGAGTTGCAGGAGATTCCGAAGTCGTCTGGAGGCTGTGGTTGAAGCCAATGATGATTTTACTGAATAAATTTTCTCTTTAGTATTTCAAGTAATTTTGGTAAATATATCTGTTAAAATGAGATGTCAGTGTTATTTTCATTTTCGCGTAATTTAGATGACAGTTTAACTAACGCGACCTGTATATATTTCTTTTAAGTTAATTTTACCACGAAGTTATAAAAATGTATTTCTGTTAACATTATTATAAAAATGTATTTTTATACTATTTTAGTGCTATGTTGTTTGTCATTTTACTATAAAAATGTATTGTTGGTTATTTTATTATAAAGATGTACTGTTGATTTTTGCTTGGATGTTCCCTATTTGCCCAGAGCTGGGCCAATATGTGCTACCACTCCGGTTCAGGGTGTACCTGGAAACAATATCAGTCAAGAGGAGGCTCCACGCTCCTCAAAATTTCCCAATCAGAGGCCTTGCTGTCGGATGTAGTTTATCATCGTACCCAGGACGGATAATAAAAATAGGATTAAACAAGACAGAAGATAATGTTTGACGCTTTGAATTTCCTAGTTGGCAGGAACACGAGAAAGCGAAAGAAAATTACACAGGTGAGAAATTTGAAACAACTTACGGTTACATTTAGCTATTTCAGCAGTAAAATGATAAGACCTAACTGCCAATCTAGTACGACTCTTAAATTCATGAAGTCAAGGTATCAAAGAGGAAAACTCGTCAGAACAATTGCCATCGAAATATTTATAGAAAAGTCACAGGGAAGTTACTTCACAACGTTGGGAAATTGACTAAAGCTGAGATTCCAGATTGTTGTTCATGATGACGGTAGTCTTTGAGTATAGAATCCAGAGGTTGGCATTGAATATTTCGAAGACAGTAGGGAAGCGTAGTTCAGTAGTTTTTCCTTCTGTTCATTCGCTTCACAGGTTGGCATTGGACATTCGGAAAAAGTAAACAAAATGGCCACCTTTATATACGACGGATTGAATATTTTACGTCTCCTGATTGGTTAACCTTCTATTCGGGAACTATAAAATGAGTCAAGTCATTTGGGTTGGCTCACTAGTTACTAGTACACGAAATAATCTAACACAGATCAGGACAGATAACATTGTAGATTCTTCTCAAGACTTTGTTAAGAATCTTGAGATATATAGCAGGAGCACCAGACCAGATCTGACAGTAATACCCAATACAGGAACAAATGGTAAACTTATAAACTTGAAAGATTTTTTTTTCTGGCGAAATAAAATACCTGGTGCAACTAAGTGAACCACCTTTCCTAGGCCGATCTAACAGTTGATTAAATATAATCACCCCATTTCATTGTAACATTATGTTTGTTTGTTAATTGGCATGATATAACAAACATAATGTTAACTGCGTTGAATTTTGCCGATTATATTTAATCAGTTGTTAGGTCTGCGGCTAGGAAAGATGGTTTGCCGTTTTATTTCGCCAGAATAACTCTTGCGACGAACAATCAGCCTAATGAGCCACATAACAACACTCAACATCCGAATTCTGATGAAAAGAGCGCGCAGGAGAATCAAGCCAGAGATAGGATAAGAACAGCGCGGGTTCGGTAAAAACGCCCGAACAAGGAACGTATTATTTAGGAATGTTATCAGAAAGAGCAATACACATGCATAAGGACGTGTACATATGTTTTATATACTACGCAAAGGCATTCGACAAAGTACTCTATAAAGATCTGCTAGAACGGCTCAGCAACCTTGACAAATTCTAGAAAGACATTAGAATATTCAAAAATCTCTACTGCCTGCATTCGGATAAAAAATGTGTTCAGCAGATATACAAAAACAGAAAGGGGTGTAATGCAACAGTGGAGAGCACGGATTGAGGAATCGGAGGGCCGAGTTCGAATTCTAGTCGAATCCATTACATTCACTTACGTGCTAATACCCTTGAAAAGGGTATGAATCCTCTTCTTCTCCCCCCAGCTATGGGTAAATAGAAGCATAGACCTTAAATGGTAACTGGTCTACCGCAGAAAGAAATGGCAACTTACTGCGGGAAAAAAATTGCCTCGTCAGTCATGTATCGAAAGATAGATGATCGCCTAAGCGTGTATTATGCATGGAACATAACCGAACTGAAGGCAAGAATGTGTCTTCTCACCGGACTTATTCAACCTATACGGCTAGGCAATTCTGAGAGAACAAGAAATCCTACCAAGATTAACGACATAAGATATGTAGATGAGACATTGTTGATAGCAGACACGGAAAAAAAAACCCTACAGAATGTAAGGAAAGAGAGCGCGAAAAAGGGACTAAGCATAAACTACAAGAAGACAGATTTACTTCTTTCTAATCCTTTTTACAAATTATTTCTATCGCAAATACAAATAAAGTTAAAGTCGAAAATCGCACATTTCCACAATTTCTAGCCTATTACTATATGAATTAATTTATATAAACATATTAATAATTTATTATATTAATATTTAAAATTAATATTATAATTTATTATTAATATATTAAATTAATTTATATCATAAATTATAATCTTTATATAATTTTCCTTTATATATATTTATATATATATATTTATATATATATATATATATATATATATATATATATATATATATATATATATATATATATATATATGTATATATATATATATATATATGATAGAAATTAGACTCGATGAATTACTTAAATATATATGATGAAATCAGACTCGATGAATTACCTAAATACATACATATATATATATATATATATATATATATATATATATATATATATATATATATATATATATATATATATATATATATAATCCTTCTTTTATATATCGTTCTTAGTTTTTATTCAACTTTTACAATGAAAACATCTGGTTGAGTAAAAGTGACGCTAACTTACATCGCTTGATCTTGTTTTCTGCTAGTTTTGGAGTTGTTTTTCTATTTTTAGTATTTTAAGATGGCGGGGATTACTGTAATAAATTTAAGATAGATAGATAGATAGATAGATAGATAGATAGATAGATAGATAGATAGATAGATAGAAAAGAGTATTATATTTTCTCAGATCGTTAATTATCCATTTTCCTATCACTTATTTTGGGAAAAACGTTTAATTTTCAGAATTTTTCTTTTTATTTGTTTTTAATATAATAACTAAAAACCTGAGTCACCTTGAAGTACCTGAACGGTGCTTAACACCTCTAGCAGACGTATGAGTCGACAACTGGTCCCTTTTCAAACTCAGAAGAGCCTAAAAAGAATCAATATCTACGTATAAACACTGTATCTGATTTTCGAACGTTATGTTGTGGACGTTTATATCCGTCCCTGTCTAAAAAAAAGACACTTTCTGTAGAAACGTATATACACGTCTAAGCTGAGGAAGGGGTTATATGGCACAATTATGGTCCCAGCCTGTGGCAACTTGGAAATACTGACTAAGGCAATGATAACTGGCCTTAGAATGAATAAGACGTCATGTACTCGTGTTTAGTACAGATAGCCTCAAAATGACCCTGAAATAAGTCATATCACTAAAAGAATTTCAAAACATCTCAGCGGGATTGGAAATAATTTCTCGCTGGTCTCTGGAGAAACAAATGCCGGTACAGCATATCAGATAGTTTGATAAGGACTGGATTAGGTCATAAATGGATTATTACTATCGTGTTTTGTAGGGAAGACGTATTATCCACTCAGCGGCCTCTTCCGAGAGACACAACGCTGGAAGCCTGTCACTACTCTATCGATATTTCCGCCATAGAAATCTTCAGATGAGCTCAATTCTTTAGTTCTACAAGTTTAGATATTTACAACCAGGACAAGCAAAGCAATATCCAAAGAGTCGAATCGTTCTTTCCACCGATTTCCAATGATGAAACTCAGTAGCAATCAGTTTTTCCCATCTGTTTCTATCTATCTATCTATCTATCTATCTATCTATCTATCTATCTATCTATCTATCTATCTATCTATGTCTCCCTTTCTCCCATCTATCTATCTATCTATCTATCTATCTATCTATCTATCTATCTATCTATCTATATTTCTCACTCTCTATGTCTCCCTTTCTCCCATCTATCTATCTATCTATCTATCTATCTATCTATCTATCTATCTATCTATCTATCTATCTATCTATCTATCTCACTCTCGATGTCTCCCTTTCTCCCATCTATCTATCTATCTATCTATCTATCTATCTATCTATCTATCTATCTATCTATCAATCTATCTATCTATCTATGTCTCCCTTTCTCCCATCTATCTATCTATCTATCTATCTATCTATCTATCTATCTATATTTCTCACTCTCTATGTCTCCCTTTCTCCCATCTATCTATCTATCTATCTATCTATCTATCTATCTATCTATCTATCTATCTATCTATCTATCTATCTATCTCACTCTCGATGTCTCCCTTTCTCCCATCTATCTATCTATCTATCTATCTATCTATCTATATTTCTCACTCTCTATGTCTCCCTTTCTCCCATCTATCTATCTATAGATGGTAGTGAGGGAGACTAGAAAGTGAGAGATAAAGAACGAGGAATACAAAGACAGACAGAAAGATAGATAGATAGATAGATAGATAGATAGATATATAGATAGATAGATAGATAGATAGATAGATAGATAGATAGATATGAAGAGAAAAAGAGAGCTAGCTAGTTAGATAGCGAGCTAGCTCTCTTTTCTTTATCTCTCACTTTCTAGTCTCCTTCACTCCCATTTATCTATCTAGCGAGCTAGCACTCTTTCTATCTATCTATCTATCTATCTATCTATCTATCTATCTATCTATCTCACTCTCTAATTCTCCCTCTCTCCCATCTATCTATCTATCTATCTATCTATCTATCTATCTATCTATCTATCTATCTATCTATCTAGCTGGCTATCTTTTTCTCTTCATATCTATCTATCTATCTATCTATCTATCTATCTATCTATCTATCTATATATATATATATATATATATATATATATATATATATATCATTATCTTAATCTCGTGGTCATCTGTTCGTATTAATATATCTCTTTATGGATATACATTTTTGTAAGTCTATTTTACTAAAATCTTATAACAATAAATTAAAGAAAAAGATATTGTAAACTACTCACTTTTATGTGTATGTCTGTGTGTGTATGAGTATGTGTATGTGTGTGTGTGTGTGTGTGTGTGTTTATATACACCCTTAATTTCCACTGTTAACATTTACATAATGTGCAATAAAATGCTCGCGATTAATAAAAAAATTCAAATTTCTAAAACTTAAAAAATATAACCTCTACTAAGCTACTCGAGTTTCTCCCCGAAAGCCTCGGGATCCTCAGGCCGGGGTTATTTTTATTATTATAAATTAAGCCCGCTGCCTCCGCATTTAAATATATTGTGAACACCAATTTTAAATATGAACATTTACTTTTTTTTTAATTTATGTACCAGATTTGCCAATAAATATTTCTTGGTATATACCAATTCCAATCAGTATTTTTTTCTCAAGAATTGGCACTTTTTTGAACGCACTACTGAGTGAATATCACAACCTTAACCTCTGAAAGTCAAGGATCAAACATTTTCCATTCTCCTTATCCCCATGCCTTTCATTTCCCACCGCCATATTACGTGGAAACTACGGTTCTCACCGAAGTTAAGCAACGTCAAGACCAGTTAGTATCTATATGGGTATATGCTTGGGAATAACTGGTGCTGCAAGATTGCGTGGGTGGGTGTTGTAATTGATATCGGCTCTAAATTGGACAGCCGAGTTCCAATTGTACTTGAGTTCGTTATATTTACTTATGCACAAACATCCTTGGGCAAGGTATGAATACACTTCTACTCCCCACCAGGTGCTGTCAATCTGGATGTGCAGGTTGTTTAATGAATAACGGCTCGGAATTGGGTAGCCGAGTCCCAATTCCAATCTGGTTCACTTACGCGCAATCACCCTTCGAAAAGTTACGCATCCACTTCTTCTCCCCCAAACTATGGGTTAATTAGTAGAACTTGAATCAGTAAATGTTTATCATGCCAAAATTAATTCTTACATTCTAAATCTATTTTCTGGATTTAAATAAAATGCAAAAGGTTGATAATTCGTAAAAAATCCCAACAATCAGTAAATCAATCCAGCATCTTTAGAAATGGATTGTATATTCTCTTAATCACCTCGATACTGTTTCAGATCTTGACTTTGTTCTCTTACCTATGAAAGCGCCTTCATGCTATTCTGATTAATGCAAATTACAATATTTTCCTGATTTTACATCTCAGATAAAGTTTTCATATGTTTTTATTCTTTATATTTCTGATTCCATTTTCTGTTTTTGACTAGTTTTTTCGTTTCGTACTTAAAGATCAAAATATCTTAAATTTCACTTTACCAGCAGCATATACTGTTTTGTGCGTTGTCGTTTGCACAATTCCCATTAGATACCCATTCCTCCTCAATCATGTTAGCTTTGTAAGATTTCTGAAATAATATAATTATTAAGCCTAAAAAGCGACAAATAAATCAATAAAGTCAGTTCACTGTGTCGTGAGAGACATTTTTTCTCTCCGGAATCCGTTTTACGTATCTATATGTCTACTATTCGCCCATGCTTAGAATATTGCTGCCATATATGGTCCAGTGCCCTTACTATTTACCTGGAGCTCCTTCATAAGATCCAAAGAAGAATCAGCAATATTATCGGTCCTGGTCTGGCGACTTGGTTTCAGACAGTTGCCCACCGCCGTAAGTTTTCCTCTCTGTGCCTTTTTTATAAATACATTCATGGTAATTGTTCGGGTGAGCTCTTCTCTATGGTACCGAGACTTTAGGAATTTAATGGCGGTACTAGAATAGCGTCGAGATCTCACCAATTTACCGTTGAGCTGGCTAGATGCCAACACTTTCTTCTCTCGCACTTTTCGCTTTGTGGATGTCCCTTCCGTATCTATGTTTCCAGCCAACTATAAGCGGCAACAATTTAAATCCAATGTCAATCACTATCTACTGTCCTCCTGATTACTCTCTTTTCTTTTTACTCATCATTATTGTTTCTGTTCCTAATTTTTCAGGACCCTGTAACCCCTTGCATTTTAGTGGCTGTACTGTATTGCTTGGGGTGATACCGATTTAAATTAAATTATTAAATTTAATACTACCGCCTAGGCTTTATTTCATACCACGGTGCTCATTCAGCATTACTACTTTTACTGTACCTCTCTAGCTTGAGTGGCTCTTGGGCTTTGTAATTTATTAATCATAGTATAAAAATGTGGTTATTTGTCTGCGAGAACATTCTGTCGTATCAGTGCCTTTGTTTCCGGTATTTGTGCTTTTGTAAGAACTGTTTTCCAAATGAGAATGCCGAAAAGATTAGTGAAAATATGGAAATGTCTGGGCATCAATTCAAGTCTTTTTTTTTTTAATTTCCCTGCTTTCCTTTCTCTTCTAAATAGCAGTTCTTTTGTCCTTCATTGCTTTTCTGTCCAATTTCGAACTATTGAATGACGTTGTCTAATAGGAAGGTCAGCGAAAGATTTGTGAGAAATGCTCAAGCGCTGTCACCGAGCAACTGGAGTGAAGGTCGATAAGAACGAATGAGAAGATATAATCGAAAGTGAAAACTAGTCATTAAGCGAAAAGAGAAAAATATTGGATTGAATGAGAAAGCAGTTGAAAAAAAAAGGGCAATAATTCAAAATGGCGGACGAAAACAGAGAAATAAAACGAAATAAACGATAGTAAAGGGGGTGGAGGAGAAAAGAAATACATTTGAAACGACTAAAAGAGATAGATAGCATCCACTTTAGAAAGATCTTTATAATCAAATATGAATGCACTTCGGGCGTTGAAGGCAGGTAACAGTTTCTAGGAGAGAGCGCAACGCTTGGCATGATCAGCAGTTTGAACAACACCAGATGCCCGATAAATTGTGAGTTCGTGCTAATACGTACATCGTCGAACAGTTCAGTCTCATCCGAATATCACTCTCAAGGCTGGTGGTATGGTTTTCAAGCCCATTCCGAAGGTTGTAACCTGCTCGGATCGCCTGCCCAGACCCCCGATAACACAAACAAGACATCTGCTTGACACGTCTAATCCGTTTGAAACTGAATTGAAATATGAAATCAACTGAAACTGAACTGAAATCGGAACAGAAGGTGAACTGGAATCTGAAAAGAACTGAACTGAACTGAACAGAAATCTGAACTGAAACAAAACGGAAATCTGTACAGAACTGAAAATGAACAGAAATCTGAAAGGAAACAACCGAAATCTGAAATAAACTGAAACTGAACTGAAATCTGAAAAGAAACTGAACTCAAATCTGAAAAGAACTGAAACTTAACAGAAATCTAAACTAAAAATTGAACTAAAACTGAACTCAAACAGAACTGAAATCTTAACTGAATTGAAATTTAAACTAAACAAAAACTGAACTGAAACAGAAGTGAAATCTGAACTGAACTGAAACTGAACTAAAATCTGAACGGAAACTGAGATAAAATCTGAACTGAACTGAAACTGAACTGAAATTTGAACTGAACTAAAACTGAACTGAAATCTGAACAGAAACTGAGATAAAATCTGAACTGAACTGAACAGAAATCTGAACTGAAACTAACGGAAGTCTGTACTGAACTGAAAATGAACAGAAATCTGAAAGGAAACAACAGAAATCTGAAATAAACTGAAACTGAACTCAAATCTGAAAAGAACTAAAACTTAACAGAAATCTAAACTAAAAATTGAACTGAAACTGAACTCAAACAGAACTGAAATCTAAACTGAACAAAAACTGAACTGAAATCTGAACTGAACGGAAACTGAACGGAAACTGAACTGAACTAAAACTGAACTGAAATCTGAACGGAACGGAAAATAAACCGAAATTTGTAGAATGTTTCTTTATAATAACTTCATGTTGTGTTTATGCAATGTTTATATCTCTTTCTTAGCTTATTATGTAGATATTTACTAGAGAAGAGCTCTCTAGGGAAGCTTCTTTTTAGATAATCTGCCAATCATTCGACTACATGTCCAACCCAGGGCAAATGTTTTGTCATTACAATGGGTTCTATGCTTGTTGAACCAGATAGCTCCAATACTCTGGGGTGTCTAGCCTGAATGAATCCCACTTCATATTGAATAATCTAATAAGGCAGTTTTGATAGAAACACTCAAGTCTTTCAATATACATAGTCCATGTTTCAGATGAATAAAGCAGAGTTGTTAAGGCGCATTCTCTGTATACATCACTGATGATATGGTCAGACGAGTCATCTCGATGCATTTCTAGATATGACTGTCTGATGTTTTCTGTGAAATTTCGAAACAGACCAGATGATAAAAGAGAAAATAGGTCTGATAACGTCTGGAGATTCAGTTGGCAGCTACCACAACTCGATTACTCTGCGTAATACTTATTATAACAAGTTCCTAACGTTTTTGTACGTTGAACCTATTTAGGACCGAATTTAGTCCAAATACAGTTTCCACTGCGGAAAGTAACTCTACAACACTAATACAGTAAAAAAAATGTATAATTTGCATGTGGGGATTCATAATTAAAATTATGTTTTTAATATATGTTAGTACATATGTATAATATATACACAATGTTTATATATATATAGTTTAGGTTGGACAACGTAGTATTGGAATTTCATTCCGATAATCAATGAGAGCTTATAGCACTGTCTTATGAAAATTTACAATTTACTGAAGCTTTATAAATTGTATATGGACAAGACGCATAGCACAAGCACATTATTACTAAATCATTGTGCCATCAAATAAGACCTTCATTTACTTCAAAGGGAAATTATACTGAACAATTTATCTATATTACGATGTAATATGTCATATGGTGCAGTAGTTTTAGTGTGATTTTAAATAAACAATGCAAATTTCAAGCATTTGTCTTATATTTTGTGCCCAGCAGTATTATGGTGTTATATACACTTTTATCTATTCTTGTTTTTATTAATTAGGATCTAACAAATGATCTAAAAAATTTTATTCATTGAGAAGCCTTTTCTTTAATAATTTACAATTTTTAACACAGATATTTACTTATCGAATACCGTAAAAATTACATATTTTGCTTGTGGTGATTCATAATTTGAATTCTGGGTAGAATATACTTTCAATTCATTGTATCTAATATAAAAATATCAACATTATTTGGATTAATTCTTTAAATAATAAAATTCAACATCTGTTCCAGGACAGAGTGGTGTATCGTATGCTGTATAAAAGATGCCCGAATATATACGACTTTAGGAGAGAGGCTAATAGCAATATGGGCAAAGGGTAAAGTTGCGTACCAGTGGAGATGCAGCTTGGATTCTAAAAGAAAATTCTACAAAGATCGAGGAATTTCCGATTATCTCGCATTTAGATAGAGAAAAATGTTCTTTAGGATCTTGTTTCGCGACGACTCAAGAAATACTTCAATGTTAACATGTTCTGCTCAGAAAGGTCGGAACCTTGGAATGCCAGGCGATATTGAAAATTTTAGAAGCATATTTTGAGATAGATATGAAATAAATGAGCGACATAACTGTTTTATATCTATCTGTCCATCTATCTATCTATCTCAGTCTGTCTATATCTAACACATATTGTTCATATAGCTAACCAAAATCATAGATATAAACGCACAGATAGATAGATACATACCAGACTGTGATAGGTATGAAGAGACTGACAAACGGACATATATATATATATATATATATATATATATATATATATATATATATATATATATATATATAGATAGATAGACAGATAGACAGATAGATAGATAGATAGACAGATAGACAGATAGATAGATAGATAGAGACAGACAGAGAGAGAGAGATAGACAGATAGATAGATAGAGACAGACAGAGAGATAGATAGATAGATAGATAGATAGATATAGATAGATAGAGACAGATAGATAGAGAGAGAGAGAGAGACAGACCGATAGAGAGAGAGAAGACAGACAAATAGACAGACAGACAGATAGATAGATAGATAGATAGACAGATAGACAGATAGATAGATAGATAGAGACAGACACAGAGAGAGAGATAGACAGATAGATAGATAGAGACAGAGAGAGAGAGATAGATAGATAGATATAGATAGATAGAGACAGATAGATAGAGAGAGACAGACAGACAGATAGAGAGAGAGAAGACAGACAAATAGACAGACAGATAGATAGATAGATAGATAGATAGATAGATAGATAGATAGATAGATAGAAGGATAGATAGATAGACAGATAGACAGATAGATAGATAGATAGAGACAGACAGAGAGAGAGAGATAGACAGATAGATAGATAGAGACAGAGAGAGATAGATAGATAGATAGATATAGATAGATAGAGACAGATAGATAGAGAGAGACAGACAGACAAATAGAGAGAGAGAAGACAGACAAATAGACAGACAGATAGATAGATAGATAGATAGATAGATAGATAGATAGATAGATAGATAGATAGAAGGATAGATAGTGGAGATTCATAATTTGAATTCTGGTAGGAATATACTTTACATTCATTGTATCTTATACAAAATTTTGGATTAATTCTTTAAATAATAAAATTCACCATCTGCTCCAGGACAGAGTGGTGTACCGTATGCCGTATAAAAGATGCCCGAATATAGACGACTTCAGGAGGAGATTCATAGCAATATGAGTAAAGGGTAAAGTTTCAGATCAGTAGAGATGCACTAAGGCAGTTTGGATTCTAAAAGAAAATTCTACAAAGATCGAGGAATTTCCGATTATCTCGCATTTAGATAGAGAAAAATTTTCTTTCGGATCTTGTTTCGCGACGACTCAAGAAATACTTGAATGTTTACATGTTCTGCTCAGAAAGGTCGGATCCTGGGAATGCCAGGCCATATTGAAAATTTTAGAAGCATATTAACATTTTGAGATAGATATGAAATAAATGATCGTAATAATTGTTTTCTAACTATTGATGTATCTATCAGTATCTGTCTATATTTCTGAGTTGAGGTATTATGTACATTATTTACATTATTCGGACTATTGTCCTCATCTTTGTCGCCATATTTATTACAACGTTTCGGCCTTTCAGTATCTGTCTATATTTCTGAGTTGAGGTATTATGTACATTATTTACATTATTCGGACTATTGTCCTCATCTTTGTCGCCATATTTATTACAACGTTTCGGCCTTTCAGTATCTGTCTATATTTCTGAGTTGAGGTATTATGTACATTATTTACATTATTCGGACTATTGTCCTCATCTTTGTCGCCATATTTATTACAACGTTTCGGCCTTTCAGTATCTGTCTATATTTCTGAGTTGAGGTATTATGTACATTATTTACATTATTCGGACTATTGTCCTCATCTTTGTCGCCATATTTATTACAACGTTTCGGCCTTTCAGTATCTGTCTATATTTCTGAGTTGAGGTATTATGTACATTATTTACATTATTCGGACTATTGTCCTCATCTTTGTCGCCATATTTATTACAACGTTTCGGCCTTTCAGTATCTGTCTATATTTCTGAAATGAGATATTATATACATTATTTACATTATTCGGACTATTGTCCTGATCTTTGTCGCCATATTCATTACAATGTTTCGGCCGTTATACGCTCCGGGCTTCGTCAGGTGGTTGGAATGTCGAACTGAACCCTTTATTTCGCTCACTGGGGTAGGCTGTTCTAGTTCCACGTGCCATGTTTAATGTATGTCTGTTATCAAATATCTCCTGTTAATTTCCTGTTAATTTCCCTCTGAAAGTTCTCGACTGCATGAGCCGGGTATTAAACTCACACTGTTTGGGTCCTGTCACTGGATTTAACTAACGCCTTTAATAGACAGATAGATAAACATGAGGAGACTTATAGATACATAATCATGAAGTCACTGAGATAGACTGATAGATATGAAGACAGGAATATATATGAAGAAGCTGCGATAGATAGTTAGACAGACAGAAGCATAGATAGATAGATAGATAGATAGATAGATAGATATCCTAATGTAATGACAACGGAAATATTATATAAATTCTAACATCCACAGCACCAATTCAAAAGAGGGCTCAATACCGAAAAGTAGAGCAATAATTACTTATTATAATTCTT
>OZ038513.1:49170555-49180555 GCA_964036315.1 Acanthosepion esculentum | reverse complement strand
ACTCTGTTCTTATTCCATCAGTGAGAAGTAAGTTCTACACAAGCAGCCTGCTTTGTGGAACCGACTTCCAGGAGGATTTTTTCCTGATCACTACAATCTTAACCTATTCAAGTCTAGGCAGTACACGCCAGCCACCAATCTGCCAATGGGTGGCATGCCACTAGCGTTTACCGCTGATGGCCTGCTGTCGGACCGCCGGCGTGTTCAGCAATGTTACCACTACCGCACCGCTAGAGGCCCACTGATGGCCCGTCGGCCTGCCGGTGGCTGCTACCAGAGTACTGCTGGCGTTGCCATCGGCGGACCACCAGCAGCTTACGTGTAGGGTGGGAGTAATCGTTATCCCCCTCACTTAGACACACGAATTGTCTCTCAACGTAACTATCTACCTCGAGTTGCCTCCGGACTTTGTTAAGGGTGACCCTCACTGTAAAAAAAAACAAAAAACAAAAAGAAAACAGTATATTGCTGGCATATCTGTGTTGTTGAATCCTCACTTTGTTGACTGTCTTGATTTCGATATCGCTTACGTGTTCTTGCATCCTGTTTTGTTTCTTTCACTCATCCGTAGCATCTTCTATAACGGTAATTTTAATCTGTTAAACGTTGTTCAGCCGCGGTTTATTCACTTGTGATCCCAACAGTTTGGTCATGTATAGCTCTTGGAAAATTGCACATCGGGCGTGCTTAACTTTTACAATTAAATTAAGCCTTCGTTCAAGTAATGAGTAAATCTATATTTTGAATTGCTCCAACCACAAGAAGAATTACATTTCCAAATTCAACTGTGCATTGCATGGTCTTATTTTCCACTCTAGAAACATTTTCCCAACAGACACAACATTGTAAAATACTCGCCACTCTATCGCTATTTCCATGGCAAGTATTTAGATGAGCTATACATTCTTTAGTTTCATCAGTCCACGCTTTTACAGCTAGGAAACACCATGAAACTTTTCACTCAGTTGAATCGTATTTATTTCCACCGTATTCCAAATGTAAGAAAAACGTTCCAACCAAACAGCCACGAACTGCCACTCCCGCGTGGTTACTTCAGTGAATACTAAAATCTTAACCTGTTCAAATCATTTGTCTTTATAATCTTCACTTTTATTCATATCACACACACACATTTATTATAACCAGTATAACAGTAACCCTCTGGAGTATAAACTTAAACTCTTCAGGTCAAATGTCAATCGTTATATATCCTCCTTACACTCAAATGTCACTTCTTGCCACCTTTCTTTCATTCATAGCACGCCTAATTCAGCATAACCATTTTAACCATCAGCCTTAAGTGGTTCTCGAACCTTCTACTGGGTGAATCCTAATATGAAAAAAAAACATCTGGTAACTTGCTCCATTCCATGGTGTTATTTTTCCCGCTCTGTCTGTTGAAGTTTCTGTCCAAATAGATATAAGCGACTATTTCCATATCAACTTTCAATAATCGGAAAAGTGCTGAATAATTGAAAATAATGCGTGCTTCCCTATTTATATTATTCGGTCTATTGTCCTCATCTTTGTCGCCGTTTGTCGCCTTGTAGCACAGCCTTACAAAATTTATACTTTACTGAAGCTTTACAAATTGTATATGGGCAAGATGCATGGCACAAGCGCATTATTACAAAATTATTGCAAAAGCTGGGGTCTTACATGATAAATAATAACACAAAATGTTTTTTCCCAAATTGTTATCATTTTTGAGGAGACGAGATCAAAAATTAAGTTTACGTTCAAAATCATAGCCGTTTGAATTCAGTTCCGTTGATCAGTGAAAAACTTATAGCACTGTCTTATGAAAATTTACAATTTACTGAAGCTTTATAAATTATATATGGACAAGATGCATAGCACAGGCACATTAATACTAAATCATTGTGCCATCAAATAAGACCTTCATTTACTTCAAAAGGGAAATTATACTGAACAATTTATCTATATTATGATGTAATATTTTATACAGTAAAATAATTTTAGCGTGGTTTTCAATAAACAATTCAAATTTAAAACATTTTATATTATAATATTTGCCCAGCAGTATTATGATGTTATATACATAATTGTATCTATTTTTTTGGTATTTTTATTAATCAAAATATAACAAATGATCTAACAAATTTTATTCATTGAGTAGCCATTTTTGTAATTATTTACAATATTTTACACAGTTTTTAGTTATCGAATACAGAAAAAAATGTATATTTTGTTTGTGGTGATTCATAATTTAACTATTTATCTATTTAACACATAGTGAGAAGTTTTCAATTCTATTTAAACGTCACTGGGGAGTGCGGGGAGAAGAGATGCATTTATGCCTATCTTAAGGGCTTTTCGCACGTAAGTTAATACAACGAATTCAACTGTGTCTCTTCACCAATGAATGCTTTTCCATATTTAATAATTAAATTATACAAACAAAAAAATTGGATTATCAATGGGATCACCTCTTAGTGCAGTGATAGAATGTATCTCGATTTTGGTCCTTTCCAAAATATTTTACCTAGACAATCAATATATATCTGATATATTGATGATGCTCTATTAATATATACCCGTGATACTGGGTTATCTGATCATTGGATTCTTCTTAAGAGCACTCAGAATTTTGAGTCATAAATATTTATATGAGCAGGGGAAATACATTGAAAACACTTGCAAACTTTTACAGTCAACTAATTGTTTTATATTTAATGGAAAAAAAGGTTAATAATTATTCCAAAATAGAAAAACGACTTCTCTTGACAAACGTAATGATTAAAAAAAATACATTGTCCTACCAACAAACTCAATCACTACTACAATTGAAAAGACCATCTAAACTGAACATTTTTGTTACTGCTAAATCTAAAACAATAAAAGACTTAGTCAATACTAAACAAACAATAATCCAAAACATGAAGGAGGAATTCACCCGATCGTCTCTAATAATTGTCAAAAAAATACATTGGAGAAACCTCAAGGAATGTAAATAACAGAATATTTGAACATAAAAGGGACATTTTACAAAAGAATACATAAAATACATTCGTTGCTCACTGTGACGAGACTGATCGCAATATAGACATGAATAATGGTACTCTGGTCAAAGGAGAAGAATTCACGAAGACGAAAATATTTAGATCGCAAGACAATCTACAGTAAATTCGCGCCCTGGCTCTTACATTTCACCAATTCTGACATCTGTTATCACAGTGTGGAATATCTAATAACAAAAGTGTTGGAACAAAAAGAAAAAGACTCTAAATAAACTTGACTATATTAGAAGAAAAATTAAAATTAAAAATTCCCAGTACAACCTTATTCGTGCGCATGTGTAGTCGCACCAACGTAATAAATTTAGTCCGATGAAGTCCGAAAGGACGAGACGCGTGACGCAAAGTTTTTTCACACTTTGTCATACATTTTCCACCATATATATATGTATATATATATATATATATATATATATATATATATATATATATATATATATATATATATATATGTATGTATATATCACTTTTCTCGTCTGTAAAATATCTAACATCTCTATATCCATCTCTGTGTCTATACGCTTCCGTGTCGCATATATTTCAACTGTCTCTTTGATAAAGAATAAAATAGTTGTGCGAGGTATGTCATTTATGGGTATCACTGTAAAATGAGAAGTACAGAATCAATAATGTTATACATATATGTGTATATATATATATATACATATATATATATATATATATATATATACATACATACATATATATATATGTGTGTGTGTTTGTGTGTGTGTGCGTCTTTGTGTGTGTGTGCGTGTGTGTGTGTGTGTGTGTGTCTGTGTTTGTATGTGTATAGATAGATAGATAGATAGATAGATAGATATGAACGGAGTGATTTAGATAGATATGAACACACTGACATAGATATTCCCAAAGTTATAGACAGACAGACAGATAGATAGATAGATAGATAGATGAGAAGGCAATGAGATAGATAGATAGATAGATAGATAGATAGATAGATAGATAGATAGATAGATAGATATTAACATAAGCTTATTCCCTATATGAGGTTAATTTGGATGTTTTATTATGCATTAATTATTTTCTCTGTAACAATACATTGAGCTCTTTTTATTGTCAGTTTTAATATTTTATATTACTAGAATCCACTTGGATTATATGCCAACGATTCATTACTTTACTATATATATATATATATATATATATATATATATATATATATATATATATATATATATATTAAAACATTTTATGTTTATACATTCTTTTTATATATACAAATATTTAAGTAGATGATCTGTTTTATCATAAACAGTATTAATAACATTTACCGGCCTGAATGTCCGAGGAATTTTCATAGAAAATATTCGTTCTTCGTCATTTGTTTACATTTGTAAACGCTTTGAGCAGATCTGAATGTACGTGAGAGATTCATGGAGGATTGAAGTTTAAAAACAGTAAATTTGACCTTGCTAATCGAATGATTCTCCGTGTCTCGATCAGGTAAGAGCAGGGTTCCGTAAAGGATACAGGTTCCATTTCAGTCATAGAACGAATAATTTCTATGAAAAATTTTCGGACATTACATGCACATGCTCCACGTTAACAGAAAGGCCAAGACCGACATTTCATTTTCCAAATCCCATCGATAGTGGAAATAATCGATTTTTCATGCTTCTACGGCAGTTTTCATGTAGTTTAGGGCCATTTTCTACTGGCCAGAGTGAGAGGCTATAGCTGGCTGCCACGAATAGGCAAGAAGATTCTATTGGCTCGCGTGAGAGCCAACAGCTGACTGACACGAATGTTAACTAGCATGCTAGCATGCAAAAAAAACGATAGCTGCATTCGTCACAAGTGGGAAAGATTTAATTCTGTATGGTACTTTACTCCAATTGGCTCATTCGCTTGCTTAAACTCAACGTTGATTCTGATTCCGCAGAACTGGGTTGGGTGTGAAAAAGTATTTGTTGTTAACATTCTTTTTTCATTCGGTTTTTCCAGTTACGAGTCCTTTTTTAAAGCTGATCGTTTTGTGTTAATTTTGTTTAGTTCTTTTTTCGTAACAGGTATAATGTTTAGTATAGAGCTTAGAAAAAACTTCGCAGTGTGAGATAGGCAAGAATTAAGGCATGTAGCAACATCAGCACGGCAAAGGGCACTCCTTTAAAGGCAAGGAAGGGCAAAAATATTTTAAGTCAAGTGATAGCGATTGCTGTATGATTCGTATGATTTTTTAATCAAGCACGGGCAACGCCGGGCCATGCTGCTAGTATATATATATATAACTCTTGGATATGTAATATAGCTGTAAAGAGCATCCATAAAGTTGTTTAATTTAGGAGGCATCACGTGTCATGGGTTCAAGAAAATGTCGCTTCGTGTTTGCAAATTTTGTCAATTTTTGCAAACACAACCTATTTAAGCCGCTACCAATCTAGATTTGTTTTACACTAAATACGGCCAAACAAACCTTCTCCCATTCTTCCAGCTATATTCCAGTGAAATGTCACAAGCCATTCCTGAGAGAGACGCTGGAATCATTTTCTAATTAGATTATAAACACTAATGAGACCAAAAATCAATAAACGGACTGCTTATTTGTAAGAAAAGTAATAGGAGAATAGAATAATTGATTATAACTCGAAAGACCTGTGGAAATCTCGCGGTTTTCTTATTTTCATTTTCTAAGGAATCTAAATTCTTCAGTTTATAAATGACTAAGCCCAGGGCGAGTTCTATGACAATAGAATATCAGGAGAAATTCACCTATCGCATCTTTACATATTTGCGCTTAACAACTTCAACAAAATATTGCAATAAAAACCATAACTAGGAATAATAAATAAGAAATTGACAAGTTTGTCCTTTTCATTAAAACAGACGTTAAATACTTTTACCTTGTCTTCTTTCTATATTTATTTATTTATGCGTTATTGACAGGGCGCAGCGGTCGTGCTCACCAAGGGAGGGACAAGCAGAATAATAATAATATAAGTACGTATTTGGCTAGTGAGAATTATGCCTATTTTAAAAGTAATCGGAAACCCTATACATGATTTACATTATTCGGACTATTGTCCTCATTTTTGTTGCCATATTTATCACAACGTTTCGGCCGTTGTACGCTCCGGCCTTCTTCAGGTGGTTGGAATGTCGAACTGAACCCTTTATTTCGCTCACTGGGGTAGACTGTTCTAGTTCCACGTGCCATGTCTAATGGATGTCAGTTATCAGTTATCTCCTGTTAATTCACCTCTCCAAGTCTTTAAGGACACATGACACCGTAGATAAAGGCGTTGGCGTTGGTTAGATCCAGTGACAGAACCCAAAGAGTTCAATACCTGGTTAAGGCGGTGGAGAACTTGGAGAGGTGAATTATTATTATTTATTATAATTTTTTCATATAGACAAAAAAAAACAATTTATTCACTACAAAGATGGAACTTCGTTTCGGTGCATTTCAATTGCACTTCAACTGGTGATAACCAAAATTGGTTATCAACAATTCTGTTGGTAAGCAAGACGCATGTGAAACGTCACTTCCTTTTTTACATTTATTTCACAAAAAAATACATAAATGCAACAAAGGTGACGGAGTGAAATAACAGTGCATGTTGATAGCAGTTTGATGAAGGATGATTGAGGTGTTAAAGTTATGGCTAGACCTGAAAAATTTCTTTTCGACAACAACGGTCAAGGGTTTAGGCACAGCATTTCAAAGGCTTCTAAGAGTGAGGGATGTGAAAGGAAAGGTAAGAATAGGAGATAGTAATACGATGAAAGAAGAAGGAGGGATAAATTCAAACAATAGTTATAGTAGTAATTGGGAACGTTTTTGGTTATTTTCAAAACTAAGCAGAGCTGAATTGCATATATTTAGCTTAGAGTTATCCTTACTACTTTTCTAATCAATGAAAGTGTTTTGTAAATTGATAAATTAAGAGGTGGATCTTGATTCTTGGTATATTGAATACATAAGTTATTCGGTTTTGTTTTCAAACAATAAGTTTTAATTCAGAAATTACGATATGAGCAGAAAGATTTATAAAAGTATGGGATATTATTATAACTTTTGCAAGCAAATTTTGACCTATTGTCGGCTTGCTTACAAAAAAAATTGTTCATAACCGTTTTGGTTCTCACCAGTCGAAGTTCAACTAAATGCACTAAAACGAATTTGCATCTTTTTAATGAGTAAATTGTTTTTGTCTATATGAAAAAATTATAATATCTATATATATCTATATCTATCTATCAATCTATCTATCTATATATATATATATATATATATATATATATATATATATATATATATATATATAGTCATCCACAGACAGACTGTTTCGCTGTATCACAGCTCATCAGTGTAGCTAGACGTCCGGTTGCCTCTTGCTAGAATCGAAAACCGGCTGAATTCGCGTCAGTCGGAAATTTTACCCTGAAGTTGTTGGCGCACGGCAGAGAAGAATGTGAATTTAAGCGTATTTATTTTAAGATAGACACACAGTGACTGAGAGAACTCAATTCGATTTACCGAAGAGTCTTGCATTATTAGCCATAATAGTCACTGTTTACAAACCCACACATCCTCCCCAAAGAGCTCAACCAAAATAAATTTTTCAGGAGCACACACACACACACACATATATATATATATATAATTAACTGATTTAAAATATGGTTTCTTCGCATATTTTAAATCAGTTAATTTATAATATTTATCCTCTGTAAATTTATGTTGAGCACTGTTTTGCAAAAATAAAAAGAACATCGAATTATATATCTTACTGTTCTTTCTTTTTATTATAATATATATATATATATATATATATATATATATATATATATATATATATATATATATATATATATATATATATATATTCAATGTGTTACTGATAAATTGTCTAAGTTAAGCAAAAATGAAAATGACACTGACATCTCAATTTAACATCATATTTACCAAAATTAAACAAAGATATTTTGAAATACTGAAGAATATATTGATTCAATAAAACTGACATTGGCTTCAACCAACTCCAGACGGCTTTGGAATCTCATGCAACTCATCTGGGCCGTTTCTTTGTTGAAATTGCTGAAAGCTGAGGTAATCCTTCCTTCATTTCATCTTTGGTGTTACCTGTAGTTCTGCTGGTTTGGTGATCAACTGCCCCCCAAAGATAATAATCAATAGGGTTGCAGTCTGGTAAGTTAGCTTACGGTGCCAGATGTACGAGGGATTTGGTTCTAGAAATCGTCTGACTGCCATGAGTGGGTTCTCCTGCATTCATGGCATAGTTAGTGTAGAGTCCTGTTGCCAGACATAGGGACTTTCACCAGACACCCTCAGGGAAGCACTACCTCCTCAAGGCACTTGATGTAGGCCTCCATGTTGAATCTTAGGCCCTGTGGAAGAATGAATGGAGATATAACATCTTCATAACTACTGAACTCCAATCATCCTTGTAATCACCATCAGAATCATACAACTCTTTCCAAATTCTCTGCACTGGCCTCAGATTGACACCCAAACACTCCGGAATGTTCGTACTGGAGCTTCCGGTGCGAATGCCAAGTAGTACAGCATGCCATTTCCAAATATCTAGCTGAGTGAATTGCGTGGTGTTTTTGTTTTTCCTTACAGTGTTCAACTTGCCCAACTATACTGGGAAATCGGCAAAAATAAAAACAAACAACAGGCATCGCGAAATGAAACAAATAAAATAAAATGGCGACAATTTACCCATCGCAGCATCTATCTATCTATCTATCTATCTATCTATCGCAGCGTCTTCATATATATTTCTGTTTTCATATCTTTCTATCTCCGTGAGTTAATGGGTACGTATCTATGAGTTTCCTCATGTTTATCTATCTATCTATCTATCTATCTATCTATCTATCTATCTATCTCTGTATATATATATATATATATATATATATATATATATATATATATATATATATATATATATATATATGCATCTGTCTGTCTGTCAGTCTCTTCAAACATATTACAGTCTATCTGTGGATATACATCTATGATTCTGGCTTGTTATATAGATAGATATGAACAATGTGGTAGATATAAGTAGACTGAGATAGATAGATAGATAGAAAACAATTATATCACTCATTTATTTCATATCTATCTCAAACTGTTAATATGCTTCTAAAATTTTCAATATAGCCTGGCATTCCAAGGATCCGACCTTTCTGAACTGAACACGCTAACATTCAAGTATTTCTTGAGTCGTCGAGAAACTAGATCCTAAAGAAAATTTTCTCTCGCTCAATCTAAAAGTGAGATAAGCAGAAATTCCTCGATCTTTGTAGAATTTTTCTTCTGAAGTCCAAACTGACTTACTGCATCTCCAGTGATCTGCAACTTTACCCCTTGCTCCTATTATTATTAACATCCCCCTAAATCATGAAATAACGCATGCGCGGAATTAAAAATAAAAAGGTAAAAATATAAAATTGCGACAATTTACCCTCGCACCACATATACATATATATATATATATATATATATATATATATATATATATATATATATATATATGTGTGTGTGTGTGTGTGTGTGTGTAATTTGGCAGCAACTTTTCTTTTAAACATGTTGTGTTGAATGAAGATGAACAATGATGTTCGAAAGTACTAGGTTATCGTACGGACAATATTTATTTCGATACCATTTTCAAATAAAATGTCTCATTAGAAAATATGAGAAAATTCAAAAGAAAATATGCAGGACAATATTGTATTTAACATTCAACACAACATGTTTAAAAGAATATATATATATATATGTATATATATATATATATATATATATATATATATATATATATATATATATATATATATATATAGTGGACTCTCATATCCTGAACGATAAATGAGGTCAGCATTGTATGGTGCCTTTTGTTTTATATTTATGCATATTAGCAGGCGGATATTGTGTAGAAAATCAGGTAAGGGAAAGACATATTTCA
>OZ038513.1:49130555-49165555 GCA_964036315.1 Acanthosepion esculentum | reverse complement strand
ACCATGGAATATTATTATTATTATTATTATTATTATTAGTAGTAGTAGTAGTAGTAGTAGTAGTAGTAGTAGTAGTAGCAGTAGTAGTAGTCTTTCAGTCCTGCAATTATGAGTTTAGCTAATGTAATATCTTTCTACTCACCTAATCATTGAAATATATTTTGGCTATTTTTTGAAGAATAATTTTTTTTTCAATTATCGTTTGGTGTGTTTCTCCTATAATTTACAACATATGTTTATGCAACAAATGTATTATAATTTTTATTTCAATGAATATATATATCTTATATAGATTACCGCTTTTGTTACTTTTTCCATCAGTACGACAATATTTTACATGATTGGAACACTATAAACATTTTCATATTGGCCTGTGTAAGGACCCCATAGGATTATCCATTTTAATTAATCCGATGTGATTAACGCAGGATTAAATGCAATAGCAGAGTGAACGGTATAGCTAAAAAATCATAACCAATTTACATTTTTTTAAAATCTGAACATCAATTTTGACAATTCGAGTCAGATGAACTTATATGGATAATTTTTAGTATTCTTATTCTTCCATGTTCTATGTTTCCTCAGGGCGTTGGCGTTTAACGCTCTCCACAATTTCCAGTCCATTGTAGATCTTAATAAATTTTGTCTTTTGTTATCTCTTCTAAACCCTCTTTTGCTATCAATTTACTTAAGCTCGCTACATAGGTGATGCGTCTTTTTTTCTCTACGTCTCTAGAAGCATCTGCCTAATAAACCGAAAAACGGATATACGAGGTATGATCAAAAAGTATCGGGGCTGGTGCTATAAAAGAAAAAATAACTACAGCACGTATCAATCCGGCATTCAATTTCCTTCGAATTAATCCGCTTCTGAATCCACACCCAGTATCTAGCGTTGTTTCCAGTGGACGAAACATTTCTAGCAGTCCTTTTTTTTTTCGGATAGCGAGCAACTGGCTCGTTACATTCTCTTGGACTTCCGCGATGTCTTGAAGTCATGTTTCTTTCAAGAGGGATTTGATTTTTGAAGAGAAAAACAGTCGCAAGTGGCGAAATCTGTGTAATATGGTGTGTGAATTTAAAACCAAGCCATACGCCATTTTGACGACTCATATGCCTTCTGTCAACAAAAACATTATTCGGCAAGCGGTATACAGGAATAACACCGAAAGGCTTATGACTCATTTACCGATATGCTACAGCTACGACGCGCCATTCGTCTAGTATATATATATGCTAATCTATCCTCTTTATTCTCAGTCTTGTGGTCTTCTTAGGGCCAGAAATAAAAACACAAAGAGAGGAAATGAGTTAAATATATTAACAGAAAACAGTAATACAAACATATACAAACGAGAGTGTTATATGACGAATGTTCGGTCCGACTGTTAGAGCTGACTACTGGAAATTTCCATCTCCAAAACGCAATACCTGCTCCTATTTATAGCTCAGAGAGTCCTTGCGTGCGTGGGTAAATAACCATAATAAAAATCACATCCCAATGCATTTTCATAGTAAAATCCATTTTCAAAATAAAATCCCTTTCCAACGTATTTTCATGGTAAAATCACTTTCCATGCATTTTCATAATAAAATCCCTTTCCAATGCATTTTCATAGTAAAATCCTTTTGCAATGCATTTTCATATTAAAATCCCTTGCCCATGCATTTTCCTAATAAAATCCGTTTCCAATGCATTTTCATAGTAAAATCCCTTTCCAATGCATTTTCATAATAAAATCACTTTCCAATGCATTTTCATAGTAAAATCACTTTCTAGTGCATTTTCATACTAAAATCCCTTTCCAATACATTTTCATAGTAAAATCACTTTCCAATGCATTTTCATAGTAAAATCCCTTTCCAATGCATTTTAATGTTAAAATCAGTTTCCTATGCATTTTTATAGTAAAATCCCTTTCCATTGCATTTTCATCATAAAATCACTTTCCAATGCATTTTCATAGTAAAATCCCTTTCCAACGTATTTTCATGGTAAAATCACTTTCCATTGCATTTTCATAATAAAATCACTTTCAAATGCATTTTCATAGTAAAATCCCTATCCAATGCATTTTCATAATAAAATCACTTTCCAATGCATTTTCATAGTAAAATCCCTTTCCAACGTATTTTCATGGTAAAATCACTTTCCATGCATTTTCATAATAAAATCCCTTTCCAATGCATTTTCATAGTAAAATCCCTATCCAATGCATTTTCATAATAAAATACCTTTCCAATGCATTTTCATAGTAAAATCCCTTTCCAATGTATTTTCATAGTAAAATCCCTTTCCAATGCATTTTCATAGTAAAATCAGTTTCCTATGCATTTTTATAGTAAAATCTCTTTCCAATTGTTGTGACCCTGTTAGTGCCAGAAATAAAGACACAAAGAGAGGAATTGAGTTAAACAAATATATTAACAGCAGACAGTAATACAAACGATAGTGTTAAAGCAATAACGTTGGGTCCGACTGTCAGAGCTGACTGCTGAAAACTTCCCTATCCAAAAAGGCAGTATCTGCTCCTATTTATACCTGGGGGAGTCCATGCGTGCGTGAGTAAATTACCATACCGCATAGTCATTACTTTCTACAACGTCATCATTTATTCATAATAGAGTTCACATTATTCTTTACCATTTTAACAGAAACCTCTACTTTGAGTGTCTCAAGAGACTTGTAGTGAGTGATTTCGTGTATGACTCTGTATATTTTATGTATGCTTATATATAGTGTACGTATATATATATCGGCATACATATTGAAAGTTTGTCTGCATATGTATTATATGTATACATAGATAATACACACACACACACACACACACACACACACACACACACACACACACACACATATATATATATATATATATATATATATATATATATATATATATATACTGTAATCCTGAGACAAACTGTTTCGCTGTATCATAACTCATAAGTGTGGCGAGACGTCAGGTAGCTAGGATCGAAACCTGGCTGAATTGGCATCAATCCGAAATTCTACCACTAAGCCGTTGGTGCACGGCAGGGATGACGGTGAATTTAAGCGTATTTATTATTAAACAGTATACTTATTTATTTCCGTCTACCGGCCTTAATATTTGAGAAATCATATTAGATAAAAGAAATATACGCTCTCTGTGTTGCCCTGCGGAAAAGCATCATCAGACGTGATTAGGACTTCTCGACCAGCACTCTGATCAAATTTACGGTTCCTCTATTGGAACACAGGTCCGAATCCTGCAGGAGAACACGTGCACCGTAGCAAGGTAAGGCAAGGCGCCTTCCTACTTCTCCCGCTAGAACTCCGCAATCTCCCTCTCCTATCCCATCACCGAAAAAGAAGGCCTTATCCCTACTTCTCGTAGACTCTACTGAACTCAAGAAAATTGGAAAAAATACTCTGGGAGGACTCCGATTCTTCTCTACTCCTCCTTACTGGTAGCCTAGGAAAATCCATCGGGGTCCTGCACCCCGAAGATTTCGGGCGCTGAAAAATGTCTATCAAGTTTGCATGCCTGAATGCGTGAGGCTTGAGCGATAGTAATAAGGCGGCGCGCCTGCTTCGTAATCTCCTGCTCTTCGGAGTGGATGTGCCTAGGAGACTCAATGTTTGCAGCGTCGATTCTCGTGTGTTATCTAGCGACTCTTTTGTCTGTTCGGTATACGGGACCGGTAGGCCACAGACTTTTCTTTAATCTTGTCAATGTCGATACATGGGTCGGTTGGCCGACATTGTTATGAAAAGTATTTCGTTTCGGGTCGTTCGGGTTTATCGGCACAACGATCGGGCAGAGCGTTTTTTTTTTGTACTTCCGTCAGTTGGAGCCATTCTTTGTTGATCCGACGCACCCAGTTTTAATGAGGAACTGGAAAACCATCCCGAACCACAGGCTAGACAGTTTTCAAAGAGCTAGCAGGAGGTGGCGTGGTCGTAACTTGGAGCATCTCGATAGATACTGGGTCGATCATGCTGGGTGGTACATATGGACGTGGGCTCTTTAGCAATCTCCCCAGGTGATTAGCTCTCTGAATAATACTATCTCTGAATAGTCGATCTAAATATGCTAGATTAATCCATTTGCCCTTTGGACCACAAGCTCATTTGTGTCTGGATGGCGCTAAATGCTACGAGAAGAATCGCTGGACTCTGAAAGTTCAACATGCCTTTACTGGACAGGGAAGACTTCTGACTACAGCTGACTAGATTAGGTGTAGCGGGAATTAGTGGGGGTGGTTGTTGGAAATAAGTGGTTGGATCATCTTATGGATAGGATTACGTCCTTCACCAGTGAATAAAGCCAACGATTCCCCTTAGTCTGGTTAGGGTATTGTTTGGGGTGATCTGCTAAAAATAGGCTTAACTAGACAGCCGCTGGAGCATTCGACGAGCGAACGCTATCAGGGCTCGGTAGTTAGGCATAGGTTAATTAAAATATCTAACTAAGCCGTGAATGTGGGCGAAGAATTGAGCAAGTAGGAAATACATCAACGTTTAGATCATTTCATTCATCAGGTCGACACCCCGGAAGGACGTATTCCGTGGCCGACCAATGACATATGCGCGGTATTTCGGCTTTATTTGCAAAACCGATTTATTTATCTCTGCGCAAGAGTTTCGTAACTATTTAGCTAACTTTCGTTAACTCTCGTCGACTTAAGCTGCTGGCTGCGACGGTGAGGTCACAGTGGGTGAAGTCCACGAGACAATGAAGAGGTTCGGCAGTGGTAAATCCCTGGGATATTATGTTGTGTCCTGCAAATTGTACTTTAGGTTGTTGCACATGTTTACTCAATTTATTGGGTGTTCAACAACTGGTTCCAGCAGCGATTTGTCCTCGATCGAATTTCCAGAATACGGGATTTCGAGGATTATACACTAAACACTGAGTTTAAGATTTGCGCGAAAATCCGAACAGTGTAGTCAGTTGCTGAGATTCTGTTGGGACCAGAGCAGACTTGTATTGTGAGGGACTGGAAAATTCAGAGCAGCCTGCATTTTGTAGAGGACGTAGAAGACAACGAAGGAACAGCGCGATCAATTTGGATTAGTCCAAGGCATTCAATAGTGTGCACTGTTGGTTCCTGGGGGCTGTAGTGCAGCACGCTGGATTCCAACCCGACATCTGCAAGTGGATCAATGAGTTGGCGGAGGAGAACGGGAAATGGTCAAGCGCTTTTGTGATGACATTCCTCCGACGGTTGGGTGACCGTGTATGCAGTTCAGCCTACGCCAAAGTTAATCTCAATGGGCGGGTTCTAGTCACGGTTTCCGCGTACGCCGATGACGTATCCATTTTCGTGTCGTGTCGCAGCGACATTGAGGTCATTTCAGAAGGCACTTGAACGGTACGAGAAGCTTACAACAAATCTTCCGGTTTGAGGTTAGATGCTTGGAAGGACATTGCTCTTCAGTTGACCGACGGTCTAGTTAGCCTTTTTGTAGCGTAGTTCGTTTCGGATCTTCAGTTGAAGCTGGAGATACAGACAAATGTAGAATCGGCGGCCCGGTCTTGTCTTCAAAGGCGATTGTCCTTGAAGGGTAGGTTTGAGGTGTGCTCCGTGTACACCTTTCCCCCCGCCCTTTAACGAATGCCTGTGCCCCCTCTCTGTAAGGATCATTATTAGGCGCTTGGGCGCTTTCTTCTCTCTCGCTTGTGATATGGAGATAAGCCGATGGTTCAAAGAGAATTCTGTGTCAAACATACGTGTCATGTGGGGCTAGGAGTGCTACAACTGGTTGGTTTTCCTACGCCGCGCACTAACAGAGAAATCTCTGTGGGAAGGGAAAGTCTTAGGGCCGTATTTCCTAGCCTTAATGTCACTCCTTTCCCATCCGGGATTGAGCGCCGTCGTAATCCACGTAGTCGGATTTCCTCAACTATTTTCATCGTACGCTGGTGTGCCCGTTCTGGAGATCATGTCAAGTGACGGTTCGTATCGAACCTGAACATAACGTGTCCATCGATCTCGCATACTTGTGTGAAAATGTATCGCCCCCGTGGTCTGGGGTGAAACGGCTGGTGTTTCTTACGCTGATAACCGCGGCAAGATTGGTAGTGTGGGTTATGCCGATCGAGACAATCTTACGGTACGACGAATACTATTCTTATCAGGTTCTTATTGGATTCTCTGGGCATCAGCTCACGATAAAGACTAGATCTGATTACTTTCTTTACGGTAGACTTCAGCGAAGATAGGTGCAAGTTGCGAGCCTGGTTCGTGTGAATCAGGCTAATCTTTATTTCCCCTGAAGCTACAACGGGGTGAATTTCTGTTAGACACCCTCCCTGGTTAAGCTAGTCTCCTTGTGTTCACCTACTCAATATGAATGACTGTCGTTCTCAGCATGCTCCCAGTGTTTTCTTTTGTTATTGTCCGAGCCAAGATTCTCAATCTTCTCATTTTTTTTTTCTTAGTGGAAATTCACCCCAAGCAAGGCGGGAGTTCTACTAGCACGCAAGGGGTTACAGGGGATTGGGAGCAAGTGTAAACAGCCGTGTTTGAAGAAGGGATACAGAGGATGACGGAGAACAAGGTCTGGGTGTCAGGTGTCGATTGACATTACACTTGAATATTTGAAGATTATAGTCATCGTGGAAGGGAGTTCCATAGACGGGAAATGCGGAAGAAGCTGCTTGAGAAGAAGAGACGGTTACATTTAACCGTTTTGACGATGAAAGGGTGGAATCGATATGCCAGCCTGGTAGCGCTTTTAAATTTATGAAGTGCGGGAACCAGCAAAAGTATCTATTCGGAACAGTTTCCGTGAAAATACTTGTAGAAGAGACAGAGGGAATCCACAGCACGTTTGTGGGATAGCGATTGTAGACTAGATGCCAGATCAGGACCTACTATCTTGCATAATCGTCTCTAGCTTTTGTCAAGGACTTCGAGACGTACAACGAGAGCACCAGACCATATATGACAGCGGTATTCTATGCAAGGACGGATTGTCCTCGCTTTTTGTCTTGATTGGACCGGCTTTAAATATTTCCACATTCTCAAATTATTTTGTTCCTCATCTGACACTAGTGAAGGGGCTTCTTGATTCTTATTGTTAGCAGGATACAGCGTCTGATATTATTTTTCTGTGGATTAGATGGGCCAGGCGAAAACAGTTTTATTTTAGTTCGAAGGAATCCGTTCTCTTTTATTTTGTTATTAATTTCATCCTCTCCCTCTTCATTTGGAGTATTGCTGCCATATATGGTCTGGAGCCCCTGCTGTTTGCCTCAGGGTTCTTGATCAGATCCAGAGACGGATATGCAATGTAATTGGCCCTGATCTTTCATCTCGTCTGCAGTCGCTCTCTCACAGACGCGACGTTGCCTCGCTCTGTCTTTTTTTACAAATACTTTCACGGTAATTGCTACGATGAGCTGCTTTCGCTGGTCCCTAGGCCTCATGAATTTAAACGTCCTACGAGGCTGGCATCCCGTTCCCACCCCTTCACTGTTGAAACTGTTAGATGTAGACGTCTCTTCTACTCCAATAGCTTCATGTCTCGCACATCTCGCCTGTGAAACTCCCTTCACTATTCCTGTTTCCCTGACAAATACAATCTCCAACTATTTAAGTGTAACGTCAATCGACATTTCCAGTTGCCTTGATCTGTCCACTTCACTTCTCCACATCCTTTCACCTTTCATTCCTATCTGCTCTCGCTCCAAATCTTCTGTAACCCCCTTGCCTTGATCGATCCACTATCTTTCTCCACATTCTCCCCTTTACCACTCCTATCTGCTCTTCCTCCAAACCTTCTGTAACCCCTTACGTGCTAGTGGCTTCTAGCTTTGCTTGGGGTGATAAGCTTAAAAATAAATAAAAATTTGATAGAATTTTAAAAATCTTTTTTTATAAGAAAATTGTTGAAAAATGGAACGATATACTTGTATATATTTAAAAAAAAATACATCATGGATGTTTTAGTAGGGCCCCCGTAAATAGGGGGCACTGTGGCATATATTGGATTGAATGGAGAAGGATGTGAGAGCAAATGGGTGGAGAATTGAATTACCTAGATGCAGGATATTCAATGTTGACCGGCCTTTTCTCTCGTCCCCTTCAGCCGTTTGCGACAAATTAATGTAAAGAACATTAATTAAATAAACAGTTTTTAAGCATCACCTTGAAGATAGCGTTGTGCATTAAAATCGTTTTTGTTGTACCGTTGAGAAAAATGCATATTTATTATTAATATGTATTTTATAGCTGTCATTCTACATCGAGAACTAATTTATTAACACGACCCAATGTGTTATATTACATAAACATATATATATATATATATATATATATATATATATATATATATATATATATACAAAATATTAATATGCGCCCAGGCTTTTTCCCAATATTACCTTTCCTAACAGAATTACTACTCTCCCAAGCAAACGTAGAAAACTATATCAAGAAATCAAAAGAAAACACAATATTTTCCACACGCAATTATTCGATTGCTAAGGACATTTTGTTTTGTAGCTAATAGTTACTTTGTTTTTAATAAATTCATTTCGTTTTTGTCTTGAAAAAGTCCGCATTGGACGAAACGCGTCGGCTAATAATGCAGTTTTCTTATTGTCCTTTACATTTATACATATTATTTTTTCTACAGGCTACCTGAGAAATGTTTCATGTATATATATATATGCTAGACTCTTCCGTCGAATTCAACGTATGAGGGTCAAGCAGATCAGTTACAAGGAACTGACAGCCCGATACAAGCACATGAGATTTGATTATATTGATAAAGGTTTTGTGCAGAACCATCCACATTTTTGAAGGACCGAATACAGAGATCTGGTGCACTACGTGGCAAAAGGTCCCCTAACGACTCTCCGCAGGTTTTGAATTCAAAGTTTTCTTTTTCCTACGCTAGAGAAACCAGCCTACTCTGCTATTTACCCAGTAAATTCGAACTCGACTCTCCGATTCCTCAATCCTAGCCGCTATCCATTACTCCAGCGTACCTCAATTCTATCTTACATATCTATAAGTCTACCATTCGTCCATGCTTAAAATATTGCTGCCAGAAATTGTCCGGGGCCCCTGCTATTTACCTTAGATCCTTGATAAGATCCAAAGAAAAATATGCAATCATATTGGTCCTAATCTAGCGACTCGGCTTCAGTCACTTTGCCTCTCTGTGTCTTTTCTGAAAATTCTTTTATGGTAATTGATCGGATGAGGTGTTCGCAATGTTGCCTAGACTTTTCGAATGTAAGCGCAGTACTAGACTGGCGTCGGGATCTCATCAATTTACAGTTGAGCATAGCTAGATGTAGCCATAATTTATATGCTGAACGTTTCTTTTCTCGCACTTCTCGCTTGTGGAACTGCCTTCCCGCTCTATGCTTCCCAGCCAACTTTACTCTTCGAAAATTTTATTGCAATGTTAATCGCTAACTACTGTCCCCCTGATTATTTTTTTTTCTCCCTACGCACATTATTAATGTTTCAGTCGCATATTCTCCCACACCCTATAACTGCTTGTGTCTTAGTGACTTTACCGCCTTGCATGGGGTGATTAAAAAGAAGGTAGACTGCACAGACGGAAATTATGTTATCAATGCTATTGAAAAATCATGTAAATATTATCACCGTCATTTCCAAACTGTACAATTAGATTCATGTTAAATAATTAACCAGCACGATAAATCAAATGAAAATCTCTTTATTGGAAGACGACACCTTTAAAAGAGACGGCGAGATGAAAAGAATGTTAAATTTAAATAAAGAATATGCATTACTCAGCCTTCAGTAAGTTTCTAAAATGGCGGTGTGAAACTTTACACAGTTCTGTGATTCCCCGAGGTTTATTAACGTAACAAATTAAATTTATAATTACCAAAGCGTTATTAGCGTCTTAATTCATTAGGGATGCGTAAACAGTACTAATCAAATTCAGTCACACATTTCACTTCGGTTTATATCTATCTATCTATCTATCTATCTATCTATCTATCTATCTATCTATCTATCTATCTATCTATCTATCACTGCGGATATATATCTAGCTATCTACCTATTACAGTCTGTTCATATCTATAACAATGACTTCATATCTATATATATATCACTGTTTTTCTGTATCAACCTGTTCTTTCTTTCTTTCTTTCTTTCTTTCTTTCTATCTATCTATCTATCTATCTATCTATCTATCTATCACTGCGGATATATATCTAGCTATCTACCTATTACAGTCTGTTCATATCTATAACAATGACTTCATATCTATATATATATCACTGTTTTTCTGTATCAACCTGTTCTTTCTTTCTTACTTTCCTTCTTTCTTTCTTTCTATCTATCTATCTATCTATCTATCTATCTATCTATCTATCTATCTAACTAGCTAGCTAGCTATCTATGCATATTACTATCTTCCAAAACCTACTCTTATTTCTCCAATTATCAACTTATCATAGTCCATTTATATATATCCCAAGTACTTCATACATTTTTGTTTTACTTTCTATCTATCTATCTATCTATCTATCTATCTATCTATCTATCTATCTATCTATCTATCTATCTATCTATGTACATATATATATATATATATATATATATATGTTTGTGTCTCTCTCTCTCTATGTATATATCTTAGTCAGTTAATTTCTATTTATAGCAGTCTGTTCAAATCTATCTATGTATCTCTATCTCTCTCTCTCTCTCTCTCTCTCTCTCTCTGTATATATATATATATATATATAATGTTGTTGTTTTATCTATCTATCTATCTATCTATCTCGATGTCTTAGGCTATTAATATCTTCTTATCTCAATCTGTTCGTATTTATCTATCTATCTATCTCTCTGTGTATATATATATAGATATAGATATAGATATAGATATAGATATATACGTATATATATATATTGCTGGTTTATATATGTATCAATCTATTTTAGCCTATTCTATTCATGTCAATATATATATATATATATAAATATATATATATATATATATATATATATATATATATATATATATTTATCTTATCCTAGTCTTATCCTTTATTTTCTGTTTATCTATACAAGTCGGTTCATATCTATTTTCCTTAATTTGTCCTTATGCATCTCTTTCTTTTCCCAATTACCAATATAATTTTTATACATTTTCTTGTTTATTCGTAACTCAAACCTATCGAATCAAATCTTTTCTCACTTTTCTCTGCTCCTCACTCCGTCGCCATTTCTCAATGCATCTGTACTTATTAATTGAGGAATCTCGTGAAGCCATTATATTTGCTTAAGCGACACAATTATGCCTCGCTGATCATATCGCAAAGTTAATAGAAAAGCCCACTGCCTCTTGTTCAATAAATTTACAAGTATCGAGTCAGTATAACAATGACGATTCTGTACAAAGGAATAATTGAGAAAATGTATTAAAGTAATTTTGTCAGTCAACATGACTCGTAAGTACGATCAATGCGCCATATTTTTGAAGATCTACAAATCACGAACTGGTGAACTCGCTAACGTTCATCAAAGCAGAATTCAACAAAACAAAAGGCAAAAAATCATAGAAGCTTTTCCAATCTTATCTGTAATCACGTTAAAACTGTAACATGAGATAGTAGTACATCGTCGTTTAATTTTTAAACTGTGATGAAAATATGGAAAACAGGAAGAAAAGAAAACATAAAAAAGCGATTTCTGAAGTCCCACAGGTAAGGTATACCTAGCAACGGATCAAAATTATATTAGTTGACGCGATTCTGTAAAAAGAACAAAGAAGATGAAGTCAAGGAAAAGAAAAGATAACTGACAGAAAAAATAAAAATAAAATCGGTGGAATATTTATATATTTTATATTTTCTTAAATACAGTACCTTAAAAAATACAATGCCTTAACTTGATATAGTATCATGGGACTGAACATCGTTGCCATATAGACTCCGCTTATTCCTTTCTTTTTTCATTTCTGTTTTTTAATCATATCACCCCTTGCAAATCATAAGGGGTTTATGAGAGTAGAAGACCAACCAATTATAAAGAGAAACATTAGGGAACCAGAAGGCGGATCAAGACATTACATTTAATTTTTGAAGATCAAAATTGACTGGAAAAAATGAAGAGAGTTCTACAAACAAGAAGTGAGAGAAAAGAAACTGGTAGCATAGAACTTACGGTTACATCTAGCCAATTCAAGTGTGGATAGCTGAGACCTTACCGCCAATCTAGCACTGCGCTTAAATTCATAATGTCTAGGGACTATAGTAAAGCGTTCATACAAACAATTACCATGAAATACTAGTTTCTGTATCTTTGAGGAGCAACCAGTCTAATAAAAATCTGAATTCAGAACTGTGGGGAAAGTAAAAGAAAACTACACCAATGACTTTCCAAGAAGTCTTAATAAATCACACATGATAAAGTAAAGGATATTGTGGAGAGCCGTGATCACCTACATGGTGAACAACGAAAGACAATTCTGAATTCAAAACTGTGGAGAAGCTTTCCCAATTATTTATAGCAATTCACAGATATTAAAGAGAAGGAATCTGTGGAGAGCCATGTCCCGAAGGAAGAAAGACAGGTCTGATTTGAACCACTACGGAAAATCTAATTCCAAGGCGAATAATTACTTGACGTGCATTACGAGTAAAACTCAAGGGGAGGTCTAACACCAGGGAGTTAGAGCATTCCCTCTAGGGAGACAATTCCTTGTTGAAAATGATGTAAGGCTAACTCAAACGGAGATCTAAATCCATGAGGGATAATACTTAGTCGAGGCAGACATAAGGAGATATGGTGGGGGGAATTTAACTACAAATTGGGCAATAATTCCTTGTCGAAAATGATATATGATGAACTGGATAAGAGACTTATTTCCAGGACAAGGATAATTTATAGTCGTTTACCATATATATATATATATATATATATATATATATATATATATATATATATATATATATATATATGGAATGTTGGTCACAACACGAACTCGATTTCACGACGCTTGACACTACAGTTGAATGATAAATCTAACATTTTTAGGCATTTAAAACAACATGCTTGGCCGCATACACAATTCCGGAAAATCCTTGTTGAAAACACAATTATACTTAAACATGAAAACAATAAACAAAAATCTTAAATTCTTGACGCTATATACATAAAACCGTTGAAATCTAACCTGAACAAAATAAGCTATGAAATCTCCACAAATATTCTTAAATGCCTATAATTGATAACAGAAGCCATTGGTTTATAACAAAGGGCTTCCCATACTTAATACATCTCGTTTTCCTTCTCGCGTGGTCATGTCTGACGTCATGAGCTGAGGTGTGATTTTTGCTTCCAGCGTCTCGTATGCACGAGATTTACGTTGCTTGGAAATATTCCATGTAAACATAAAGGGGAGAATAGGAGAGAAAACAACGAAAGAGAGAAAAAAGAAAATATATAAAAGAGGGAAACATAAAGAATCGAAAGAGAGAGAAAAGTGAAAAAAGAGGATACTATATAAAGGGGAGAATAGGAGAGAAAATAATGAAAGAGAGAAAAAAGAAAAAAGAGAAGAAAATATATTGAAAGAGAGAGAAAAGTGAAAATTTTATAAAGGAGAGAATCATAGTAAAACAATGAAAAAGAGAATAAGATACCAAGAACAGAAACAGAAAGAAAGAAACGAAAGAAAGAAAAAGAGAAAATATATAAAGGAGTGAAATGGAGTCAAAGAAACGAATGAGTGAAAAAGAGAAAAGAGAAAAATATGAAGGAGGGAAACAGAGAGAAAGAATAAAAAGAGAGAGAGAGAGAAAAGTGAAAATGACATAAAGTAGAGAAACAGTGAAACAGGGAAGAAAGAGAATAAGATATCAATAGAGAAACAGAGAGAATGAACCGAAAGTGAGAAAAAAGAGAAAAAAGAGAAGAAAATATATAAAAGAGGGAATCAGAGAGAAAGAAACGAAAGAGAGAAAAAAGAGGAAAAAAGAGAAAGATATATAAAGGAAAGAAACAGAGAAAAAGAATCAAAAGAGAGAGAGAGAAAAGGGAAAATGATGTAAAGGAGAGAAACATAGTGAAACAGGGAAAAAGCGAATAAGATATAGAGAGTGAAAAGAGTGACGAAAAGGGAGACATTTCTAAAGGAGAGGAGAGAGCAAAAGGAGAGAAAATGGCTACAACAAAGAAAACGAATGAAGTGAGATATAAAAGAAGACATGTAAATCCGTGAAACAGAACAAATATTACTTACATTATTCGGATTATTGTCCTCATCTTTGTCGCAATATTTATTACAACGTTTCGGCCGTTAAACGCTCCGGCCTTCTTCAGGTGGTTGGAATGTCGAACTGAAGCCTTTATTTCGCTCACTGGAGTAGACTGTTCTAGTTCCACGTTTAATGGATGTCAGTTATCAGTTATCTCCTGTTAATTTCCCTCTGAAAGTTCTCCACTGCCTTAGCCGGGTATTGAACACACACTCTTTGGGTCCTGTCACTGGATCTAACTAACGCCTTTATCCACTGTGCCATGTGTCCTTGAGGAGAAACATAGACAGATAGAGAAAGAACAAAATAGAAAAAATATATAATTGAGAGAAAAAGAAAGGAAAGAGAGTAAAAAGAATCATGTAAAAGAGAGAAACATATAAAAAATCGAAAGAGACAAAAAAAAAGAGAAAGATAGATATAATAGGGGAACACAGAGAGATAGACAAAAAGGGAATGGGAAGAGAAAAAAGATGTAAAGGATATAGACAGAAACAAAGAATTTAAGGAGAGAAGAAATACATAGAAAAGATAGAGAAAGAAGAGAAGGAGCGAAAAAAAGAGAAAAGACTTATATAGGAGAGAAACAGGCAGAATGAATCGAAAGGTTGGAAAAAAGAGAAAAGGACATTTATGCAGATGACACTACTCTTCAGTCCTCTCTTTAATAGCAACTCCGTCAGAGCTGACAGAGTAAACCTGGCTGTTTCTCTTGAAAAGGACCTACAATCAATGGTTGACTTGGACAGGAAATGGTTTATAAATCTTAACGCCTCCAAAACAAAATTTTTCTCATTTAACCGCCATAGAGAAATTTTTCTGCCTGCCATCAGCATGCATAACGCTAGATACACACTGGTGAGACACACACTGGTGAGACACACTCTGCGCCTTCTTGGACTCACGTTTTCAACTCGTTTGGAGTGGAACAAATAAATCGAATCAATAACTGCAACCACAGCGAAGAAAGTGTGGGTCACTGTTCCGTGCCAGATGATTCTTCCCGTCAGAGTCCATCTTGCACATTTACAAATCTACCATTCGTCCGTGCATTTAATAATGTTGCCATATCTGGTCTCGTGTTCCTGCTATTCATTTCGAGATTCTTGACAAAATCCAAAGAAGGATCTACAATGTAATTGATCCTGACTTGACATCTCGACGTCAGTCACTTTCTCACAGACGCAATGTGGCCTCCCGCTGTCTTTTCTAGAAATATTTTCATGGCAACTACTACGACGAGATCGAAATCAAAAGAGACAAAAAAAAGAAAGAAAGAAATATATAATGTAGGGAAAGAGAGAGGTAGACTCGAAGGGGAGTGAAAAGAGAAAAAAAGATGTGAAAAAAAAGATAAAAAGAGAGAAAGAATTGAAAGAGAGAAAAATATATACAGAAGATAGAGAGAGAAAGAAAAGAAAAGGAGACAAAAGAGAAAAAAATATAAAGGAGAGAAATCAGCAGAATGAATCAAAAGGGTAGAAGAAAAAAAAAAAAAAAAAGGACATTTATGCAAATGACACTACTATTTACTCCTGTTTCAATAGTAAATCTGTCAGCGCTGACAGAGTAAACCTGACTGCTTCACTAGAAAAGGACTTCCAATCAGTGGTTGACTGGGCCAGGAAATGGTTTATAAATCTTAACGCCTCCAAAACAAAACTGTTCTCATTTAACAACTATAGAGAAAAATGTCTGCCTTCCATCAGCGTGCTTAACGCTAGACACACACTGGTGAGACACACATTACGTCTTCTTGGCCTCGCGTTCTCAACTCGTTTGAAGTGGAGCGAATACATCGAGTCAATAACTGCATACACGGCAAAGAAAGTTGGGTCACTGTGTCTTGCCAGATAATTTTTCCCGTCAGAGTCCATCTTGCACATTTACAAATCTACCTTTCGGCTGCGCATTGAATACTGTTGTCATATCTGGTCTGGTGCTCCTGCTGTATATCTCGATGTTCTTGACAAAATGCAAAGAAAGATCTGTAATATCATCGACCATTACTTGGCATCTCGATTTTCTCACAGACGTGATGTGGCATACCGCTAACTTTTCTAGAAATATTTTCATGGCAACTACACTGATGAGATTTTTCCATGGTGCCCTGACTACATGAATTCAAGCGTGCTACAAGATTGACATCCGGGCAATGTACTAAAGACATTCCCATCATGCTGATGGTGAAAGGTTTTAAAAAAAGATAGGGAAACAGAGAGGTAAAGGATATAAGGCAGAGAAAAAAAGAGAAAGAATCGAAGGACAGCAAAAAGAGAGAAAGAAGTAGAAGAGAAACAGAGAAAAGGAATATAGAGAAAAAATAAAGAGAGAACGGAAAGAAAGAGTAAAGAGAAAAACGTATAAAGAAGAGAAAGAATCGAAAATAGAGAAAAATAGAGGAAAATATATGAAGGAGAGAGAAACAGAGAGAAAGAGACGAAATAGGGAAACAAGTGAATAAGATATAAAGGGGGGAAAGAATCGAGAGAGATAAAAAAGGAAAAAAATAAAAATGAGAGAAACAGAGATAAAACAGAGGTAAAAAGATGAAGGAGAGAAACAAAGAAAAGAGAGTCAGATATAGAAAAGGAGAGAATTGAAACGGAGAAAAAGCGAAAAAGGTAAAAAGGAGAAAAAGAATCGTAATAGAGAAGAAAAATGATGTAAAAAAGAGACAGAATCGAAAAAGAGAAAAAATGGAAACAGATATACAGCAGAGAAACAGAAAAATAATGTAAAAAGAGAAAAAAGATATCAAAGAATCAAATGTAAGAAAAATAGGGTAAAAAAATCACGGAGAAAAAGAATCAAATGTAATAAAAATAGGGTAAAAGATATCTAGGAGAAAAAGAATCAAATGTGAGAAAATAGGGTAAAATATATCTAGGAGAAAAAGAATCAAATGTAATAAAATAAAGGGTAAATGATATCTAGGAGAAAAAGTATCAAATATCAGAAAAAGTTTATAAGATATCTAGGAGAAAAAGTATCAAATGTGAGAAAATAGGGTAAAAGATATCTAGGAGAAAAAGAATCAAATGTAATAAAATAAAGGGTAAATGATATCTAGGAGAAAAAGTATCAAATATCAGAAAAAAGTTTAAAAGATATCTAGGAGAAAAAGAATCAAATGTAAGAAAAATAGGGTAAAAGATATCTAGGAGAAAAAGAATCAAATGTAATAAAATAAAGGGTAAATGATATCTAGGAGAAAAAGTATCAAATATCAGAAAAAAGTTTAAAAGATATCTAGGAGAAAAAGAATCAAATGTAATAAAATAAAGGGTAAATGATATCTAGGAGGAAAGGTATCAAATATCAGAAAAAAGTTTAAAAGATATCTAGGAGAAAAAGAATCAAATGTAATAAAATAAAGGGTAAATGATATCTAGGAGAAAAAGTATCAAATATCAGAAAAAAAGGGTAAAAGATATCTAGGAGAAAAAGAATCAAATGTAATAAAATAAAGGGTAAATGATATCTAGGAGAAAAAGTATCAAATATCAGAAAAAAGTTTAAAAGATATCTAGGAGAAAAAGAATCAAATGTAATAAAATAAAGGGTAAATGATATCTAGGAGAAAAAGTATCAAATATCAGAAAAAAGTTTAAAAGATATCTAGGAGAAAAAGAATCAAATGTAAGAAAAATAGGGTAAAAGATATCTAGGAGAAAAAGAATCAAATGTGAGAAAAAGAGGGTAAAAGATATCTAGGAGAAAAAATCAAATATAATAAAATAAAGGGTAAATGATATCTAGGAGAAAAAATATCAACTGTGAAAAAAATAGGGTAAAAGATATCAAGGAGGAAAAGAATCAAACGTTAGAAAAAAGGGTAAAAGATTTCTAGGGGAAAACGAATCAAATGTAAGAAAAATAGGGTAAAAGATATCTAGGAGAAAAAGAATCAAATGTAAGAAAAATAGGGTAAAAGATATCTAGGAGAAAAAGAATCAAACGCAAGAAAAATAGGGGAAAAGGTTTCTCGGAGAAAAAGAATCAAATCTGAGAAAAAATTGTGGAAAAGATATCTAGGAGAAAAAGAAATAAATGCAAGAAAAATAGGGGGAAAGATATCTAGGAGAAAAAGAACCAAATGTAAGAAGAATAGGTTAAATATATCTAGGAGAAAACGAATCAAATGTAAAAAAAATAGTGTAATGGATATCGAGGAGAAAAAGAATCAAATGTAAGAAAAATAGGGTAAATATATCTAGGAGAAAAAGAATCAAATGTAAGAAAAATAGGGTAAAATATATCTAGGAGAAAACAAATAAAATGTAAGAAAAATAGGTTAAAAGTTGTCTAGGAGAAAAGAATCCAATGTAATAAAATGAAGGGTAAATGATATCTAGGAGAAAAAGAATCAAATGTAAGAAAAATAGGGTAAAATATATATAGTAGAACAAGTATAAAAATATAAAGAAAAATAGGGTAAAATGAACCTAGGTGAAAAAGAATCAAATGTAACAAAAATAGGGTAAAAATGTCTAGGAGAAAAAGAATCAAATGTAATAAAATAAAGGGTAAATGATATCTAGGAGAAAAAGAATCAAATGTGAGAAAAATAAAGAAAATGATATCTAGGAGAAAAAGAATCAAATGTAACAAAAATAGGGTAAAAATGTCTAGGAGAAAAAGAATCAAATATAATAAAATAAAGGGTAAATGATATCTAGGAGAAAAAGAATCAAACGCAAGAAAAATAGGGGAAAAGGTTCCTCGGAGAAAAAGAATCAAATGTCAGAAAAAATTGTGGAAAAGATATCTAGGAGAAAAAGAATCAAATGTGAGAAAAATAGGGTAAAAGATATCAAGGAGGAAAAGAATAAAATGTAATAAAGTAAAGGGTAAATGATATCTAGGAGAAAAAGAATAAAATGTTAGAAAATAGGTTAAAATATATCGAGGAGAAAATGAATCAAATGTAAAAAAAATAGGGTAAAAATATCTAGAAGGAAAAGTATCAAATGTAATAAAATAAAGGGTAAATGATATCTAGGAGAAAAAGACTCAAATGTTAGAAAAATAGGGTAAAATATATCTAGGAGAAAACGAATCAAATGTAAGAAAAATAGCGTAAGAGATATCTATGAGAACAAGAATCCAATGTAAGAAAAATATGGTAAAAGAAGAATACGACAAAAAGAATCCAATGTAATAAAATAAAGGGTAAAAGATATATAGGAGAAAAAGAATCGGATGTGAGAAAAATTGTGTAAAAAATATCTAGGACAAAAAGAATCAAATGTGAGAAAATAGGGTAAAAGATATCTAGGAGAAAAAGAATCAAATGTGAGAAAAATTGTGTAAAAAATATCTAGGAGAAAAAGAATAAAATGTGAGAAAATAAAGGGTAAATGATATCATGGAGAAAAAAATCAACTGTGAGAAAAATAGGGTAAAATATATCTGGGAGAAAAAGAATCAAACGTTAGAAAAAAGGGTAAAAGATTTCTAGGAGAAAACGAATCAAATGGAAGAAAAATAGGGTAAAAGATATCTAGGAGAAAAAGAATGAAATGTAAGAAAAATAGGAGAAAAGGTTTCTCGGAGAAAAAGAATCAAATGTAAGAAAAATAGGGTAAAATATATCTAGGAGAAAAAGAATGAAATGTAAGAAAAATAGGGTAAAAGATATCTAGGAGAAAAAGAATCAAACTCAAGAAAAATAGGGGAAAAGGTTTCTCGGAGAAAAAGAATCAAATGTGAGAAAAAATTGTGGAAAAGATATCAAGGAGAAAAAGAAATAAATGCAAGAAAAATAGGGGGAAAGATATCTAGGAGAAAAAGAACCAAATGTGAGAAGAATAGGGTAAATATATCTAGGAGAAAAAGAATCAAATGTAAGAAAAATAGGGTAAAAGATATCTAGGAGAAAAAGTATCAACTCTGAGGAAAATAGGGTAAAAGATATCAAGGAGGAAAAGAATCAAACTTTAGAGAAAAAGGGTAAAAGATTTCTAGGAGAAAACGAATCAAATGTAAGAAAAATAAGGTAAAAGATATCTAGGAGAAAAAGAATCAAATGTAAGAAAAATAGGGTAAAATATATCTAGGAGAAAAACAAACAAATGTCAGAAAAATAGGGTAAAATATATCTAGGAGAAAAAGAATAAAATGTAAGAAAAAGAGGTTAAAATTTGTCTAGGAGAAAAGAATCCAATGTAATAAAATGAAGGGTAAATGATATCTAGGAGAAAAAGAATCAAATGTAAGAAAAATAGGGTAAAATATATATAGGAGAAAAAGTATAAAAATATAAAGAAAAATAGGGAAAAATGAACCTAGGTAAAAAAGAATCAAATGTAACAAAAATAGGGTAAAAATGTCTAGGAGAAAAAGAATCAAATGTAATAAAATAAAGGGTAAATGATATCTAGGAGAAAAAGAATCAAATGTGAGAAAAATAAAGAAAATGATATCTAGGTGAAAAAGAATCAAATGTAACAAAAATAGGGTAAAAATGTCTAGGAGAAAAAGAATCAAATATAATAAAATAAAGGGTAGATGATATCTAGGAGAAAAAGAATCAAACGCAAGAAAAATAGGGGAAAAGGTTTCTCGGAGAAAAAGAATCAAATGTCAGAAAAAAATTGTGGAAAAGATATCTAGGAGAAAAAGAATCAAATGTGAGAAAAATAGGGTAAAAGATATCAAGGAGGAAAAGAATAAAATGTAATAAAGTAAAGGGTAAATGGTATCTAGGAGAAAAAGAATAAATTGTTAGAAAAAAAGGGTAAAATATATCTAGGAGAAAACGAATCAAATGTAAAAAAATAGGGTAAAATATATCTATGAGAAAAAGAATCAACTTTAAGAAAAATAGAGTAAAATATGTATACGAGAAAAAAATCCAATGTAATAAAATAAAGGGTAAATGATATCTAGGAGAAAAAAAACAAATATAAAGAAAAATAGGGTAAATGATATCTAGGAGAAAAAGAATCAAATGTAAGAAATAGGGTAAAAGATATCTATGAGAAAAAGAATCAAATGTAATAAAATAAAGGTTAAATGATATCTAGGAGAAAAAGAATCAAATGTGAGAAAAATAGGGTAAAATATATCTAGGAGAAAAAGAATCAATTGTAAGAAAAATTGGGTAAAAGATATATAGGAGAAAAAGAATCAAATGTGAGAAAAATAGGGTAGAAAATATCTAGGAAAAAAGAATCATATGTAAGAAAAATAGGGTAAAAGATTTCTAGGAGAAAAAAATCAAATGTAATAAAATAAAGGGTAAATGATATCTAGGAGAAAAAGAATCAACTGTGAGAAAAATAGGGTAAAAAAAATCTCGGAGAAAAAGAATCAAATGTAAGAAAAATAGGGTAAAAGATATCTAGGAGAAAAAAAATCAAATGTGAGAAAGAGAGGGTAAAAGATATCAAGGAGAAAAAGAATCAAACGTTAGAAAAAAATGGTAAAATATATCTAGGAGAAAAAGAAATAAATGCAAGTAAAATAGGGGGAAAGATATCTAGGAGATAAAAGAATCAAAGTTGAGAAGAATAGGGTAAATATATCTAGGAGAAAAAGAATCAAATGTAAGAAAAATAGGGTAAAAGATATTTAGGAGAAAAAGAATCAAATGTAAGAAAAATAGGTTAAACGTTGTCTAGGAGGAAAGAATCCAATGTAGTAAAATGAAGGGTAAATGATATCTAGGAGGAAAAGAATCAAATGTGAGAAAAATAGGGTAAAATATATATAGGAGAAAAAGAATAAGAATATAAAGAAAACTAGGGTAAAAGATATCTAGGAGAAAAAGAATCAAATGTAATAAAATAAAGGGTAAATGATATCTAGGAGAAAAAGAATCAAATGTGAGAAAAATAAAGAAAATGATATCTAGGAGAAAAAGAATCAAATGTAAGAAAAATAGGGTAAGAGATATCTAGGAGAAAAAGAATCAAATATAATAAAATAAAGGGTAAATGATATCTAGGAGAAAAAGAATCAAACGCAAGAAAAATAGGGGAAAAGATCTCTCGGAGAAAAAGAATCAAATGTGAGAAAAAATTGTGGGAAAGATATCTAGAAGAAAAAGAATCAAATGTGAGAAAAATTGGGTAAAAGATTTCTAGGAGAAAAGGAATCAAATGTAAGAAAAATAGGGTAAAAGATATCTAAGAGAAAAAGAATAAAATGTAAGAAAAATAGGGTAAAAGATATCTAGGAGAAAAAGAATAAAATGTACGAAAAATAGGGTAAAAGATATCTAGGAGGAAAAGAATCAAATGTAATAAAAGTTAGGGCAAATGATATCTATGAGAAAAAGAATCAAATGTAAGAAAAATAGGGTAAAAGATATCTAGGAGAAAAGGAATCAAATGTAAGAAAAATAGGGTAAAAGATATCTAAGAGAAAAAGAATAAAATGTAAGAAAAATAGGGTAAAAGATATCTAGGAGAAAAAGAATAAAATGTACGAAAAATAGGGTAAAAGATATCTAGGAGGAAAAGAATCAAATGTAATAAAAGTTAGGGCAAATGATATCTATGAGAAAAAGAATCAAATGTAAGAAAAATAGGGTAAAAGATATCTAGGAGAAAAGGAATCAAATGTAAGAAAAATAGGGTAAAAGATATCTAAGAGAAAAAGAATAAAATGTAAGAAAAATAGGGTAAAAGATATCTAGGAGAAAAAGAATAAAATGTACGAAAAATAGGGTAAAAGATATGTAGGAGGAAAAGAATCAAATGTAATAAAAGTTAGGGCAAATGATATCTATGAGAAAAAGAATCAAATGTAAGAAAAATAGGGTAAAAGATATCTAGGAGAAAAGGAATCAAATGTAAGAAAAATAGGGTAAAAGATATCTAAGAGAAAAAGAATAAAATGTAAGAAAAATAGGGTAAAAGATATCTAGGAGAAAAAGAATAAAATGTACGAAAAATAGGGTAAAAGATATCTAGGAGGAAAAGAATCAAATGTAATAAAAGTTAGGGCAAATGATATCTATGAGAAAAAGAATCAAATGTAAGAAAAATAGGGTAAAAGATATCTAGGAGAAAAGGAATCAAATGTAAGAAAAATAGGGTAAAAGATATCTAAGAGAAAAAGAATAAAATGTAAGAAAAATAGGGTAAAAGATATCTAGGAGAAAAAGAATAAAATGTACGAAAAATAGGGTAAAAGATATCTAGGAGGAAAAGAATCAAATGTAATAAAAGTTAGGGAAAATGATATCTATGAGAAAAAGAATCAAATGTAAGAAAAATAGGGTAAAAGATATACAGCAGAAAAGGAATCAAATGTAAGAAAAATAGGGTAAAAGATATCTAAGAGAAAAAGAATAAAATGTAAGAAAAATAGGGTAAAAGATATCTAGGAGAAAAAGAATAAAATGTACGAAAAATAGGGTAAAAGATATCTAGGAGGAAAAGAATCAAATGTAATAAAAGTTAGGGAAAATGATATCTATGAGAAAAAGAATCAAATGTAAGAAAAATAGGGTAAAAGATATACAGCAGAAAAGGAATCAAATGTAAGAAAAATAGGGTAAAAGATATCTAAGAGAAAAAGAATAAAATGTAAGAAAAATAGGGTAAAAGATATCTAGGAGAAAAAGAATAAAATGTACGAAAAATAGGGTAAAAGATATCTAGGAGGAAAAGAATCAAATGTAATAAAAGTTAGGTCAAATGATATCTATGAGAAAAAGAATCAAATGTAAGAAAAATAGGGTAAAAGATATACAGCAGAAAAGGAATCAAATGTAAGAAAAATAGGGTAAAAGATATCTAAGAGAAAAAGAATAAAATGTAAGAAAAATAGGGTAAAAGATATCTAGGAGAAAAAGAATAAAATGTACGAAAAGTAGGGTAAAAGATATCTAGGAGGAAAAGAATCAAATGTAATAAAAGTTAGGTCAAATGATATCTATGAGAAAAAGAATCAAATGTAAGAAAAATAGGGTAAAAGATATACAGCAGAAAAGGAATCAAATGTAAGAAAAATAGGGTAAAAGATATCTAAGAGAAAAAGAATAAAATGTAAGAAAAATAGGGTAAAAGATATCTAGGAGAAAAAGAATAAAATGTACGAAAAATAGGGTAAAAGATATCTAGGAGGAAAAGAATCAAATGTAATAAAAGTTAGGTCAAATGATATCTATGAGAAAAAGAATCAAATGTAAGAAAAATAGGGTAAAAGATATCTAGGAGAAAAGGAATCAAATGTAAGAAAAATAGGGTAAAAGATATCTAAGAGAAAAAGAATAAAATGTAAGAAAAATAGGGTAAAAGATATCTAGGAGAAAAAGAATAAAATGTACGAAAAATAGGGTAAAAGATATCTAGGAGGAAAAGAATCAAATGTAATAAAAGTTAGGTCAAATGATATCTATGAGAAAAAGAATCAAATGTAAGAAAAATAGGGTAAAAGATATCTAGGAGAAAAGGAATCAAATGTAAGAAAAATAGGGTAAAAGATATCTAAGAGAAAAAGAATAAAATGTAAGAAAAATAGGGTAAAAGATATCTAGGAGAAAAAGAATAAAATGTACGAAAAATAGGGTAAAAGATATCTAGGAGGAAAAGAATCAAATGTAATAAAAGTTAGGGCAAATGATATCTATGAGAAAAAGAATCAAATGTAAGAAAAATAGGGTAAAAGATATACAGCAGAAAAGGAATCAAATGTAAGAAAAATAGGGTAAAAGATATCTAAGAGAAAAAGAATAAAATGTAAGAAAAATAGGGTAAAAGATATCTAGGAGAAAAAGAATAAAATGTACGAAAAATAGGGTAAAAGATATCTAGGAGGAAAAGAATCAAATGTAATAAAAGTTAGGGAAAATGATATCTATGAGAAAAAGAATCAAATGTAAGAAAAATAGGGTAAAAGATATCTAAAAGAAAAAGAATAAAATGTAAGAAAAATAGGGTAAAAGAAATCTAGGAGGAAAAGAATCAAATGTAATAAAAGTTAGGGCAAATGATATCTATGAGAAAAAGAATCAAATGTAAGAAAAATAGGGTAAAAGATATCTAGGAGAAAAGGAATCAAATGTAAGAAAAATAGGGTAAAAGATATCTAAGAGAAAAAGAATAAAATGTAAGAAAAATAGGGTAAAAGATATCTAGGAGAAAAGGAATCAAATGTAAGAAAAATAGGGTAAAAGATATCTAGGAGGAAAAGAATCAAATGTAATAAAAGTTAGGGCAAATGATATCTATGAGAAAAAGAATCAAATGTAAGAAAAATAGGGTAAAAGATATCTAGGAGAAAAGGAATCAAATGTAAGAAAAATAGGGTAAAAGATATCTAGGAGAAAAAGAATAAAATGTAAGAAAAATAGGGTAAAAGATATCTAGGAGAAAAAGAATAAAATGTACGAAAAATAGGGTAAAAGATATCTAGGAGGAAAAGAATCAAATGTAATAAAAGTTAGGGCAAATGATATCTATGAGAAAAAGAATCAAATGTAAGAAAAATAGGGTAAAAGATATCTAGAAGAAAAATTATCAAATGTAATAAAATGATGGGTAAATCATACCTAGTAGAAAAAGAATCAAATGCTAGAAAAATAGGGTAAAATATATCTAGAAGAAAACGAATCAAATGTAAGAAAAATAGCGTAAAAGATATCTATGAGAAGAAGAATCAAATGTAAGAAAAATAGGGTAAAAGATATCTATGAGAAAAAGAATCAAATCTAAGAAAAATAGTGTAAAATATATCAAGGAGAAATAGAATCCAATGTAAGAAAAAAGTGTAAAATATATGAAGGAGAAAAAGAATCAAATGTAAGAAAAATATGGTAAAAGATATCGAGGTGAACAAGAATCCAATATAAGAAAAAAAGGACTAAAATTTATCAAGGGTAAAAAGAATCCAATGTAAGAACAAATGTGTGAAAATATATAGGAGTAAAAGAATCTTTTGTAAGAAAAAAGGCTAAAATATATCAAGGAGAAAAAGAATCAAATGTAATAAAATAAGAGTAAAAATTATCAAGGAGAAAAAGAATCCAATGCAAGAAAAAAGGGTAAAATATATCAAGGAGAAAAAGAATCTAATATAAGAAAAAAGGGTAAATGATATCAATAAGGAAATGAATCAAATGTAAGAAAAAAAGGGTAACATATATCAAGGAGAAAAAGAATCCAATGTAAGAATAAAAGGGTAACATATATCAAGGAGAAAAAGAATCCAATGTAAGAAAAAAAGGGTAAAATATATCATGGAGAAAAAGAATCCAATGTAAGAAAAAAAGGGTAACATATATCAAGGAGAAAAAGAATCCAATGTAAGAATAAAAGGGTAACATATATCAAGGAGAAAAAGAATCAAATGTAAGAAAAAAAGTGTAAAATATATCAAGGAGAAAAGAATCAAATGTAAGAAAAAAGGCTAAAAGATATGAAGGAGAAAAAGAATCCAATGTAAGTGGAAAAGGGTAAAAGATAACAAGGAAAAATTGATAAAATGACAGAACAAAAGAGTAAATTTTACAATTGAGTGAAACTGAGAGAAAGATGGTAAAAGACAAGAAGACTTAAAATCACTCTAATCAGAGAGAAAGCCAACAATTTGTAAAATGATGTTGGGTAAGTTAGTATTTTCTATATCTGATATTTTTCTCCTTTCTTAATGTTGAGTAGGGGTTTTCAATATCGTCATCGTCAAGTCATTTTCTCTTTTTTTCTTTCATGTAAAGCCAGTCTGTCTTATGTGAGTGGACAGCTTACTTGACGCGTTCCGCGCAGTTCCACCTGACACCGTCCATCTTAATTACGGAGAAGAGCCTCGTCTGTTTTGATGCTCTTCTTTCGTTGAAAAGAACGGCGGCAGGTACGTAAATACACACATTCATATGAGTGAATCAGAAATACGACCCCGTTTGGTGCCACACCTTGTGTAAAAATGATACATAGTTTAACCTGGCAAGTGTCTGTGCGCGCATGGGTACAATAAAGAAAATTATGTTGTCAAAAAATGTCCTCTTGGAGAATATCTTCTTCAGGAAGTGCGTGAAATATACGACCACAATCCATTCAAAATTCACTGATCCTTTGTAAAATAAACTACGTTCTTATTTTAAATATAACCACGACACACACACACACACACAACACACAGACACGTATATATATATATATATATATATATATATATATATATATATATATATATATATACACGTATATATATATATATATACACGTATATATATATATATATATATATATATATATATATATATATATAGAGAGAGAGAGAGAGAGAGAGAGAGATAGAGATAGATAGATAGATAGATAGATAGATAGATAGATATAAAAGGAAGAGTTTATAGTAGTTCCAACGAGCGAATAGACTGTATATAAAAAGAAGAGAGAAACCCAAAAAAAGTTTTTGGTTGTAAGGTGGAATTTAAAAAAAAATTATGATTCATTTTCCGTAATTATGGAAAATAAAGCATAATATCTTTTTTAAAAATCCACATTACAGCCAAAAGCGTTTGCGGTTTCTCTCTTCTTTTTAATATATATATATATATATATATATATATATATATATATATATATATATATATATATATATATATATATATACTGGATTTTAAAATTAGACACATATAAACTAGGGTTAAACAGCGACTTGGGTATTTTAAATCTGTATAAATATTTCAATAGTTAAAATGTTTCTTTAGATATATTAAAAAATTATTTTTAAACACCATCTTTAAATATTATCGTTAGATTTACGTTAGAAATATTCAAACACAGTTGCATTCCACATCACGTGACGTCCGCGTCTCGCGACGGACGCTACTTGTAAACACACTTCCGAATACAGTTATTCAATTAATTTCTGAGGAAAGATCGAGGCGATCTGAAATATCAAATATAAATATATAAAAGCATATAAATAAATACTTTCACAAAAACATTCAATTTTTGTTTCTTTTAATTTGCAACTTTTCAGTTGTTTTATCCATATTTTATATATATATATATATATATATATATATATATATATATATATATATATGATAAAATAAAGGAACAATACATACATATATATATATATATATATAAATATATATATATATATATATGATAAAATAAAGGAACAATACATATATATATATATATATATATATATATATATATATATATATTTATCTGATAAAATAAAAGAACAAATAGGGAAAGAATATCAATCTAACCTGTATCAGTTTTTTTAAAGCTTCGTCAGAGATTGAGAGAAAACAGACAAAAAGACAGGAAACACTGTTTTGTTTCAATTATGTTATCGTTCTGTCAATCCAGTTTTTAATGAATCTAACTTATATACAAAGAATACTTTATTAAAGAGGCGAAGCCTGCGACCTCCCGCTGCAAGGGCTGATCGCATGAAGGTGAATATAAAATCGCCTATTAGACAGACACACGCACACAATTACAAATACACATTACCATTCGCTGCCCACTTAGACAAACAAGAATCTTCAAAAACTTACATACACATAGAATTATACAATGTTTAAACAGACATGATACATGCCTGATCAATTAAAATTAAACCCCAAAATAATTTTTGTCTGACGATACTTTCATAAAAGTGAAACATATTAGATTGATATGTTTCCTATTCCTTCTTTTATTTTATCCTCCTGTCGGATTCCGATTTATGTTTGACTTATATTTCATATTTAACTCATACACACACACACACACACACACACACACACACACACACATATATATATATATATATATATATATATATATATATGTGAAACACATATATATATATTAATGCATATTTCATTAAATAATATGGACAGATGACAATTTCAATATATCAAACAACACACGGACGAAACAACAAAGATAGTCCGCCCTTGCTGCATGAAGAATTTCAAAGCAACGACAAACCCGTGTATACGAGACGCAGAATGGCTTATGTAAGCCGAAAGCTTAGATTGGACTTAAATATGTATCAATATGGTGTTTTCCTTTCGTCTTTTAATGATAATGTGTTTAAGCTTATGAAATATGAAAGGAAATTACTTAAAGTAAATAGACAAACTTGTCTATATTATTTAATGGAACATGCATATATGAAAAATTGCTGCGTAAATATACACAATATATATATATATATATGTGTGTGTGTGTGTGTGTGTGTGTGTGTGTGTGTTACATAAGAGACGACAGATAAGGTAATGCCCCTTAAGGGTCAGTGTTCCTGGTCTAACCGAATTCATAAATAACTACATGCTTATCCAGACGCCTTACGTTACACCGATCCGACCACAGCTCCATTAGAACGCATTTAAACACACACACAAACTTACCAGACTCCATCCGAATCATACTAGTAGAAAATACAAACATAATAACCTCATATATGCTTAAACAAAAGTTTAAAATATTGGAAGACTTAATAAAAAAAGAAGAAACCACCACTCAATAATATTAACTACGAACACGGCCACAATTTTCTAAAGGAGTTCAGAAAAATAAAACATCACTATAACTCTAGAGACATACACACAACCAAAAAAGACTTCGAAAAGCAGAAATATAGACGACTAGCAGCCATACCCGCTGATCGATCAGAAAAAGCGTTCAATTAGAATGGAGCAAAAACAGCATCGTGTTTAGATGTAACAGAGTCTATCTTCTTCAATTACTTTAAAGTATTTTCTTTAAAAAGCAATTTGAATTAATGCAGTTTTACTAACATAACAGAAGTAATGTGTATTTATTTAATGGAAGTTAGCCGATGACATGAAGGGGGAAAACAGGCAACATGAAGAAAAGCTTCAGACGACAATTATTTTTTATTTCTTGAAATTCATTTTGTCAGTGTGCTAGCAGGGATGTAAAAGAGAATACATTTATAAAGCAATTGTTATATTTGATGAAAATTGGTTGAAAGATCAACGAAAAATAAGAAAGAAACCAGTAAAAATCGCCATTTGTTGCTATTTACGCGGGTTTTCACAATATGAGTGGACACAATTATGAAGTTAAATGGCTGTTAAACAATCCATTTCAGTTTTTCTGTTTCTGACTAGTCCTGTATATATCGTTTCTTCATTTAACTTAAATTTAATATAAATATGTCTCTATTAACCATGTCCTGAAGAAGGTCTATTAGACCGAAACGTCTGACGTCGACAGAAAAAACAAAAACAAAAACAAAATAAAAAACAGTCAACTCACATATTCGGATTTTGATTTGTCTTTTTCACATTTTCATCATACCGTTGGATCTACATCCACATATTTGCTTACATACACACACACACACACATATATATATATATATATATATATATATATATATATATATATATATATATATATATATATAAATATATATATATATACAGATACATAGATAGATAGATAGATAGATAGATAGATAGATAGAAGACAGTTATTTAAAAGACATAGATAGATAGATAGATAGATAGATAGATAGATAGATAGATAGATAGATAGATAGATAGATAGATAGATAGATAAAAGACAGTTAATTAAAATACATAGATAGGTAGATAGATAGATAGATAGATAGATAGATAGATAGATAGATAAAAGACAGTTAATTAAAAGACATAGATAGATAGATAGATAGATAGATAAAAGACAGTTAATTAAAAGACAGATAGATAGATAGATAAAAGACTGTTATTTAAAAGACATAGATAGATAGATAGATAGAGAGATAGATAGATAGATAGATAGATAGATAAAAGACAGTTAATTAAAAAACATAGATAGATAGATAGATAGATAGATAGATAAAAGACAGTTAATTAAAAGACATAGATAGATAGATATGTAGATAGATAGATAGATAAAAGACAGTTAATTAAAAGACATAGATAGATAGATAGATAGATAGATAGGTAGATAGAGAGATAGATAAAGTGAGAACAGGCACATACATTCATATATGACTAGACTGAGTTCGATACACCGACAGTTTCTCATTACATAAAAATATGTAGAAATCATTGTGTAAATAATGTTTGACCAGTTGGCCTTGAACCAAGTATTGCTCGACTGGAAAGCTTTTCCGTCCAGCTTCTTTCCATGACATAATCACTTTGAGTCATTGTGAGTTCCTTTCACCTTTCGTCACCCACAGTCCTGAAGCCGTTCTGAATGATCCTATTCCTGGTCTGCGACTCAAGTTCAACGTTGTTTTTTTTTTGTTTTTTTTTGCTTTCTATCTTTCTGGCAGATGCCCAGCCCCCATAACATCGCCAATCGTGAACAAAACAAAAACAACATAATCAACACAATAAAAAAGACAAAAGGCAAAGAAGACAAAGACGCCTGCTGCTGAAATCAAGAACCATGTCGTAAAGTTATCTGTTGCTGATTTTGAAGCAGATTGTGTTATTGTTATTTGAATATTTCCTCTTATTAGGATAGAGAAAAAGTGTATCGCCTTTCCTTAACTGACTTTTTCATCACAATCAAGCGGACATTTGCAATTACGAGAAAGAAGACGGACGATTAATAATCTGGTATACAATTCATTCGAGCATAACGAATCTGTGTAGAGAGGTTTTAAAGAATGAATAGATTTTGTTTTTGATGCGACATACTTTCATAATATTCAAATGTTATTCACTTTCTAAAGATCTATCAAATGTGCAGGCCGGTAGTCGATATAAGCAAATGTACAAAATAGGGCTAATATTCAAATACCGGTATCCACTAAAACAAAATTTGAAGTAATATATATATAGATACATAATTTTTTCTTGAAATATATATACAATTATCTCTCTCTCCATATATATATATATATATATATATATATATATATATATATATATATATATATATATATATATATATATATATATATATATATACCCAATATATATATATATATATATATATACATACCCGAAGACAAGGTCAATATAGATGGAATAAAAAACACCAAAAACATTTTTTAAAAGTGCTCAATACAAAGTAGAGCGAATACTATTTATTTAAAAATTATGACGTAAGTATGTTTTTACATAATTATAAAATAATTATGTTATAACATCACTACAAAAATAGCCATGTTGTTTCAACACTTCTGGTGTTGATTGTAAAATAAAAAGTTTTTTTCCAAAAACAACTTTTTATTTTACATTCAACGCCATCACTTGACAAAACACCTGAAGTGTTGAAACAAAATGGCTATTTTTGTAGTGATGCTATAACATAATTATTTTATAATTTTTAAATATATATATATATATATATTGTTCTAGTATATCATAAATCATCAGTGTGACTAGACATTTGATTGCTTCAAACCGAGAACGAAATTCGGCGGATTTCGCATCCGTCAGAGACTCTATCCCTAAGCTATCAGGGCCAGACAGAGAAAGGAAATCTTTTAACGCATTATATACGTAATGTATATAAACGCTAAATCAGCAGCGGAGCGGCCAATTCATAACTGAAGAGCGATGCGTTATAAGCAGGGAGCGTCTACTATTTAAAATCCTCTTTCTCCATATTGCCAATCGGCGAACGAGAGCAAGTCATCGACATACAGCTCATCAAATAATCATATATATATATATATATATATATATATATATATATATATATATATATATATATATATATATCAAGTTAAAGATTAAAGTTAAAAGGTCTACATATTATTTTTATTTTCTTAACACCTATATTGAGCACTTTTTAATATTACTGTTTCATGGACCAATTCAACTCTGACCATTAAGCTTGTACGCTATATATATATATATATATATATATATATATATATATATATATATATATATATAACTAACAGAATGAAAATGATTGTCATTTAGCTGACTGATGTTATTTTGAGCATCAGGACGCAAGAATTTTGTAGATGGAACCACCTGAAATCAGTCCTTCCACTCGTCAGAGCGTATCAGCCATTAACACCGTTCACCGAGACCCATCCAAGTATACAGAGTTATCCAGAGTCACCGAACAACCTCGGAACCTGTACCCCAAGAGCCACGACTACTATTTTGACCCTTAGCCGCTCTATCACAGAGCTTATCTGAATCTAGCAAGATATACAAGTAATTGATTTGGGGATTTAGGCTAAGACAACGCGAACGTCATACCAACTGTACACGGGACTCGGTGACGAAGAAGACATAAACTCGACTCGATATATTATTCGGGGACTCTTGGATCGGTATCGGTGAATGGAACTGAGTGAGTAGCGGCGCTATAACGAGTCTAGTTTATGCCTCCTACGTCACCGAGTCCCGTGGTACAGTTGGTATGTCGTTCGCGTTGTATGGAAACGATCCGGGTTCGATGATGAGTCCCAGATGCATAGCTCGACGAATTACTGTAATACATATATATATATATATATACCGGGTGTAACAATAATTGTCTAAATCATGTAACAGTAAAATTGTCCAGTTGTAAGATTAAGCTATTAACAGTTGTATCTTAGAATTGATTCTTACGAAAAATGGTGTCACAATAGCTTATTTTCATACCTGAAAACCTGAAAAAAAAGAAATTCAGTTAGTTTCGTATTTTTTTTTTTTTTAGATATGAAACAATTTGTGGGGCGAACAATTATCCCATGGTCTCACACGATTTTGACAATTTCGCTGTTACACCCGGTATGTGTAAATATTTGTATAGAATTAATTTAACTTAGATTAATCTGATATTTTTATTACTCTAAATACTGTTTGTCTTAGTCGATATACGTATTTAAAATATATTCAGAGTTTATTCTAAATCAGTGCGTATTACATTTATCATCCTAGGCATTCAAGGAGTCTTATGAAAGAAAATTCCAAAGAGCACATTTTCTTTAATGAAGATTTTTCAAGTGCCCAGTCAGACAGACGTAATATAAATTGTTTAAAAAAAATGGAGCATCTATTTCGAACACATGTATCTAGTAAATATAGTGTTTGAAATAATATATATATATATATATATATATATATATATATATATATATATATATATATATATATATATATATATATATATATATATATACCCAAGTATAGGATTGGTATATACGGAATAAATTCCAATAACCAGCAATTATTATTCTTAAAAGAGTGCTCAATACAGAGTAGAGCAGATATAATTGTTTATTTAAATATTATATAGCACCTACATTCAACATCATCACTTGATAAGACACCAGTGCAACTAAGGCATTGAGTTCGCAAGAAGATTTGCTATGAAAATAGCGATAGATTAGCAGGAGGCTTGCCACATTCCGTCTGTGGGAAAATGTTTGTAAGGTGAAGGTATGGAATGTTCCAAAACGGAATTGCAAATGAAATAATAATATTTATAACATCAACAAAAGACAATACTCGCCAGCGTCGTGAAGTAGGTACACCACTGCTAGTGGTGGACTAACAATAATTTCCAACATATTTATGAAGATTGGGACATACTCATTAGTGTTCTAAGGTATATATATATATATATATATATATATATATATATATATATATATATATATATATATATATATTCAGTAACGTTTTCTAGATTACAATATATATATATATATATATATATATATATACATATATATTGTGTGTATTTAGGCAGCATTTTATATATATATATATATATATGTATATATTGTGTGTATTTAGGCAGCATTTTTTTATTGATGCATGTTCCATTAAATAATTCTTGAAGCTATATACAAAAACGGTTGAAACCTAACTTGAACAAAATAAACTATGAA
>OZ038513.1:49105555-49125555 GCA_964036315.1 Acanthosepion esculentum | reverse complement strand
GTTCGTTATATCAGCATTCACTTCTATTCAGTCTATCTCATTTCAACCTCTAAGCCTTGTTTTTGTTCGAAGATCTCAGTTGATTTTCTTGTTGTTATCGAATAAATGCTTCGTGGCTTTGAGTTTCTTTTTTTTCACATGAGTTTTTGTACACTGCCGACCCACTTACTCTTACGATACTCAGGCGAAAATTGCCATAACAGTCCGTATCGCGTATAGTAAAATCAGATGTCCGGGTTCAACCAAATGTCCCGGATTATGATGTTACTTGTAGAATAAATCTCCATAGAGAAGTTGAAATCATATTCTCTTCGCATTGATGTGATATGCCAGAATAGAATTTGCACTCATTTTCACACCAAGGGAGCCATGTTTGTTTCTGACCTAAATTTTCTCTCAACCACTGCGTTGTGGATCATACTCCCGCATAGATGCTTCCCTGAACTCTACAATCTTATACTCTTCATATCTATGTTATAGTTAAGAGAAGAAAGTAGGAAGTTAAGATATGGCGGAATTTGAACTCATTTTCACACCAACCGAGCCATGTATATTTCTGACCTGAATTTCTTCTCAACCTTAAATCTTGTGTCCTCAGAACTGCATCCGGTATTGCAAACATTATACATAACCGCATCGTAATCAATTATATAAATAGTCTCCTCACTGTTGAGTTGGTCAGTGTCACATAAATCGCAGATGAGAATGTAAGGTCCACTTTAGGTTGAGGCCCGGACGCTGCAACCCATTATCTAAACTACAGACATTGAAGAACTACTGGAGTGAAGTTAAATATAATGTTAAATATGAGACATATCACTTTGTACTTTGCTTTCATGAAAAGATCCTTCCCATCGCCGGTCTTCTTACTTGGAATATATCTCTCTTTTACTTAATCAGTCATATGTTCTGATGAGATCCATTCTTTAGTATCGCCAGATTTACAGCCAAGACAGGAACTGCCATATTCACTGGGTTGAATCGTCGTATTTTCCTATGTATTATTTTTGTAACAAGGGTGTTTCACTCTAAAAGGCTCTTCCCAACTCTCACTACTTTGAGGATATGCCAGAATAGAATTTGCACTCATTTTCACACCAAAGGAGCCATGTTTATTTCTGACCTAAATTTTCTCTCAAACACTACTTTGCGGAATAGACTCCCACATAGATGCTTCCCTGAACTCTACAATCTTATCCTCTTCATGTCTATGGTGTAGTTAAGAGAAGAATGTAGGAAGTGAAGATAATGGCGTAATTTGCACTCATTTTCACACCAAAGGAGCCATGTTTATTTCTGACCTAAATTTTCTCTCAAACACTACTTTGCGGAATAGGCTCCCACATAGATGCTTCCCTGAACTCTACAATCTTATCCTCTTCATGTCTATGGTATAGTTAAGAGAAGAATGTAGGAAGTGAAGATAATGGCGTAATTTGCACTCATTTTCACACCAAAGGAGCCATGTTTTTTTCTGACCTAAATTTTCTCTCAAACACTACTTTGCGGAATAGGCTCCCACATAGATGCTTCCCTGAACTCTACAATCTTATCCTCTTCATGTCTATGGTATAGTTAAGAGAAGAATGTAGGAAGTGAAGATAATGGCGTAATTTGCACTCATTTTCACACCAAAGGAGCCATGTTTTTTTCTGACCTAAATTTTCTCTCAAACACTACTTTGCGGAATAGGCTCCCACATAGATGCTTCCCTGAACTCTACAATCTTATCCTCTTCATGTCTATGGTATAGTTAAGAGAAGAATGTAGGAAGTGAAGATAATGGCGTAATTTGCACTCATTTTCACACCAAAGGAGCCATGTTTTTTTCTGACCTAAATTTTCTCTCAAACACTACTTTGCGGAATAGGCTCCCACATAGATGCTTCCCTGAACTCTACAATCTTATCCTCTTCATGTCTATGGTATAGTTAAGAGAAGAATGTAGGAAGTGAAGATAATGGCGTAATTTGCACTCATTTTCACACCAAAGGAGCCATGTTTATTTCTGACCTAAAATTTTCTCTCAAACACTACTTTGCGGAATAGACTCCCACATAGATGCTTCCCTGAACTCTACAATCTTATCCTCTTCATGTTAAGAGAAGAAAGTAGGAAGTGAAGATATGGTAGAATTTTCCCTCATTTTCACACCATATCTTCATTTTCTACTTTTTTTCTCTTGCGTCCATACCAAACAATTCGTTAAGAAATCCTATACCTTGAGTAGCTCTTGTGCCCTGCATTGGGCGAATTTTAGTTTTAAAAAAAGAACAGTTAGTACGCTGAAATAGCCTGGTCATGCCATTTTTGAAGCACCTTCTATGTAAATAGTCTTTTTGATAGTTTTAATAAAATGTCATTTTCCAAATCAAAATTATGATAACAAAAGTTCTGGTAGCATCCAAGTGAATTAAAAGTTGTTTATAACTTTTATGTAAACTAACTATTTATTTTATTTTTTATCTCTCCTCCACCAAAAGTAATACACAGGTTTGCCTATAGTCCGGTTCACACTCCTCCTCAGTTTGTTTTAAATAGGAGTAGAGGTTAATCTCTTCTTTTCTGTTTAGGATTGGGTTTCTGGTTCTTTCAAAATACAGCTCTACACACGTAACTCTTGTCCTTTCCTACACTAATGTAAGTCCACAACGTAACCCTCTACCTTCAGTGGCTCTTAGGCCTTGTATTGGGTTAACATTAGGAAAATAAAAAGTCCCTTTTCGATTTGTATATAATCGTACATAAATAAAAAATGTTGCCAGTCTACACTATCACTACTGGAAACAGGAATATCAACTAGGGCACATGAGAATCCTATATTCCCGTGAATTTGTTTTAAGAGAAAAAGAATTATAAATTTCAACGAAAAGCAGTAGTGGCTACTTGGTCATTTAATGCTCTATGTTTCCTTATAAGGAAACGGCTAATATTACCATTACAGTGACTCAAACTATCTATTGACAAATCCGTAATAAATAAATGAATCAAGAATAAAATACATAATTTCATGTTACGTTTTCTGATGAATCTTTCTTTATGGCTTGATTGAGTTTGGTTTATTGTATTTTATAGTATATCAACAGCTCAATGCGTTATTAAATGCCGACGCGACTTTTAGGATAGGTTTGTATGAATAGAATAAGTAATCTTTGCTTGAAATCAGTTTGTATTTTTTGTAAAGAGATTTTTGTTGAGTCAATATTTTAAATCTATTGTTGATAAAATATTTTATTTTTCAAGAATGTATTGTTTGTAATTTTCTTTCAAAGTTGTACTACTGGTAATTTTTTTCAGAAAATGTTTTGCTGGCAATTTTCACTATAATATCCATTTTTATACTTTCATAATGGTTTGACCCCAGTTTTGCAGTTAACTATTTGCCCATAACTGCCCCCCCCCTTCAAAAATGGGTTAAGTCTCGGCAGGGTACAGGATTACATACCGGATTACATATCTTACTATTCTTCCCTTTTTTTTACTATTATATATATATATATATATATATATATATATATATATATATATATATATATATATATATGAGTGTGTGCGTGTATGATTTTGAAGGGCGGAGTTTAAAATCATTTGCGTAATTACACGCCGAAAATCAGAAATTTACCGATAACACAAAACAAATTATTCTTAAATTTGAAGCATTTAATAAAAAAAAATTGATAGACGGAATTTGTTCATATTATTTAACAAAAATATATCTTCTATCTGAAAAGTAACATGACTTCAAATTCCAAGTCACAGACTACCTGGTTTCCCATTCATAGCGATTCCTCCTCGAATCTAATGCCCTTTTCCATCTTTCTCTACCACGCTTCTATGGCCTGCTGGAAGGTTTCTTTTTGGGTGCCCCTCAGATCCTTTTTTATGGCCCACTCGATGGTTTTCACGCCTTCAAAACGGGTCTCCTCGACGATCCCCTTTGTTGCATAGCCCTTGGTCGGGGTTAGTGACGATTTTATTTACTCATAACGTTGCCTGATCCCCAGTTGTTTTGTCCGCAGATAAAAGAGAACTTCAACAAAAGGGATTTTAAACTTATCTATTTTATTGACGAGTACATTTTTAACTAGCCAGGTGTCGCTCTATCACTATTACTGGGGAGCAGTTTCCATATCCAGCGGGGTCGCTCTATCACCCCCACTGGGGAGCAGTTTTCAAGCAGGAAAATAGCACCTTTACAAATTTTCAACGTGTAAAACCTAACACCCTGAAATCACTTTCTCACATTCTCACGCTAGTGTTAACCAATCAAAAACGACTTCCTTATTTATTCTACTATCTGAGCTTAAAGTTCAGCCCCAGAATGTCTGAGTCAAAATAGACTGCCACCAAAGGATAATGGTCTAAAGCTATTAATTAACACCTCTGATCTTTGGGAAAAGAAAACAAAATCACTCGAAGCAAGATCAGATGTATAACGAGGTAGTCACTGTACGGCAATGTTTTTCTTGGCCAGGAACAACCGGATGCTTGGGGCGTGGTGAGCAGATGAATTGTCGTGGCGAAGCAGCCACGATTTGTCTGCCACAACTCCCGTCTCTTCGATCTCTTTGCAACTTGCTGATTGATAGTCTTGGACTGTTGCAAGAACACACTGTGGACAATGGCCATATTTCACACAGGCTATTATACCACTTTATTAAATAAAAATTGCATAGAAATAACAAGTATAAACCACAACAGAAAGATTAAGAACAATGCTAGCATTAATAATAAAAAAAAGAAAAGCTAGCTCTCAGTAACATTAATTATGAACATGGTCACATTTGCTGACAGTGTTTGGAAAATTTCCTATAACTTCAGACATATACATAAAAAAACACACATTCAGTTAAAAATAAAAAAAATAAAAATTGTTCTTGAGAGTGGCTCAAAGAAAAGCCAAAAGTACTCGGATATGCAGAAGTTTTGGACAGTTTTACATACTTTGTGCCAGAAAAGAAAACACGTCTACGAACTCAAGAAAAATTAAATAAAAAGCTTAATTACAGAACATTGTCAGTCATCTTTAAAGAAACTTGTATAAAAGAAGGATTGCTGCCCAAATACACAACATATTGTCAACTGAAAATTACAATATGAAAAAATACAACATAAAGACAGTAGGGTTTTCTAAATTCTTCTAGTTGCTAAGGAAACTTTGTTTGTTGTTAAAAGTTACTTTGTTTTCAATAAATTCATTTCGTTTTTTTCTTTGAAAATGTTTACATTAGACGAAACGCGTCGGATAATAATAGTTTTCCTATTGTCTTTTTACCTTTATACATATTGTCTTTTTCTAGAGGTTAACTCTGAGGAATTTATCATATATATATATATATATATATATATATATATATATATATATATATATATATATATATATATAGAGAGAGAGAGAGAGAGAGAGAGAGAGAGAGAGTGTGTGAGATAGATAGCTGTTATCTACAAACAGTGTATAAGAAAAAATCTTACGTCTGAAATACTTTGTGCTGACGAAGACGATCAATTATTTATCAGAGCGTAATTCAACTGGAATATATTTCATGGAGAACCCCTTTTTGTGAACTAATTAAATATTAAAGCTAATGTTGGTTTGAGTCCATTAAAATTATACTCTGATCGAAAACATCATTGCTACATCCAGAATACGTTTCAATTTACTTACGACTATATGTATTGACGGATTTCTGAATACGTGTAAATGTTCTAAATTAAGACTTGTATCAACAGCACTAAGACATTAAAAGTATGCCTATTACTTGTCTGTTAACACTAGATTGAAATCAAGAATAAATATGATTGTAGAGATAGCGAATGCCATCGTACGGTAACTTATCCCATGCATATAATATCTCTTAAAGCAATACAACATTTTGGTTACGCCAACTAACTGTATTTGTCTAATGGCATAATGAACTGAGGAGAAGAAAGAAATATGCAGTGACTGAGCTGATGTAAATGGATGACAGAAGAGTTACTGGTAGGGTTAATAAGGTACCAGGCATAGAGTTTCAAAGGAATGGAATATATATCTATATCTCTGCGATGAGGTATTATGATTACTTGCATTATTTACATTATTCGCACTGTTATCCTCAACTTCATTGCTATATTCACAACTCTTCGGCCGTTGTACGCTCCTGCCTTCTTCAGGTGATTGGAATTTGACTTCAGTATCTCTATATCTCTGAGATGAGATATTATGATTACTTGCGTTATTTAAATTATTTAGACTGTTATTCTTATTTTCATTGCCATATTCACAATGCTTCGGCCGTTGTACGCTCCGGCCTTCTTAGGGTGATTAGAATTTTTCTTCAATAGCTGTCTATATCCCTCTGATGAGGTATTATAATTACTTGCATTATTTACATTATTGGGAACTTGAGGAATAAATTCAATAATAATAATAATAATTAAAATTATTACTGAGTTAAAAAAAAAAGAATAGGTAAATAAAAGGATCATAAATTCAGTTTACGAGCCAGTAACAAACTTTTACCATGCTTTTGAAAATTTACTATACAGGTGGGAAGAGGAAAAGTTTTTTCATGTGAAATTTGGTGATGACGCAAAAAAAGGTTGGGAAACTTTGATTTAAACCCTTTTATTTTGTGGGTGTCATCTAATGTTGACTTAGAGGTAAAGATAGAGGAGGTTCGGCTTATCTATCGAGGATAGAACCTCGAGACCATTTATAATTGTGAGCACAGGTAAGTGTAAATGCTACCAATATCTAACTAGAAACACAAGTATAAACAAGAAAAATACATGCTTTATGTTAAGATATTTAAAAAAGGGTTTAAAATATACTCAAGTATAAAACCGAATCATTTATGGCTATGTTGAATATCTTTGCTAGGACTGGACATTCCGGGTTGATATTTTTAAGAACAATCACTGGAATTTTGTCTGTAGCAGTTACATTCTTACGGTCGAGGCCTTTTGAAAGCGGGTGGTTTTGTCATCTAATGTTGTGTTAGGAGTAAAGATAGAGGCGAGGAGGTTTGGCTTATCTATCGAGGACATTTATAATTGTGAGCACAAATAAATGTAGAGTTACAAAGGAATGGAATATCTGTCGATATCTCTGAGATGAGGTATTATGATTACTTGCATTTATTACATTATTCGGACTGCTATCCTCATCATCATTGCCATATTCACAACGTTTCGCCTTATTCGTGTGTTCGCCTTATCTACACAGGAGAACATGACCAAGAAAAAATATCTGCTTTATGTTAATATACAAGTAAAAGTGTTTACGATAGACTCAAGTATAAATGACTATGGACTCATATGTCACCATGGTTGCTGTTTATGTATAGATCTAAGTATAAACAGGAACAATGTTTATCAGATAACATAAGTATGGTAAGACAAAAGTGGTTTTGATATTAAATGATCTAACAAAATTTGATATGCCGTAAAATACACCAGTCCAAACCGATAGGCTCTTGTATAATACAAAAAGACATTTCGATATTAAATAACCTAACAAGAGCTGTTAAACCCTAAAATACAACAACCAAGTTGATGGTAACCAGAATGAGAAGGAAAAGTTTGAATTCAAATCATGAAGAAGGCGGCAGGAAACTACTCCACTATGTGTCTCAAGAATTACATTAAAATCAAATATCAGATAAAATGCTGAGATTATCATGGACATATGTAAAAAATGTGTTTTAAGGATGACTTTCATATTTACATTATTCGGACTTATCTTCACTGCCATATTAACAATGTTTGGTCCGTCGAATGATCCGGCCTTCTGCAGGTGATTGGAATTTAGAACCCAATCCTTTATTTCGTCCACGGGAGTAGATTGTTCTAAGTCCACCTGCCATGGCTCTTCAGGATGTGTCAGTAGTGAATTGTCATGGCGAAGTACCCGCGATTTGTCTACCACAACTCTCGTCGCTTCGATCACTTTGCAGACTTGGACCAAGTTTTAGTTCAACACTGCTGTGGCCTGGTATTGAACTCATAACACTTTGGGGCTTGTCACTGGATATAACCAACGTCTTTATCGAGTGGGCCAAGTGCCCTTGAGCACAGAAGTGGTAAACAAAATCTTGCAGAGTTGCGTTAAAGGGAAATACATGCGTCATGCGGAAGTGTCAGGACACGTGGAACCAAAACAATGTACCCCGGTGGACAAAATAAAGGATTCGGTTCGAAATACAAGTCACCTGAATAAGGCGGAAGCGTACAACGGCTGAAACGTTGTAAATATGGCCATGAAGATGAGGATAACAGTCCGAATAGTGTAAATAATGCTAGTAATCATAATACCACATCTCAGTGATATAGACAAATATTGAAGAAAAATTCCAATCACCTGAAGAAGGCCGGAGCGTACAACGGCTGAATCATTGTGAATATGGCAATGAAGATGAGGATAACAGTCCGAATAATGTAAATAATGCAAGTAATCATAATACCACATCTCAGAGATATAGACATATCTTGAAGATAAATTCCAATCACCTGAAGAAGGCCAGAGCGTACAACGTCCGAAGCATTGTGAATATGGTAATGAAGATGTGGATAACAGTCCGAATAATGTAAATAATGCAAGTAATCATAATACCACATCTCAGAGATATAGACATATCTTGAAGATAAATTCCAATCACCTGAAGAAGGCCAGAGCGTACAACGGCTGAATCATTGTGAATATGGTAATGAAGATGTGCATAACAGTCCGAATAATGTAAATAATGCAAGTAATCATAATACCACATCTCAGAGATATAGACAGATATTCCATTCCTTTATAACTTGTAAGAAATAATCGCCTACGTCCTGATAAGTTTCTTCTGTGTCGTGTCGGTTTGCGATCATGCCTCTCCACGATTTCTACCTCTTGTAGGTCTTAATAAATTTTGTCTTTCTGCTGTTTCTCCCAAACACTGTTCCTCAATCCATTTACTCTAGCTCATCAAGTATGTTATGCGTCGTCTTTCTATGTCCCTTTTGCTGTCAATCTGTCCTGAGGGTATCAGAGTCTTCAAGCCCTCCTTCCTCATTATGTGCCCCAGAAACCTCAACTGTTTCTTCCTGATATTGAGATATCCTTTATTGTTTTCATTTTCTCACATGTTTGGTCCTTGATATCCTCAGCATCTTTCTGCAGAACTATTTTTCAAGTCTCTTCTTCATCTTTGGGGAGATTGTCCATCACTCACTGCCATACAGGAGGACAGATATTACATAACAGTTTAGTACTCTTTATCCATGTTTTTATCGAATTTTATTTATTTCTAAGTACTCTAGAAGATCATAACTGACAAAAAATCAAGTAGCCGGAAAAGAGTTCCACAGGCGAGAAGTGCGAGAGAAGAAAACATTAGAATAGAACTTACGGTTGCAATTAGCAATTTCAACAGTCAAGTTATAAAACATGACTGCCTATCTAGTAGTACTCTTTAATTCATGAAGTTAAGGTATGAAAGAACAATTTTTACTCATTAGAACAATTTTTTTAATCACTTCACCCCAAGGAAGGCATTAAAGCCACTATGACTCAATAAATTACTGAGTGCGAGAGAATATGGGAAAAAAACATTAAGGGGAGAGGACAATAAAAGAACAGTTATTAATCAGATATCCGTTGCGGTGTAATGGGTATCGGCTCTGAATGAGAACTCTGAGAGTCGAGTTCGAATTCCAGTCAAGTTCGTTAGATTCAATTACGCACACATAACCTTTGGAAAGGTATGAATCCTTCTCTTCCCCTCCCTGCTATGGGTTGAATAGCAGGGCAGACTGGGTTCTTAACCTTGGTTGACAACCAGTCTAACGTAGAAAAGATGGCAACCTACCACGGGAAGAAAATCTGCCTCGTCAGTCATGTATCGCATGATACATGATCGCCCAAGCGTGTATCAAGTACGGCGCTTAACTGACTGAATTAAGAAGACAGAAGATAACGATTGATACTGTATTTAATTTTTTGAAAATCAAACTTTACTGAGAAGCAATAAACCAGAAGAGAGTTCCACAATCGATAAGTGAGAGAGAAGGAACTGTTTACATAGAACTTACATTACAATATAATTGCCATGAAAATATTTAAGCAACATTCCGGCAGTGACAAAGTGATTGAAACCGAGATAGCAGGTCAGAGGCTACAATATTGCAGATTCTTCTTTGGATTTTGTCAAGAATATCGGAATAACTAGCAGAGGTAGCTGACCAGATGTGGCATCAATTATTGAACCCACAGGCAAATGGTAGAATTCTAAAGGCGCAAAAGAGATCTTGCGTGTGAAAAATTGTCTAGCGCCGAACAAAGAATCAACAGATCTCAAATAGAAGATTATTTTAAACCATTAGTTTCCTGTTTTAAATGTCATCTGACCTTTCCATCATTACATCGAGAAATATAAAGTCGTTGAACATACGTCTTTGCATAGTTCGTCTTATAGCAAGGCATTGATCTTTCTTAATGTTGAATCTATTTCTCTGTATTTCACCTTGAGTTTAAATTATATTACTGATGCACTGATCGAGAATTTGGATTGTAATCGAATTTCTAGCAATGATCCGATTATAAGGGGTAGGTTGCTACAATTAAGTTTATTATTCTGCAGAATTCTCTCCTGACTTTTTCGTTTTTTACCACTTGCATTGTGCCATCTACCTCTTGGATTCCAACCTGATCTAACTCTTTTATTCGTCTTCTTCTACGCATCCTGTTCCGTCAAGAATGGGCGATAATGGCTCTCCACAACCTCCTTTGTAGCTTTCTCCTTTTGCTATCTCTCCTATTTAAAAGAGTTACCAAGTCATCATCATTTCTTTTTTCTTCTATTTACCATTTCCATTTAGGACATTGGTGATCATGGCTCTCCACAATCTCCTTTATAGCTTTCTTAGAAAGCATTCTTTTTTTGCTATCTCTCCTATTTAAAAGAGTCTCTCAGTCATCATCATTTCCTTTTTCTTCTTTTTTTTCTCATGTCCCTTTAGGACATTGGTGATCATGGCTCTCCACAATCTCCTTTATAGCTTTCTTAGTAAACTTTCTCCTTTTGCTATCTCCCCTATTTAAAAGAGTTTCTAAGTCACCATTATTTCTTTTTTATTCCGTTTGCTATGTCCCTTCAAGACGTTGGTGATCATGACCCTCCACAACCTCCTGTCCATTGTAACTCTTAGTAAGCGTTATCTTTTTGCTATATCACTTGAATGTTTAGAAGAGTCTCTAAGCTATCATACGTTTCTTTTTCAGTGCCTTGTCCCTTCAAGATGTTAGCGAACATGTCTCTCCACAGCTTCCTCTCTCTTGTAGTTCTCAGTAAGTTTTATATTTTTGCTGTCACTCCTAATCCTTATGCCTCCAACCAATTACACAAGTTCGTTCGCTATGTTATTCCCTGCTTTCCTCTGTCCCGCTTGCCTTCAATATGTCATGTGAGTGTCAAATTCTCCAAGCCCTCTTTCCTCGTTAACATACCCTAGAAATTTCAATTCTCTCTTTCGTATTCTGAGTATAATTGTCTTTTTTGTTTCCATTTCACCTAAAAATTCCAGGTATTCTCAGCATCATTCTGTAGAACCAAATGCCGGTCGCCTATCGCAATTTCTGTATAGCTCTTTTAATGCCCTATCTGTATGCCAAGTTTTTGACGATTTCTCTAAAGTGAACTGCATGTCTATGTCATCAGTGAGTTATCATCATTTCCACATCTCTCCACAACTTCCTATTCTTTGTAGATATTAATAAGATCTGTCTATTTACAACCCCTGCTACTCCTCAACACTGACTTGTTGGGGATATGACTTGCTACTCATTTTTCCCTTTTATCTTCGATATGTCTTGTGAGTGTCAAATTTTCTAAGCCTTTCTTACTCATTATGCTTTCAAGAAATTTCAGCTGTTTCTGATGGCTATAACTGTCCTTTTTATTTCTATTTTTCTGGTTGCTTACATGCTCCATCCATAGTATTCTCAACATCCTTCTGTAGAACCATATTTCTGTTGCGTCCAGTCTTCGGAAATTGAAATTTTTGTGAAGAAACTGACTCATTTACTGGAATATAGGAGAATGCATGGAATATTGCTGTCATATATGGTCTGGTGCCCTCGCTGTTCGTCTAGAGGTCCTTGACAAAATCCAGAAACGAATATGCAAGATGGTAGGTCCTGATATGACATCTAGTCTACAATCGCTATCCCACAGACGTGCCGTGGCCTCCCTCTGTCTCTTCTACAAATATTTTCACGACAAGCCACTTTCGCTGGTTCCCAGACTACATAAATTTAAACAAGCAAATAGGTTGGCATCTCCGTCCCACCCTTCCACTGTCAAAACGGTTAAATGTAACCGTCTCTTCTTCTCGATCACCTTTTCTCGTGCACTTCCAGTCAGTGGAACTCCCTTCCCATTACTTGCTTCCCTGATAACTATAATCTTCAAATATTCAAGCGTTATGTCAATCGACATCTGACACCCTAAGGTTGTTCCCGCGTCCTTCTCTGTGTCCTTTCCTCAACGCCTCTTTACTCTTGTTCTCAACCCTCGTGGCTAGTGGCACTTTTGCCTTGCTTGGGGTGAATTGAGCCAGACAAACCTACTAAGGTTTCACTTAAGCAGCTCGTCAGGGTCAGCTTAAGTGAAACCGTGGTAGGTTTGTCTGCCCCATTAGGTTTGACAATATATATATATATATGTGTGTGTGTGTGTGTGTGTGTGTGAGTGTCTGTGTGTGTGTTATAAATTTACTAATTTAAAACTATGGCCCCATCGCTACACAGGAATTATTATGTTTCAAAAACAGAAACTAAAACTTTAAATTTAGTTATAGAATTAAATTCAAATCCCTAGTACTGTTTCATTTTCAAGCGATTTTTGGAATAAATTATTTTGAAATTGACTGACATTATAAGCCCATACATTATTGATATCAGTTGCTAAGGTTACGGGGAAAATCAATCATTTTGATAAGGAGTCCTAGAGTATTCATTTTCATAGACAACCTGTGTATCAAAATATGAGTTAGTTTCGAAATGAGGTTAAGTAGGGTGGGGATGCCAGTTCAACAAAATGATTACGTCCGTTTTTCGCATGTCGTCTGTTTTCTTTTGGGTTTTTTTTCAGTGACAAAAAGGTTTTGGTCATTTTTATTTTGCTTTTAAATTTATAATTGTATACACAAAGATTTTCTTCAAAAGGTTCGTTTGAATATGAGTAGGTCGTATTTTTAATATTCAAAATACAATTTTAAATTATTATTCCTAATTCTAATTACCAATAGACTATACCATTTTTAAAACAAATAAATATATTAGAATTACTTTCTTATTTAAAAATTATTATTCAAAGATCAAGTATAAATATTTTTCATTTTTCGTCTTTTTCTTCTTTTTTACATTTAATCATTATTTAAGGAAAATCTTTGACGGTGCCTGCAAAAAATAGCTATTTCATTTCGTTAAGTAAATTTTTATTTTTCATAAACTTAATAATGTATTTCTCATGTATACACAAAGGACATTGATCATGTAATGACCTACAAGCTCTAGCTTTTCTGATTAATTTCCATTTTACAGTGTTCTATTGAGGATCCAGTTGTCATCTAAGGCTATAGAACCCAGTCTGTCCTGCTATTTACCCATAGCTAGTGGGAGAAAAAGAGGATTCATACTTTTCTCAAGGGTACTAGTACGTAAGGATTCAACTGTAATTCGAACTCGGCTCTCTTATTCCTCAATCCAAGCTGCTATCCATTACTCCACCATAATGAGGGCAATAGTCTAAATGTAAATAATAACATGCTAACAGTAATATGGTTGACCAAATTTTGAACTATATTTCAGGAAGCCAGAATGTACAGCTATTTAGCAAAATTTATGTTGTCATATCTGTGATTTTTTCTTTTATCTGCCGCGTCTCCACAGGACATTAGTGATCATGGCTCTCCACAATTTCCGGTCCTTTGTCGCTCTTAATAAATTTTATCTTTTTGCTATCACTCTCAAACCCTGCTCCACCATCCATTCACTCAAGCTTGCCAGGTAGGTTAGGCATTGTTTTACTGTATTCTTCATACATTCAACGGTTGTATATTTCATTTATTATGTCTGTAATCTTATCAACAAGGAAATGATATGAAGCTGTCAGCATTTCTATTATAATTTAATTTGGGCTTTCTGCTCTGTTTCTCTCCAATTTAGCCAGTGCTGATTTCAATTCAAATTTTAATATTTATGGTCCTTCCATATTTCTGTGTATTTCCTGCTGTCCTCCTTCGTCGTGGAAGACTTCTCCGATGAAGTTCTTCGATCGCTGAGGTTTTTTTCCTTCTTTAATGTTAGTGTCCCGTGTTTTGGCTTCATGCATCCTGTTGATGAGCTTGTCTTTTGTTCTGTTAGTTATCTAATATCTTAGTATTATCTATGATAGTCATTCATTCTACTTGGCACTCGTTCCTAATTTCTTAATGTAGCGTCCTATATTCTATGCCGTACCTTGGCATTGTTTTTTGTTTCCTTTTCAGTATGTCGAGAATTTCAACTGTCATCCATTCATTTTTTTATATTTTTTCTTTGGGATGATCTCATGTGCCATGAGTGATACACACTTAGGCCATCATGTATTTTCAGTAGGTTGGCATTACTTTCTGCGGTACACAAGTTGCCATCCAAGGATATAGAACGCGGTCAGTCCTCCATAGCTGGAGGGAGAAGATGAGGATTCATACCTTCCCCAAGGGTATTACCACGTAACTGAATTTCAGTCAGTTATGTGCCATCTGTGATACACGCTCTTTCGAAACATGACTGACGAGGCAGATTTTTTCCCGCAGTAGGTTTGCCATGTTTCTTCCGCAGTAGGTTGCCATTTATTTCTGCGGTAGACCATTTGCAATCCAAGGCTATTGAACCCGGTCTGTCCTGCTATTTACCCATAGCTGGAGGAAGAAGACGAGGATTCATACCTTCCCCAAGGGTATTAGCACATAAGTGAATGTAATGGATTCGACTGGAATTCGAACTCGGCTCTCTGATTCTTCAATCCGAACCGCTATCCATTGTTCCACCTTTCCTCTTATACTGGTGTTACTTCTATTCCTGTGTTCTTTTCTCATTTTGTGATTTGTATCTGGTTTTAAACCCTCCATATTTTTTTTCACGTTCGGGTCATTCAGGAATCTGTCGTATTGATATTTTTTGTTGTCTTGGCCCTATTCAATTTCCGTAGTTTTGCTCATCCGACATATCACTGGAAGGTGGTCGCTCCTACAATCGGCACTTGGGTATGTTTTTCAGTATAAAATTACATCCCTGTACTTCATATTGATAGCTATATAATCAATTTGATTTTTCGTATCTTCTCCTGGAAACCATGAAACCAGGTATCTGTCTACATTTCGCATGTAACCGCATGAAACCAGGTATCTGTCTACATTTCTGAGATGAGGTATTACGTACATTATCTACATTATTCGGACTATTGTCCTCATCTTTGTCGCCATGTTTATCACAAAATTCTGGCCGTTGTACGTTCCAGCCTTCTTCAGGTGGTTGGAATGTTGAACTGAACACTTTATTTCGCTCTGGGGTAGACTGTTCTAGTTCCATGTGCCATGTTTAATGGATGTCAGTTATCAGTTATCTCCTCTGAAAGGACATTAGTGATCATGGCTCTCCACAATTTCCTGTCCTTTCTAGCTCTTAATAAATTTTATCTTTTCGTTATCACTCTCAAAACCCTGCTCCACCATCCATTCACTCAAGCTTGCCAGGTAGGTTAGCCATTGTTTTACTGTATTCTTCATACATTCAACGGTTGTATATTTCATTTATTATGTCTGTAATCTTATCAACAAGGAAATCATATGAAGCTGCCAGCATTTCCATTATAATTTCATTTGGACTTACCGGGTATTGAACTCACACTCTTTGGGTTCTGTCACTGGATCTAACCAACGCCTTTATCCACTGTGCCATTTGTCCTGTGTATGAATTTCAGGGTATTATAAACCTAATGTCTTCAGCAATCATTTTTACCAGTGCTCATATTGCAATTTTTTGTTGTTATCATTTATGTTTTTACCAGATCTCATATTGCAACTTTGATGTTATTATCGCTTTTCTCTGGCACTCCTTATTACTGGTTCCCATAATATATTAATTTCTATGCTTTTTGAAACCAGGTGTTGGTTAATACATAATCATTCGCCGTGCAAATTTGGATCCGTTTCTCCCCGTGTTTATTGAGTTCCTAGTCCGAATTTGCCAACTATTCCACCATCTCTTCCCTTGCCAACATTTGGATTTCAAGTTTCCAATGAAGGTCGTAATTTCTTGCGATGTGCACTGAGCCTTAGCATTGTCCAGTACACAGTAAAAATGTTCAGCTTCTTCTTTTACACTGTGTGCTGTATATATATATATATATATATATATATATATATATATATATATATATATATATATATATATATATATAACTATGATGGATATGTCGAAAGGCTTTCTTTTCAATTTAACAATTTAGACAAGTATAATTTCTTGCAATTTGAATTGAGCTTTGGCATTGTCTTGCGTACAGTAAAAGATTTCAATTTCTTCGGTATTTTGTGCCATGATGGATATGTTGAAGGGCTTTTCCTTTCAATTTAACTACAAGCTATCTTTCAAATAGTTGACAGCATCCTAGAACATATTTTTTCATATCTGGTTCGAATATAAGTCCTAATTCTCTTACATTTTTCTCTTTACCTGCGTATATTTTCCTGTTTTTGTCACAGACGAAATCTCAATTGTTTACCCATTTCGTTTCACATGCGCCTAAAATATTAACATCTCGCCTGTTCATTTAATGCTTTATATTTTCCAACTGGTCACATTGTTTTAGGTTTCTGACATTCCAAGTCCCCAATGTTATTTTTTGCTTAATGCGAACAGTCGATGGATGACGGCCAGGTGACACCTGTCACTTATGATTCCCCTTACCGGTTGAGTGATCAATTCCAAGTAGTTTGGTCCCCAATTACGCCATTTTTCTAACAGTCGCTGGATGACGGCCAGGTGATATCTGTTGGACATGTCCCTCTTTACCGGTCAAAGAGTTAATTTCAGCAGACTTGCTCCCACTCCACATAATTATCATAATTTCATAATTTGATTCTTAAAAGTCAGGAGTTCTATTTGACTTGTTAGTGGAGAGGTTTCTTAAATTAATAATGGTTCACAATGTTGAAATTTCTGCATAGTTTTTCCACTAATTCTACAAGATGAAAATCAATTAAGATGAAAGAAATTCGAGTCAATAATGAAACTGGTTGATAATGTTTTATTAAATAAATATTCAAGATAACATTACGACTTTTGATACTTCGAGGGGAAATAAATTAGCTAAAATTAGGATGAAAGTAATAATCACCAATTAATTATTGCAGGCAATGGGTCATTTAATAAAACTCAAGATAACATTACGACTATTAATGCTGTTAGTGTACGTAAAAACAATATGGCGCCAAGTGGTCGGATAAAAATAAATGACGAGCTTAAATGGTTAGATTTGAACAACTTCCTACCATAAAAATCATGTAACTCTTCTGGCCAGTGCTGTTGGAATGTTTAACTAGACTTCATGAAGCCTAAGGAAAGCGAGTTCGAATAGCGTCACGCAGTTTATTCTTTATTTCTCAGCCGAGGTATTTCTTGATTGGCGTAGAGTAGCGGCGAGAATCATTACGATAAAAAGAAATTAAGATCAAAGAATTTGTCAGTGAGAATTTAATAATTGTTTTCAAATTATTATATAAAAAAGAGAAATATAATGAAGATATATTAAAAATGATTTTATTGAAGATATCATGAACAAAATACACATCGATTCTCCGAAATTCCCACCCAATCCCCGAAAGGCACACAAGCTGACCCCTCTAAAGCGACTCTATTTAAACAAGGGCAGCGTGTGTCTGCCTGTCCTGGCCTGACATTTGTCTGTACTGGATTTTTCATTATTCTGAAATTTTATGTTCGCAACAAAGAAAAGAGTACGGGACTGTTATGTAATAAAAATATTCCGCTTTGAAAGTGAATGTTGGACAATTTCCAAACAAGTGAAGAGAAAACTGGAGGCAGCAAAAATTTGGTTCTACAGAAGGAAGCTGAGTATACCATGATCGGTGCATCGAGGAAAGGAAGAAATCTTTTTCACCTCTAAAGAGATCGTCCAGTAATAGTTCAGTCCGTTTTTTTTTTATTTCTAACGAAATTTGCCCGTTTCTTAATACTTTGCTTAGCTTTTGGAAAGCTTCTTTCGCTGTCCCAATGCGCCTTCTGATTTCAGTGTTACACTTGCCGTCCTCTGTTAAAACAGTTCCTAGATATCTAATTTTGAAATCTCCAATTTGTGATTTCCATGTTGGGCTGTTCATTTCTTTAACAACCTTACATTCTGTCATGGTCGGTTAAAGATAAATGATACGCTTAAATGGTTAGATATGAACATCTTCCTACCATAACACTCTTATAATTCTTGTGGCTAATGCTGCTTGAATGTTTAACCAGACTTCATGAAGCCTAAGGAAAGCGAGTTTGAATAGCGTCGTGAAGTTAGTCTTCATTTCTCAGCCGATATATTTCTTGATTGGCGTAGAGTAGCGGCGAGAATCGTTACTATAAAAAAATCAAGATCAAAGAAGTGTCAGTGAAAATTTAATAATTGTTTCCAAAGCATTATCATATAAAAAAGAAAAACATGATGATGACATATTAAAAATTATATGTTTGAAAGTGTCATGAAAAAAATATGCATCAATTCTTCGAAATGCCCACCCAATCCCTGAAAAGCTCACAACTTGACACCTCTCAAGCGACTCTATTTAAACAAGGGCAGCGTGTGTCAGTCTATCCTGACCTGGCATTTACTGGATTTTTCATTATTCTGAAAAATTATGTTAGATTTGTAAGGGAATTTTGGACAATTTCCTCACAGGTGAAAAGAAAACTAGAGTCAACAAAAATTTGGTTCTACAGAAGGAAGCTGAGTATACCGTGCGTCTAGGTAAGGGAGAAGACATCCATTAGGCATGACACGTGGAACTAGAACAGTCTACCCCAGTGAGCGAAATAAAGGGACATTCCAACGATCTGATGAAGGCCGGAGCGTACAACGGCTGAAACGTTGTGATAAATATGGCGACAAAGATGAGGACAATATTCCAAATGATCTAAATAGTGCAAATAATCTTTATCTTTTTATCTATTTCTGCCACATTGGTGATGCTAATAATCTCAACCGACAGCCGTTAGTGTCGTTTGTAACGGTATCAAGCGTCTCGACATAACGCACTCAAAAAACAAAACATACACACGCGCGTGCGTGCGCGCACACTCACATACACACGCACACCATTTCACTAATCATTCTAATTCAACCTCTTCGTATAATTCACGTATTACTCTCGGACTTTAAAACCATGTTGCCCAGTGTAAGGTCTTATCATTACCGATATTTCATTCCAGGTACGTTCCTTTCTACTGAAGTATCCAGCTCGTTAGTAAGTATTAATGACTTTAGTTATGATGAATCAGTTGAATCCCCTTAGTACTTTGGAAGAGCAATTAATTTTACAGTACTGGTATTATTATTAGTAGTAGTAGTAGTCGTAGTGGTAGCAATAATAGTAGTAGTACTGAGCGAGAGAGAAGAACGATTCTTGCGTAAGCTTATAATAAAAATATGCGAAGCCCAATGAACACATCATGACATCCAGTGTGATGAACTTACCAGGCCACCTTTTACGCAAAACAAAAACAACGCATTCATATATATATATATATATATATATATATATATATATATATATATATATATATATATATGTGTGTGTGTGTGTGTGTGTGTGTGTGTGTAGAGAGAGAGAGAGAGAGAAATAGAAAGTAGTTGGCTTCTTAGGTAGTGCTATGAAAATGGATCTACTTAGATCTTCCTGTGTTTCACCACGGTTGTATATTTCATTTATTATGTCTG
>OZ038513.1:49088055-49098055 GCA_964036315.1 Acanthosepion esculentum | reverse complement strand
TAGTAAATATTATTGACTGTAGGATTTACATACACACACTCATCTATATATATATATATATGAATGTGTGTGTGTGTACGTGTGTGTGTGTGTGTACGTGTGTGTTCGTACGTGTGTGAGTGTATCTATGTATAATAGTAAAAATAAAAGAACAGCAAGATATATAAACCCGTGATCTTATTGCTATTTTTATTTTTACAAAACAGTGCTCAATGTAAGTTTACACAGCATAAATATTCATAATATACATATATATATATGTATGTGTGTATGTGTGTGTGTGCATGTGTGTATGTATGCATGCATGTATGTGTGTGTGTGTGCGTGTGTGTGCGTGTGTGCGTGTGTGTGTCATTCGCAGACAGTACTGTTTCACTGTATCACAGCCCCTCATTGCAACTAGACATTCGAATACTTCATGCCCGGATTGAAACCCAAATGATCAGTCAGAGTTTCTACCACTGAGCCATCTTCATTCGACAGAGAGAAACAGCTAAATCTAGCGTATTGTTTTTACGAATGTAAGCAAATGTCAATCAGCCGGAGTGCTCCAATTCATTTTACTGAAGAGCTTTGTATTAACGCAGGTGGCTGTTTATAGATTTAGCTTATCACTCAACAGTGCTCAATTGAAATAGAATTTCAATATATATATATATATATATATATATATATATATATATATATATATATATATATATGTGTGTGTGTGTGTGTGTGTGTGTGTGTGTGTGTGTGTGTGTGTGTGTGTGTGTGTGTGTGTAATTCACATTGTATACGTAAATCACACACTAGAAAACAATCTGGACAACTATAGAAACACGGGTATCCACTAAAATATTCGAAAAGACTTATATTAATGCCATATGAACGCAACAGATTTGGCCTTGACTTATTGTCTGGGATCAGTTAGTTCCACCTTTAAAATCGTTAACCATTACACTGCTCACACGTCGCATCTGCATTCTGTAAGAAAATAATTAATCGAAGCTTCTCTGTGCCCTCTTTCATCTTTATAAAATATCTTGAAACGGTTATACCACAGTAATTGTAAACTCTCTTAAATAAAGGATTCTTCCATACAGCTGATAATGTATTTCGTGGAGAGTAGCTAAGTAATTCTGATATGTCTTTGTACCTAAAACATATCAGGGGTCGAAATAAACAGCTATCCAAGCACGTCAGCCTGTAGTGTCCGTCACCTATTTGCTGGAAAACGGGCTCTGCCAGCCAGGCGAATCCTCTTGGCCTGTGTCACCTAAACTATCTGGACATGAGTAAATAAAGAAAATATATCAATTGATATCGGAAAAAAGAAAATCTAAATAAAAAAAATCTGCCGGTTTTTCCCCAATTTGAATTTTTCTTATGTGCATGACAAAATGGCGTTTGTTTTATTTGCTTCTCGGTCAAGTCGTCTGTTCTTTCTTCGTCTGATCAAATGGAAAATTTAGAGCACATGGCGACTCAGTCGCTGATCTATTCAGGACAGTCACGATTAATATCTATGCGAATACTTTCTCGTTTAGTTTTGTCTCTTTAAACTGTTCAGTGTATTTGCTTCTATTCGTTTTCCTCTTATGAACGTACTGTTGGGCCACTGGGCAAGTGATGACGTCAGACGCGAGATAAGACTTATTGGAAGACTGTAGATCAGGGGAGATAAACCTCGTTAAAGTTACTGCAGCCAGAAAAAGAATCTGAGTCTACAGGGAAAGTTAAATTGATGCTGTCATTAGAAAATAAAATAAAAAGAAAATAAGAAATGCCAAAACGGTAACCGCCGCTGCAGCTGTCTATTTATTACGATCGTTGAAAAAAGTTTTCGCCATTGGCATTAACAGTAATTACTGAGAATTTAATTATTATAATCTTGAATGTTATCATTTCAAACCATAATAATTATTTACACTCTAATGCTATTAAAATCATACGTACTAAAATTACTACAGCAACTAAAAAAGCTAATAATATAAGAAGTAATATCAATAATAATAATTATATCTCTTTATATCTCTGGTGTGATATATTATGATTATTTACATTATTTACATTCAATGGCACATGGCCTAGTGGATAAAGGCGTTGGTCAAGCAATTATACTGACCATTTCTTGATCATAAGTCTCTGGGTCGCCACTTATGACTTTTGGCTCGATGTTCTAAGCGGACGATCCCTTTCATTATATTGTATGAGTGGTGTGATTTGAAATTGAGGTATTGGCCAGTGAATATATATATATATTCATATATATATATATTCATATATATATATATATTCATATGTATATATATTCATATATATATATATATATATATATATATATATATATATATATATAGTTTTAAGGTGTGCTATATATATGGGATAAAGTGCTCAATATCAGGGATAGAGCGTATATAAATATAAATATAAAAGTGAACATTGAAGTCAACAGTCAGAGGCGACAGCATGCGTCTAACATAAGTGTTGACTTCAGTGTTCACTTTTATATATATATATATATATATATATATATATATATATATATATATGGTTATTTTCTAAGCATAGATTAGACGTGGCACAAGGCCGAAAGTACGGATCACGTGGTGTAGTGGTTAGCAAGCATGAAGCTTAGATAGTATTTTAAAAAATATGTAACAATATGGTGATTTTCTTTCATCTTTTAATGATAATATTATTAAGCTTATCAGACGATATGAAAAGAAAACTTGTCTATATTATTTAATGAAACATTCATCTATATATATATATATATATATATATATATATATATATATATATATATATATATATATATATATACTAGCGGTTAAAATTTGAGGAGTACCATAAATAATTTCACATAGTTCATAAAAAGGCTAATTTTGCATATTTAGTTAAATAAATTCACCTATGTTATGTTTCTCCCAGCTATAAATAGGAGCAGGTACTGCCTTTTAGAGGATGAATTTGACAGTCGGGCCGAACATTCTTACTGTAACACTCTCGTTTGTATATATTTGTATTATTGTTTTCTGTTAATATATTTGTTTAACTCAATTCCTTTCTTGTGTCTTTAATTTTTGCCTAACAAGGCCACAACAACTTATTGAGTATATATGCAACCCTTTATATAAACCTCAAACAAATTTTCTACAAGCATTATAGATTTATTTACATAAGCTTAGGAAGTTTTGTTACAACCTGACGCCATTTCTGGACCGTAGAGCAGAGATTTATAAGTATTTCAACTCCACTGCTTAGCAGAGGTTTAATTCCATCGAGATTAATGTGCGATTCATTTTCAGAAACCGTTAAAATGCCAATAACCAAACAAATTGGTATTGAAAAAAGAGCTCAATTGGAACTTCTTTCAATAGAAGGGTATTCTGAAAATCAGGCTGTTAGAAATTTACAGATATTAAGAAATGGGGTGCATAATTACATGCAGAGACATGCAAAAATCGGCGAAAATGAAAAAGATCTGGGAGGCCCAGACTAACATCTATCTGATAGACACTTTAAACAGAAAAAATTCTTTAAAGGCATGAAACTTGAGTTTAGAGGAAAAACTTAATATGGTTCCAAACTTTTGGTACGTAGTGTGAAGATAGCATAGAGGTTAGAATCTCCGAATGATGCCAAATCGGTCGGGTTTCGGTCCCGGCTTAAAGCAATCGGATGTATTTTTTTTTTTTTTTTTTTTTTTAGTTTTATCAAATGTTCAGTATTTTTATCTTTTCTTGTTCCACTCTAGAAATGGAGATAAAAAAAACGTTTTACCTGAAAAATTTTCTCGTCGGAATCCATTTTGCACATTAATAAATCTGCCATTCGTCCGTCCATCATTGGATATTACTGACATTAATGGTTTGGTGCTCCAACTATATATCGCGAGATTCTTGATAAAATTCAAAGAAATGCCTGTAATGTAATAGATTCTGACCTGGCATCAGTCACTTTCTCACCGACTTGGCATGGCTACCCTCCCGCTTTTCCAGAAACGTTTTCATGCCAATAATTCTGTTGAGCTTTCCTCCTCGGTACCCCGACTCCATGAATTTAAACGCGCTACTAGATTGTCAATTAGGTCTCACTGTTTTGGTGTTCCACTACATAGATATAAACGTATCTACTATTTTCGTTTCTTTTTGCGCTCGTGGAACTCTTTTACGATTTCTTACTTCTCTATCACCTAAAATCATTTAAAAAAATTAAATCTAACGTCAATTGATATCCGTCTTCCTGAAACCTGTTCTTTTTTGTCCTTTCTTCTCACGTCTCTTCGGCATAATCTTCTCATTCTCTTTTCACTTCCAACAACAGAATGCGTTCTAACGGCATTATCGTCTTGCTTGTGTTGAAATAATTAGGAAAAAAAAAACTCCTTTCAACTAAACTAGTTCTCTTTTATAAAATTTAAATGGAAATAATACAAAAATATAAAAAAAGAATATGCGTTCGCGAAAACACAGACTCCTCAAAGAGATCAGAAAACTAATTCCAAGGCATTCCAAACATTAAAATTCGAAGGAAAAAAGGAAAAATACTCTCATGCAAAAATATATCGATTATTTTGTGAGGGCACATCAAACCTTGCGCAATATTTCAACACCAAACAAATCTTTGAATAACCAATCCAATTCTGTATTTTGGATAATGATGCCGATGAGGAGAACTGTAATAATAAAGTTTGTATATTAGCTAACGTTGTCTTCCAAAATCTTTGTTTTAATTATGAACAATAAATCTTCAAAATCGAATAATCTTAGACATATATGATGACTAGCAGTATAATTCGTCTTCGACAGGGTTTTTCATTACTGGGAATTTTTGTCGTCCACTTCTAGCAGTTTAAGTTTAAAATCAGCCAACCCGAAAATCAATACCAACAATTGGGTGTAACTGAGGCACATCCCAAAATGGGGGAAGGTTAACAATTTAAATTGGAGATGGCACTGAAAAGGGCCGTTTTTGCGTTCTCAATCTTGCAAGGAAGGAACCTCTTCTGTGGACCGTCATATTATATACGATAATTTTTGATTTATAATATATATTTTTATAATTCTAATAATCTTTTGCGTTAGATTTCAACTCTCTAAGCTGATTGTACGCTGTTCTTTGCAGACATTAAATTTTTTGCCTTTGATTTCTGCGCCAAGTGTAAAAAAATCAGTTTTTTTCGATTTTTCACCTTAAAATGTCTCGCCAATTTGGACACAAAAAAAAATTCGTCCAAATCGGATGAAAACTGTGGAAACGCATAAACAACATCCGATTACACACACACGCGCACACATACATAAACAAACATTTTAAGAATTATAGATATAGATTTTCCCAAAACAGAACAGGCGTACGGCCACATGAGGTCGAAATAGCGTTTCCCATGCTTTCCCCGAAGTCAAGTCTGGTCAATATCTCGGTAAGTGACCGCCTCGGATAACCAGGAGGGGTCAATGTGGATGTGCGGGTGGTGTAATGGATAATGAATCAGAATTGTTAAACGGAGAACCGAGCTCCAATCCCAGTTAGAGTCGTTATATTCACTTACGCGCAAATACTCTTGGGAAAAGTATGAGCTCAGCTATTCTCACTCCAGCTATGGGTTAATTAGTAAAATTTGTATTGCTAAAACCATTATTATCCTTATATTAACAAAAGAAATAAAACATCAAACAAAATATTTAGATTCCGACATTAAATACCTCATAGAGATTGATATGCCGCTAGAAAGAAAAAAAGAAAAGAAAAATCAACCGCTCAAATTAAAACATTGTCGATTATAGCGTTACTTTAGTAACCCACTACTAGTGAGTTCAATCGCTACCGGGTGCTCAAAAAAATCCTATCACCTCCGATTAATCTAACCTAAATAAAAATTTGCCAAGAATTTCCTACCGTAGATCAATGTTTCGGAGACATTTGTAAGTGAATTAGTTCCTGAATTGGTATTCATGGCTAAAACCGTTTCTTACCGCCATTACTAAGCTGAAGTTACCGCCTATCGCTTATTCAACGGAGCGCCAAGTGTAAAAATGGTGGAATAGTGAATGAGCCGTCCTGGGTATGACGATATACTGCATCCGCGTCCTGGGTAAGACGATAAACTTCGTCCAACAGCAAGGCCTCTAATTGAGGAGCGTGGAACCACGTCTTAAATGCTGGTGTTCGCAGGTCCACCCTGACCCGGGGTGGTAGCACCTGTTACGGTCCCAGCGATAGGCAAATAGTTAACCCCGAAACTGAGGTAAAAAGCATTATAAAATGTGAAAATAGCTTTTAATACGAGAAATACTTTGTAAAAAATTATTACTAGAAATAAATTTTTGAAGAAAAAAACTATTACCAGTAATATATTTAAAAAAAATAATATTACCAGCAATACGTTTTTGAAAAAAAAAATATTACCAGCAATACATGTTTTAAAATAATATTACCAGCTATAGATTTTTGAGGAAAAAATTATTACCAGAAATAGATTTTTGACAGAACAAAATATTACCAGAAAAAGGGAAAAAGTTGTCGGCATTAAATAACCCATTGCGGTTGATATGCCGTAAAACACAACAAACCAAACCAAACCAGTGAATGAGACTTCAAATTTAAGCCTTTATTCTGCTGCCAATCGGACTTTGAAGAGAGAATCGTCCTAGTGATAAAAGGCTAGACAAAAGTCGTTCGTGAGCGACACCTGATGACAGGAGTTACGGTTTCGAAGTTTCTAGAATCACGAGTTATAATCATTTATATGATTTACAGCCGGACGAATATAGCTATCTTTATTGTTATTTATCATCACATGCCTTTCCGACTTTGTTCAGGTGTCTATCGAAATTTCTTGAAGGTTACTTGGATCGATAAACAACTGAAAAAGGCAGGTGAGCTAAACGGCCGGCATGTGATTATATCAGCAAAGATGAGGATATTCCTCTGAATGAAAGGACTTACGATGGAAGTAGATAAATGTTATTTAATAGTGCATGTGGATTTAACATTCGTGAGATAAACGTCAATACTCCAGCCAGGATTAAGAAATATACAAGAGATGAAAAAAAAAATAGGCAAGAAAGCAGCAGATATTGGAAGAGCCTTATTCTTTCATCAAGAAGAATTTCCCCATTGCAGAGGGATGCAAAAAAATAAATAAATAAATAAAATAATTCATTTCTATCCGGATTATTATATTTTTATTTTACCAATTTAGTAATTTCGACAGATTTTTAATTTCGTTATGATTTTTTTTTTCGTCAGGTTTTGCTTTGAATTCATTAACTAATATGACACGTTGAATAATGTATAAAATGAGGCATTTCTATTTGGCGAAAAAGTTTTAAATTAAATATTTAAAAAAAAATGTTGAAAATTATATACCTCTTGTTTTTATACATTTCATATATTTCATATATCGATTTTATTTTGACGAGGTGACACAGATTCTCCCACGGAAGATAAGGGTAAGCTCACGAAATCGAATGATTATTAATTAATGTTACATCATTAATTAATTGTAGGAATTAGTCCAAACTTAATTAATTTCGCTTACTTAATGTTAATTAATAACATTTCATTTTCATACCACAGATGCACTTAAACGTTTTCTTTACTTCGGAATACATCTAAAAAGCAAGTCAATATCTGACAGAAATTATTAGGTGCAGCTGAATGAAATGCTTCTACCTTATCAGTTTAACGCGTAAAGCGTTCTTAAGACCATGTGTAACTACTCCTATCGAGGGCTTTATATATATATATATATATATATATATATATATATATATATATATATATATATTGATGCATGTTTCATTAAATAACATAGACTACGGCTTCCCATACTTAATACTTCTCGTTTTCACTCTTGCGTGGTCATGTCTGACGTCATGAGCTGCTGTGAGATTTTCGCTTCCAGCGTCTTTATACGCACGAGTTTGTCGTTGCTTGGAAATCTTCCATGTAAACAGAAACAGACTATCATCAATGTTTTGTCCGTGTATTGCTTAATATACTGTAATGTCATTGTCATCTTTGATAATGGCTTATGTAAGTCGAAAGCTTAGATATGATTAAAAAAATATATGATTTTCTTTCTTCATTTACTGATAATGTTATTAAGCTTATCAGAACGATATGTAACGAATTTACATAAAATAAATAGACAACACTTGTCTCAATTATTTAATGAAACATGCATCAATAAAAAAAATGCTGCCTAAATATACATACACACAATATATATATATATATATATATATATATATATATATATATATGAAGAAATATAGTTTTAAGATGAGCTATATTTATGGGATAAAGTACTCAATATCAGAGATAGAGCGTATGTAAATATAAATATAAAAGTGAACTTTGAAGTCAACACTGAGAGGCGACAGGCTGTTTCATGCTAGACGCAATCGTCAAGTGGCCTGACGACTGCGTCAACAGCCTGTCGCCTCTCATATATATATATATATATATATATATATATGTGTGTATATATGTTGTAATCCGTTGCTATATAATCTAAATAATAATCCAATTAATTTCTGAAGTTTCATTTAGCCTATCTACTGTCTCTCCTTTCCTTCTTTTTCTCTCTTCCTTTCTCCTCTGACCACCATTCATATCAAGACTTACACCATTTCCTGTTTGTTTTACCACCCTCCCTTCCTTTCTATTCTTCATATTCTTTCCCCCTATTTTCCTTCCTTCCCTTCCTCCGCTTATCTTCTTTTTTTTTTACATTAAAAAAAATGATCATTCATTGACTGTTTGAAGATCTTGCAAATTTAATTTTACATGTAAAAGTAGTGGATAGCGGCTCGGATTGAGAAATCGGGGAGCCGAGTTCGAATTCCATTCATTCCATTACATTCACTTACGTACTAATACCCTTGTGAAAGATATTAATCCTCTTCTCCTCCAGACTCTGTGGCACGTAGCGTACCAGGTCTCTGTATTCGTCTCTCCAAAAAGTGTGGTTGAATTTGCACAAAGCATTCACCACTATAATCAAATCATATGTGCTGGTGTCTGGGCTGTCTTTTCCTAGGAACTATACTGCTCGATATATATATATATATATATATATATATATATATATATATATATATATATATATATATATATATATATATATATATATATATATATATATATATATATATAGATTCGTCCTGAACACCTACATTTCAGCCATTTGTGAGCATCTATTAAAGAACAGGTGTGCGGCTAAATTTAGTGAGGATTGGTTCACCGTGTTGTCCCGTTCACACTCTTCATTTCATCTGAAGGTGCTGGAGTCAATTTACATCGGGTCCCGCAGGCCCTCCCTGTGTAAACCGCGTGAGTGTCTGTTGGGGCTCGCTGTCATTTGCCTCTAGCTCCAATTTTTTTTCTCCCCCTCACACTCATTTCCTTTTTCATTGCATATTCTGTTTTTTAATGACATAAAAATCTCCCGTAGAAGCCTGAAGAGTGGGAGCGAAACCGGTTGCTTCCCTTTTTATTCTTTGCTTTAGTATTTTAATATGTCTAGTAATATTAAGCTTAACACCTTCATTTCATTTCATATATATATATATATATATATATATATATATATACATACATACATATATGTATATATATATATATATATATATATATATATATATATATAGAGAGAGAGAGAGAGAGAGAGAGAGAGAAAGAGTGAGAGAGGAGGTACGATGGAATAATGGATAACGCCTTGGATTGAGGAATCGGAGAGCCGAGTTCGAATTCCAGTCGAATCCATTACATTCACTTACGTGCTAATACCCTTGGGAAAGGGGTGAATCCTCTTCTCCCTCCAACTATGGGTAAATAGCAGGACAGACTGGGTTCTATAGCCTTGGATGGCAACTGGTCTAGGAGAAGGAAAACTCTGAATTCAAAACCTGCGGAGGGTCGTTTGGGGACCTTGTGGCATTCGCTGCACCAGGTCCATGTATTCGTCCCTGTGAATGGGCCTGCACGAAGCCTTCACCACTAT
>OZ038513.1:48990555-49083055 GCA_964036315.1 Acanthosepion esculentum | reverse complement strand
AGAAATAACGCTTAAGTGATAAAAATATACAAGGTGAGGTGATTATGCTGTTATATAATTTGGACAAATATAAAAATAAAAAACAGATCGTCTATTCAAATATGGGTATCCACTAGAAATAACGCTTAAGTGATAAAAATATACAAGGAGAGATGATTATGCTGTTATATGATTTAGAAAATTTACACCCGGTATCAGCTGTTCAAAATGTCTTCCTTCTTTTTCAAAAGGCATTTCAATTCTGTGCTTGTATGTTTCATCAACACGCCAGAGAGTTTCATCTGTCATTGTACTGCATTTATATTTCATTCTTTCTTTAAGTTCCTCAATATCTCTTGGGCGTGTCTGATAAATAACTGATTTGAAATAGCCCAACGGAAAAAAAACATCCCAGGGTGTGAGATGTGTTGACATCGGTGGCTACTCAACAGGACCTATCAGAACAAATTAACGTTTGAAATATTATTAATCAATTAAGCTCTATAGTGTATCACTTTTGTCTCACCTTGTATATTTTTATCACTTAAGCGTTATTTCTAGTGGATACCCATATTTGAATAGACGATCTGTTTTTTTTAATTTTTTATTTAATTGTTTTATGGACTGTTCAAAATGTCTTCCTTCTTTTTCAAAACAAATTTCAGTTCTGTAACTGAATGGTTCATTAACACGTTTCATCTGTCATTTTAATGTGTTCATATTTCATTCTTTCTTTAAGTTTCTCAATATTTCTTGTGTGCGACTTTGGTGAACAATCAATAGATATACACTGGATATAAGCTTTTTTTTCCATCAGTTTCTATAAAGTACGCTGTTTGTGTAATGTCCCCTATCCTATGAAATATGTTTCAGAAAAGATAGAATAATGAAATTGATAACTAAAGAATGTAAAAATGTTTATTTTCAAATTTATGGAGGTCAACAGGGCGGGTGGTGTAATATACATACATACACACACACACACACACACACACACACACACACACATATATATATATATATATATATATATATATATATATATATATATATATATATATATATACAAGTTTCATTAAAAACGACAGACAAGGTACTACGGTTAAGTTTTTTATTTAATTTTTCTTGTGTACGAACAAGAGCTTTCTTAGCTGGACAAAGGGTGTGTAAGAACTGTCCAAATGTTTTATTTTTCCGAGCGATTTCGGCTATACCTTTAGCCATTATCAAGGATATATATGATAAAGGGTGAGGTGAATGTCATGCACCATGGAGATAATTACACATGAAAATTTTATTTACTATTTACTTTAATGTTATATGGACTGTTTAAAATGTCTTCTTTCTTTTTCAAAACAAATTTCAATTCTCTATCTGTATGGTTCATTAACATCTCGGAGTGTTTCATTTGTCATTTTACTTCCTTCATATTTCATTCTTTCTTTAAGTTCCTTAATATGTCTTGGGTGCGTCTGATAAACAACTGATTTAAGATGGTGCGCGACTTTCGCCTCACCCCGTATATTGCCTTCTTTGATTTGCGAAAGCGAACCCTGCAATAAACACAAAAGATCAATAGACTAAAGGTCAGTATCACCAAAGCAAACAATGACTGCTTATCGATTAGCGATCCTTTTCTTGTTAATCTTAGGATCTGCCAGCAAAGGTAAACGACACTTTCTATAAATAGTCGCACTAAAAGGCAGTCAAAGACTGAAAATCCGAACATAAAAACAGTCCAGAATCGTACATCACACACAAAAAAAAAAACAGAATAAAAGGAAGCGACCAACATCAATCAGTCGGTCTATAATGCCGCGTCAATGACGGTAAAGAATACAATTAATTACAAAGAAATAAACTTTGATGTTAAAAATGCTTTATTTGAATGAATTATTACTAATACTATTATTATTATTATTAATATTATTATTACGATTACTGTTATTATTATTACTATTACTATAACTATTATTATTACTATTATTATTACTACTACTATTATTAGTATTACTATTATTATTACTATTATTATTATTATTATTACTATTATTATTAATATTATTACTATTATTATTATTACCACTACTAGTATTATTATTACTATTATTATTACTACTACTACTATTATTGCTATTACTATTATTATTATTGCTATTACTATTATTATTACTATTACTATCATTATTACCATTACTATTACTATCATTATTATTACTATTACTATTACTGTTATTATTCCTACTACTATTATTACTATCACTATTATTATTAACATTATTATTACTATAACTATTATTACTATTACTATTTTTATTATTACTATTATTAGTATATTATTATTACTATTAATATTATTATTACTATTACTTTTATTATTATTAATATTATCATTATTACTACTAATAGTTTTACTATTATTACTATTAGTGATACTATTATTACTATTTATTATTATTACTATTATTATTATTAATATTATTATTATTACTATTAGTATTACTATTATTGTTATTACTACTACTATTATTACTATTACTATTATTAGTATTAATATTGTTAATATTATTACTAATACTATTATTATTACCTTAATATTATTATTATTACTATTATTATTATTATAACTACTATTATTATTATTCCTTGATAGTAATGGATTACATTTATAAGTTGGGAAAGCGTCCAAAATTCGTAAATATACACAAGTAAAATTTTACTTTATAGTAATTAAATTGAGTGAACCAACTGACGGATGTGCATGTGCTTTGACTGTTAGCTTCTCGGAACGTGAAATCGGCGGGCCGAGTTCGAATTCCTGTCGAGTTCTTTGCATTCTTTTTCACAGAAACGGATAAATCTTTCAGGCTAAAATATGTTTCGACTTTAAATAACACACGAGGTGTTGATAAACCGTAAAAAAAAACGAAATCAATCGTGCAAATAACCTTTTGAAATGTCTGAATCCATCTTGTCCCCTATTACTATTGGTTAAAGAGTAGAGCAGATGGAACTCTTTAGCCTTTCTTGGGATTCAGTCGAGGATAAGCACAACGCTGAATTCAAACCCTGCTGGATATGAACAAAGCAACTGCATCCCGTAAAAGTCTACTTTTGTTTTTAAGCGTTTCACCCCAAGCAAGGCGAGAAGCCACTAGCATGCGATGGGTTACAGAGAGTTGGAGCGAGAGAAAATAGGAGTGATAGAGGAAAGGATGAAAAGAAGTTTAGGGCATAGATCAGGGCATTTGGAGACGTCGATTGACATTACATTTGAATAGTTGGAGATTATAGCGATCAGGATAACAAGAAATGGGGAGGGAGTTTCACAGGCGAGAAGTGCGAGACATGAAGATATTGAAATAGAAGAGACGGATACATTTAACAGTTTCGACAGTGAAAGGGTGGTACCGAGAGGCCGTGGATGGTGGTACCGAGAGGCCGGGAGAGGGTGGTACCGAGAGGCTGGGAGAGGGTGGTACCGAGAGGCCGTGGATGGTGGTACCGAGAGGCCGCGAGAGGGTGGTACCGAGATGCCGTGAGAGCGGGATGCCAGCCTAGTTGAACGCTTAAATTCATCAAGCCTGGGAACCAGCGAAAGCAGCTCATCGGAGCAGTTACTGTGAAAGTATTTGTAAAAAAGACAAAAGGAGGCAACAGCGCGTCTGTGAGAGGGCGGCTGCAGAGAAGATGCCAAAATCAGGGCTAATTACATTGCATATCCGTCTTTGGATTTTATCAAGGACCTTGAGACAAACAGAAGCGGGCCCAGACCATATATGCAGCAATACTCCATGCAAGGACGAATGGTTGATTTGTAGATTTGAAGGATTGACTCCGAAAATTGTTTCCGGCAAGAAAACAGGGAGCCAACTTTTCTAGCGGTGGACGAAGCTATTGACTTGCTACAGAAATCACTGCAGTAACATCTAATATGTATCTTTCTTTGAAGGGACAGTATAAAGGCAATATTTATTTTTTATTGTACAATCATTATAGTAAAACACCTTTTATATCCATTATTAGTCATGACACACAGTGATTCCGGGAATTAGCCTCTTCCAAAACAAAAAATGGTGCACTCCCACAATCAATACTTGTTTACATATTTATATTAATGACAGTTTTGACATTGGTCGGTCATACATTATTCATATTATAATTTAATAATGGAGTAATGGTTAGCGGCTCGGATTGAGGAGAGCGGAGTTCGAATTCCAGTCAAATCCATTACATTCACTTACGTGCTCTTACCCTTGGGAAAAGTATGAATCCTTTACCCCCAGCTATGGGTAAATAGTAGACCGGGTTCTATAGCGTTGGATGGCAACTGGTCTACCTCAGAAAGAAATGGCAACCTACTGCGGGAAAATCTGCCTCGTCAGTCATGTATCGAAAGACAATTGATCGCCTAAGCGTGTATCACTCATGACACATAATTGACTAACTGGTATTTATTTATGTACTTTTACTGGCCTGAATATTCCATAAATCTTGCTAGAAAAAGAAGCGCCTTCCGCAGGATTCGAACCTGCATCACCAGGGGAAACCGTCATTAGATCTTATGTGTCTTAGGGCAACTCGGCCACGTAGGACCACCTGATCAACCCGAGCCCGAATAATACTTTTGAACACATACCTTGCCGTTTCTCGAAATTCGAATCTTGGCGCAGGACACATATTTTTATAGCAAGATTCCTCGAATATTTAGGCCGTTAGATGGAAATAAATAAATAAATAAATAAATATTCTGTTTAATAAATAAATAAAAACACAACGTCTATTCAAATATGAGTATCCATTCAAAAATAATATTTAAACAAACATGGCTAATGACAGTTTCCTTCTGAGAAACGCAGGTTCAAATCCTGCTGGAGGATGCATTTTTTTCTAACAAGATTTCTCAAATATTCAGGCCAATAGATGTAAATAAATATACTGTTTATTAAATAAATAAAAACAGAATATATACTCAAATATGAGTATCTATTTAAAAATAACGTTTAAATAAATAAATTTAATATATATATATATATATATATATATATATATATATATACACACACACACACACACACACACACAAAGAAATTAGAACTGTCAAATCGATGAGATCTCTATAACAACTGAAAAGTCAAATATTCATTATAATATATATATAATGAATATTATATATATATATATATATATATATATATATATATATATATATATATATATATATATATATATATATATATATATATATATAGAGAGAGAGAGAGAGAGAGAGAGAGAGAGCGAGAGCGAGAGCGAGATGGCCAAGTGGTTTAAGGCATGTCAGATCTAATGACAGTTTCCTCCTGGGGTTCAAATCCTGGTGGAGGGCACTTTCTTTTCTAAACATTCAGGTCGATAGATGTAAATAAATAAATATTCTGTTTAATAAATAAATAAAAACACAGCATCTACTCAAATATGAGTATCCATAAAAAAATACCACTTAAACAAATAGATTAAAAGTCTATCGGATTTAATCCATTTCTTAAAAATAAATTATTCGTTTAATATTCTTATGGCTTTAACCCAGAGGTTCTCAACCGGGGCCGATTGAGCCTTAGGGCTCCATGTAATATTTCTGGTGGTCCACAGGCAAAATATAAGAAAATGGAGGTCCACAGTGATGTTTTGGTGGTCTACGAAGATTTTTACTGTAATTTACACTATATTGAAATATATATATATATGAATGATTATTTCTTTCTTTTTTTCTTTTCTTTTATATAGGTACCTCCACTAAATTTTCGATACCTAAGTATTAAATTTAATTGCTATGTTATTGCTTTTCCAACATTCTATCTTCTTGAATCGGGATTTAGTTGTGTTTCTCAGCTGTTATCAAAAGCTCGCAATAGACTTGACATTGTGAAAAGAGATGATCTTCGACTCTCATTAGCATCGATGAGACCGGATATAAAAAAACTCACTGAGCAGCATCAACCACAGGGATCTCATTGAATAAATATGGCTTTATTTTTTCTAATCGCACACTTAACTTAGATTAGTTTCTTAAAATTTTTAACCAGTGCGAATAAATAAATCCAGCAGTGAATTCAATTGCCTCAAGAGCTCTGCTGCCCATGGGCTTGACCATGGAAGAAACATTGTAATATTGTATCATATTCCATACTAATAGGAATATATAATTGAAAAACACTGTGGATAAAATAATTAAAGGTTTATTGTAAAAACCAGTACAATAAGAATAAAGGTAACAGTTATTCACAAGGTCAACGCGAGTCAATCGAGTTGTGATTGCTACTATTGGAATGTTGGTAGTTCTCACGTAAGTCTGAGTCGTACTCAACAGATCCCAGCTAGACAATATTTACCAGCATCCCCACGAGGTAGGACGTGGCACAAGGTAGAATTTAATGTGGGGCAATCCAAGCCTGACGGCTCGGCCAAAAATTCGCCGTAAACCTCGCATAAACCTGTTCGGGTCTGTCTACATCGCCGGACGAAATTCTGCCCTCCAGCATAGCCACGTCCGGGTTCCTCTCTACCTTTGGGCAGAGAATCGACAACAGCTAAAAGCTGAGTAACAGATCCCCGTTAGTAATATTTACCAACCTCCCCACGGCGTAGGATATGGCACAAGGTCGAATTTAGTGTGAGGCAATGCAAGTCTGGAGGCTCGGCTAAAAACACCCGTAAACCCCGCATAAACGGGGTCGGGTCTGTTAACCTCCCCGAAGGGCAGAGTCTCGACCGGGTTCCACTCTGCCCGAAGGCAGAGAGTTCGACAGCACAGCTGGAACAGATTCCAGCTTGTATATTACTAACCTCTCCACGCGATCAGATGTGACACAAGGCCGGGTTTAATATGGGGCATCCGACCCCGTAGGCTCAGCCAAAAATTCCCGTAGAGCCTGTATAAAGCGGATCGGGTAGTTTTTTTTCCCGAGACGAGACTCTGCCCTTCGACAGAGCCTCGTCTGGGGATCCTCTCTGCTCGAAGGCAGAGAATTCGACAGCACGGCTGGAACAGATTCCAGCTATTCAATAATTACTAGCACCCCCCGAGGGTAGATGTGGTACAAGGCGGATTTAACGTGGGTCTCCTGATTCCGTAGGCTCGGCCAAAATATCCCCGTGGAACACGCATGAACGGGGTCGGGTCAGTCTACCTCCGTGAATGAAGCTCTGCCCTTCGGCAGAGCCTCGTTCGGATTCCTCTCTGTCCGAAGGCAGAGAGTTCGTCTGTATAGCTGAAAAGATTTCAGCCAGTCAATATTTATTAGCCCTCCCACGAGGGTAAATGTGGCACAAGGACGAGTTTTACGTGGGTCTTCCGATCCCGGAGGCTAGGCAAAAAAATCCCCGTAGACCCCGCATTGAGTTCGACCTGCAAGCCGAAAAAGATTTCGGCTAGTCGGTATTTATTACCCCATCTCTAGGGTAGATGTGACACAAGGCCGAGTTTTACGTGTGTCTTCCAAGTCCGCAGACTCGGCCAAAAACTCCCCATAGAACCCGCATAAACGGGATCGGGTTTTGTGAACCTCCTCGGACGAGACTCTGCCCTTCGTCAGAGCCTCGTCCGGGTTCCACTCTGCCCAGAGGCAGAGAATTCGACTGTATAGCCGAAAAAGATTTTGCTTAGTCTCTGTAGTCCGCTGACTTGCAGATACTTATAGAGAGTTACTACCTATAGTGTAGTCGCTCATGAATGTAACAGGTTATTTCATTACATCATGTTGTAATACAATATATTGATCAATAGAAATTATTCTTACTATCGTTATTATTATTATTATTATTATTATTATTATTATTATTACTGTTATTATTATTATTATAATTGTAGATTAATTTATTTGCATTAAATTAGATTTCATTTAAAAATAATGTTTAATTATATAATATTTCTTTGATTATTAAAACCTCAGAATTTTTATTAATGAAAAATAGAATATTGTTGTCTTATATCAAATAGCTATTAAGATGTCCACCAAGAAAAAAAAAAGAAGGGAAAAGGCATACATGGGTAAAAAAAGGTTGAGAACCGCTGCTTTCACCAATTATTTCTGTTTAATACTAAAAAGCGTTTAGCGTCTATCGCTTTAAGCAGGCTTTTGTATCAATATAAATGCGGGGGTGCAAATGTCTGCAATTATTCAGGTAAATGGCTCAAATCGGCCGCTTCTTTTCAATAACAAACTTGGTCTGACCGGCGTCAAACCTTCCTACCCGTTACAGACGAAATAGAGAAAAGAAAACATTGCGTTGCAGACCTGCAAAACGGCTGTTTTCTTCCAATGTGAATTCTTTCATTAGAAATGCATCAAGTATGTTGTGAAATGTAGCTGTCTATAGATTTCTATAGTCGAGCAAGACTATTTATTCTGGCCAAAACCAAACTACCGCATAAAAGAGAAAAATACAATTTCTGATTTCATTCCACAAAACATTTCAGACACTGATTCTGCATTCGATATTTTAAGCAAAGTCGTTTTCTACCTTTGCTGAACTTATTAAATATATTTCAGCAAAGTGAATTATTTACAACCTCAAAACAGCCACCGGGATTTGTTTCAGACAAGATCTACTGACAGTGTTACGTAATTGAAAAAACTAAAACGTTTGAACAAGCTATTGCCGTTCTTGGAAACCTGTTTTTAAACAGACTTAAGACTTTCGTATCTATGTCATGCTCGTTAAGAAATATCTAATCTCTCATCTGTATGTAACCGCTTTCTCAGATCAATAATTAAGAATGCCTCGAGCGAATGAAGCTTGTAGGTCTTAGCTAGGACCATCCTTTTTCGAAGCTCGAGAATCAAGAACATAGAACTATAACAAATAATGTCTAGAGCACCGCTCTGCGACTGCTTGGTCTTACACTGTCCGCTGTCCTGAGATCGAACAAATACATTGAATCAATAGCTTCATCTACCGCAAGGAAGGTTGGTTCTCTGTGTCGCATCAGAAAGTTTTTTCTCGCCCGAGTCTATCCTTTAAATCTATAATTGCTGTCATATATGGTCTGGAGACCCGCTGTTCGTCTTAGAGACCTCGACAAAATCAAGAGACGGATATGCAGTTCCTTTCATACCGACGCTGCTCCCTAAGCTTTATCCTAGGTCCTAAAATGTTTCTGAACTTCATCAACGGTCTTCCTGACGTCATCAATTCTCAAGTTGGTATCTACGCAGATGACACTACCATTTGCTCCTGTCTCAATAGTAAATCCGGCATTGATGACAAAGTTAAAGTACCTCCAATCTGTGGTTGACTGGAGCAGGAAACTTTAAAATTGTAAATTTTAATGCCTCCAAAACGAAACTGCTCGCATTTATCCACTATAGAGAAACTTCCCCGCCTCCTATCAGCATGGCTGATGCTCAACTTCACAAGAACGTCTCTCTGCGCCTTCTTGGTCACACGCTTTCCACTGACCTAAGGTGGAGAAACTACAGTGAATCAATAGCTTCATCTACCGCAAGGAAATCTGGTTCTCTGTGTCGCGCCAGAAAGTTTTTCTCGTCCGAGTCTATCCTTCAAATCTATAAATCAACCATTCACCCTTGCATGGAATACTACTGCCATATATGGTCTGGAGCCACCGCTGTTTGTCTTAAGGTCATAGACAAAATCCAGATACGTATGTGAAATGTGATTGGCCCTTCTTAAGTCCGCTAGGTTTGTCATGCGTTGCTTTTCCTTGTCTCTTTTTCCCTCTATTCGACCTGTGAGTATCAGATTCTCCAAGCTGTCCTTTCTCATTAAGTGTCCCAGAATTTTCAGCTGCCTCTTCCTGATGTTAATTATAATCTTCCCCCTTGTTTGCAAACTCTCCAAAACCTCATCGTTGCTCACACGCTCGGTCCATGATATCCTTAGCATCCTTCTGTAGAACCATAACTCTGTTGTCTCGAGTCTCTTCATCTTTGAGGAGACCGTCCAGCATTCGCTGCCGTAAAGGAGTACAGATTTCACGTAGCAGATCAGTACTTTTTTCTTTGTTACCAAAGAAATCCCCCCGTCTTGTAAAACTCTGTATAGCTTTTGCAATGCGTCATTGGCCATAAAAGATTCGTAACCAGTCGGTTATTTAATGTTGCTCATTTAAAAAAATATATATTTCTTATATTCTCTCACGGTAGGTTACCCTTTGTGTCGTAGTGGCCTATTGCCTTGCTTGGGGTGAAATGACTAACATAATATTAGTAAATGTTGAATTCTTTGCTCGTCTGAGTCCATGCTTCAAATCTATAAACCAATCATCCGTCCTTGTATGGAATATTGTTATCATACATGGTCTGGTGCTCCCGCTATACGTCTGGAGGACCTTGACAAAATCCAGAGACGAATATGCAAGATGATATGTCCTGATCTTGTATCTAGTCTACAATCACCACAGACGTAAGTGGCCTCCCTCTGTCTTTTCTACAAATACTTTCATGGTAACTGCTCCGACGGGCTACTTTCGCTAGTTCCCAGACTGCATGAATTTAAACGTGATACTAAGTTGGCATCTCGGCCCCACCATTTCACTGTCGAAACAGTTAAATGTTTACGTTAAGGTACGTTTCGTGAGCAGATATGATCGTTCGAGAAAGATCGTCAAATAATTGTTGTTTATAAACAGTAATTTGGTCTTTGCTAACTAGACGCTTCTATGTAGCTGAATAGTATAGCAAGTCAGATCAATTGACGGTTGCATATATATATACATACATATATATACGACATGCATTTAGCGGATGTCAGAATTTGTTGAAAAATACATCCCTACCCATCCTTAAACATAACCCCGCTTTCGAATGTAACTATTAACTGATACAACCAAAATTAAAAAATTGAACACGCTACCACCCCTTGTCTAGATGAGTGGATTTCTGTGTATCCTTGGAAACACTCAATTATGAATCTTTGCCGTGCCTTTAAAACTGTAAATTTAAAAATAAGTTGCTCCAAAATTCGCTGACGAAGAAATAGAACTAATGTCTTTAATTTAATAACACAATTAAATTCGAAGGCTTTGGCTTCCATTTTTGAAACATGGTTATTACTGTGTAGCGAAAAAAAACATATTTTAAATCAGTTAATATATATATATATATATATTTCAAAACAACAGGTTACAATCGAAAACAAATTTGCCTACTGTTACAATCTTATCTCATGGTTTTCTTTCTTTAGATGATGATTTGTCCAAAGAGTTATTTTTTAAGTCAAAAGTTTTTGACTGGAAGAAACTTCACCCTGGGAATGAACCTGGTGTCTGGTCTGAGATGCAACTCTACGAAAAGAAAGTTCCATTCAAAGAACTCTCTGGCTTACGCTCACATCACATTGAAACATCGGTTCCAGTACGATACGTAATTAAGCAACATCGAGCTTTGTCTTTACCTTGATGGGTGACCGCTTGGAAATACCAGGTGCTGTAAGCTTGGGGGTGCGTTTGGTGTAATGGATAATGACTAGCAATTTTTTAATCGGAGAACCGTGTTCCAATTTCAGTTGGCTTCGTTATATTCACTTACGTACAAATACGCTTGAGGAATGTGCGAATTTACTTTTCCCCCACCTGTGGGTTAATTAGTAAGACTAGTATCAGGAAACCATTATTATCTAAAACAAAAGAAAAAAAGAAAGATTCTTACAATCTAACAATATTTCTGGTTTTAAATAACCTGTGAAGCCTTAAAAAATGAAATCAGTCAACCAAGAATTGTCGATTTGTAGAACAAACGCCTGTCCAGATGCTTCCCTAAACACCATAAAGATCAATCGTTATCGATCCACTTACGATCATAATATTCCCTACCTAGCATCTCCATTCAATTCCTTAACGTAACTCATTCTTCATTATTGTAACCTTCTACCTTGAGTGGCTCTCGGGTTTTGCATTGGATGAATTTTAGTATTTAAAGAAAATTTCAGTGGATTTCTCTGCGCGTGGAAAGATATACTTGAGTAAACTTTGATAGTAAAGTTTGATAGTAAGTTCTTCAGAAATTTTGACTCGTTGTAGAAAAATAGTTAGTGAGCTTAGCGTCTGTTTGCGGTTAAATCCCCTTGATTCCAGCGTCTGTATCTAGCATCTGATTAGACAGATTAAACAGTATAACATTAATTATTAGTACGCATAAGATGACTTCATTTATTTTTAAAGACCTTTGACCCATTTTGATGCTTGGTAGAAATATACCAAATACAAATGACTCTAGTCTGATAAGGTTACAGAGTTCGTAGACAGGTCCCAGAATGCTAAACTAAATGTCAGAATTCTAATGACCCGAAATGGGGGGGGGTAGTTTGAAGGGCGTGACTATGAAATTCTTATTGGGATGGATTAACTTTAAGTTTTGATGTTAGAGCCAACCGGCGCAAAAACACGGAGACGGCTGCAATCATTCGTCACACCCAGATTCCTCAGTGAAGCAAGACAGCACGTGGCGATGGGATTTTGCACAACCGGTTAATATGCACCCTGTCTCTCATAACCCTCTCCGTTTTGCTTCCACCTAAAAAAAAAAAAAAGCTACGAGTATTGAACCTCAAGATTTATTCGTATAAAATACAAATTGTGGCACGGGGCCTAGAGAGGGGGAGGGGTAAGGCTGGTCTTGACTAACTATCCTATACCTAGCTAATCAGATTCGTGACCCATTCATACATTACAATTGACGCATTCACCACAAGAATTCGTCCATCACCATTCGATCCTCCGAACACCATAATACCACATCCACACCAGGGGGGACCTACAAGAAAGCGCCCCATTTAATGATAATGAAAATACATAAAAATATCGTCGTGAGCGGATGAAAGGGGAGGGAGATGAACCCGATAACAAACTAAAATTTCAACAAATTCTTAAACTAAAACATAATTGATGTTAGTAGGGCCCGTCCAACCCTCAAAATAGAGAGGCCGCTGTATTCTGGCCCGAGGACAAAATCAAGAGGCACTCTCGCTAAGGGAGTGGGAAAGAGATAAAATAACTGGGACGTGGGGAAGTAAAAGGCTGATCCAGTTGAGATGAAAAGGAGGCCAAAACAAACTGGGGAGGTTGGGAATCTCGACTTGGATCATAACTAAAATGAAGGCCGGGAAACAGGCCGGGAACAACAGTTACTCATATTAACTAGGTACACTTAAGCATGTCTAACCTAACAGAGGGGAGGGTTCCACAGGAAACCACCCCGATGTGACTTTGGTTGACCTAGAAAAGAAAATCAAGGCTAACCCCGTTCAAACGAACCAAGCTCGCCTCTTTTACCCACCTTTCAGTGAAGACTGTCGAATGCAATCGTTTTCTATCAGTTCTAATCTTCATCTTGAGCTGATGCTCAAAGAATCGGATCAGATCCTGATGCGAAAGACTATTGCCTCGCAAGACCTCCTCCAATCGCGTCGTCCATATCACCATTCGAGCCGTGGCTAGCAGCGTTAGAAACACCATTCGTTTCACCCCGGAGTACGGGGGCGACACATTGTCACACGCGTATGCGCGATCAATGGACACGAGTTCTTCGGGAGCGAGACGAGCCGTCAGCTCGCCGACATGGTCCCATAAGGGGCGGACCCGGGGGCAATGGTAGAAGGCGTGCGCAGCCGTTTCCTCTAAGCCAAGGCCACACCGATCACAGTCTGGCAAATCCGCCAAGCCCCATATGAAAGCCATGTCGTTGAGAGGCAGCCGATTCCGAGCCAATCGCCAGGTAAGCGAAAACTCAGGGTTACTGAGATAATCCGCCGCTGGCGCCCAAGACCAGTAGGAGCGATACTGCTCCTCCGAACAGTCGAGCGTATCACGTAGAGAATCCTTCGCGCGACCCTCCACTAATTCCCGATAGAAGACCTTCCTAGGCCGTGAAAGGTCACTGGACCGCGGAATAGCCCTCAAGGCTGACCGACACTCGCTGAGGAAAAGCGATTCATCTCGAGACTTACAATGGCGCTCAGCCTTCGAGATGGGGGGATTGATGGTAAGGCTAGGGAAGGCGTCCCTAACAATCCCCTCCAGAATCGGATCTCCTCTAGTCAATGCGCGGCGTAGGAAAGCCAAGCGAGAGGCACGGATGTGACTCTCCAAGTGTGGCATTCCCAGCCCCCCATGACACGGACGTTTGGTGCAGACTCGTCTGTCGACCCTGTTGGCGCGTCCCCTCCACAAAATGGAGGATAGCGCCTGCTCGAGCGCCGTCATCTGGGCCTCACAGAGAGGAAGTACTGACAATCGATAAAGAATCAGGGGGAAAATGTATGCAACACACACCTCCGCCCTGCCCTTTACGGACAACCTCCGTCGATTCCAAGTTTTACCGGCAGAAACGACCTTTGCTAGTACTTCAGACCAGTTTTTCTTCAGCTGGAGGTCGGGTCCAAACCACACTCCAAGAATGCGGACAGGACCGTCCGTCCAACCGAAGCGGCCCGGAAGATCACGCCCCTTCCAGGCACCTAACCGCAAGCCGGAAGACTTGTCGCGGTTTATCTTGGCCCCTGTCACCTTCTCGTACCGATCAAGCGCCTTCTGCACCGCCTCAATGACGTTAAGGGACGACACGAAAGCGGATACGTCATCGGCGTACGCGGAAACCCTGGCTCGAGACCCTCCAGGAACGGCGATCCCGCGTAGGGCCGGACTGCACGCCTCGTCCTTCAGCCGGCGCAGGAGAGGCTCCAACGCCAAAGCGTAAAGGAGAGGCGACAGCGGACAACCCTGACGAACCGACCTGGACAGAACAAAAGCGCCCGACAACTTTCCGTTCACCTGTACCACAGCACTGGGGGAGCGATACAGGAGGCTAATCCAGCGGCAGAAGTCGGGTGCGAATCCGGCGGCCTGCAGGACAGTAGCAAGGTAGCGATGGTCGACCCTATCAAATGCCTTGGACTGATCCAAATTGATCAGCGCGGCTTCTTCGTCGTCTTTTACGCCCTCTACGATCGTGCGGATCAAATGCAGGTTGCTCTGAATTGTTCGGCCCCTCACAGAACAAGTCTGCTCAGGTCCCAACAGAGACTCGGCAACTGACTGCAAACGCTCCTGCAGGATCTTGGCCATAATCTTTAACTCTGTGTTTAGCAGAGTTATGGGCCTATAGTCATCTAGTTTCCCCCCAACACCCTTGCCCTTTTTCAACAGAGTGATCACACCCCTGGAAATGCGATTGGGGATGGACCCCGACCGAAACCAGTTGTTGAACACTGCTGTCAAAATCGGAACAAAGATGTGCGACAGCCTCAAGTACAATTCGTAGGGCAAACCATCCAGACCGGGCGACTTGCCTCTGCCGACCCTCTTCAGTGCCTCATAGACTTCGCCCTCCGTGATCTCTCCCTCGCAGCTAGCCGCTTCAGTCGGCGCAAGCCGAGGAAAGTCAGCCAAATAGCTGCGAAACTCCTCCTCACGGAGACCAGGCTCCTTGGTAAAGCGGCTCTCGAAATGCCGCCGAAACGCCTCGCACATGTCGTCAGTCGACCGCAGAGTACGCCCCTCCGGGGTTTCGACTTGACGAACGTAACGATCACCACCTCGACGGATTTCTTCCCGACGCAGATCTGCGCCCAGGTTCACAGCTTCGTTAGACATCTTACTTAACTTATGCCTAATTACCTGAACCATGTAACGATCGCTATTCGACCGCTGCAGGGCCTCCCTAGCTAGGGCTATCTCTAGGGGATCCCCCCCAGCCTCCGCCCGGGAGAAATTAGACTTAAGTGTCTTCACCTTCTCAGCCTTATCTAGAGCGAGCCGCTTGCTGAAATCGGTGGTGAAAGACCTAATTCTATCTTTCAGTTTTTCCCACCACCTATTCCCGACAACCGCCCCCACTAGCTCCCGCTGCACTAATTTAATTAGCTGCTCCCGGAAGTCCCGCCTGTCCAGTAAGGACAGATTGAACTTCCAGTAACCAGCCATTCTAGGCCTATGTTCTAACGCCACACGGGCACAAACGAGTTTGTGGTCCGTGTAGCCTACCCAGTGGAACGTGGGACAATCTAACAGGTCTATGTCGGCCCTACGAACTAACATTCTGTCAAGGTAGCTAACCACCTTGTCAGACGGCCAATTATGCGCCCACGTCCACATTTTCCCACTGGGATGATCGACCCGGTATCTATCGACGAGACCATAATCGCCGATCAGATCGACCAGGCTGCGATCGCCCCTTCTCCCGCTAGCGCCCCGCCCCCTGTCTAACTTGGGGTCCAGGATGGCATTCCAGTCCCCCATTAGAACTAGGCGCGAAGAATCGACTAGGAACGGCCCCAACTGCCGAAAGAAGTCACACCGCTCCCCCTGGTCGTTGGGCGCATAAACCGCAACGACCCGAAACGAACCACTTTTCACGGCAATATCGGCCACGATTAACCTGCCCTCGGCATCGGTATGCACAAGGTCCACCTTCGCATCAAGAGTACGTTTGACTAACAAGGAAACTCCTCTGGCCAACCGGTCCCCATATGCTGAATAGACGACAAAGTCGTCCTCCAGCACACACGCATCGGAAGTGCAAACAAAGTGGGTCTCTTCGATCGCGGCAACATCTACACCGAAGGACAGGAGATCCCGACGCAGGCGGGCAGCCTTACCCCGATTTCTCAAGCCCTTCACATTCAAACTGGCTATCTTTATTTCCATTTTCTAGGCCTGCAAAAAAGCAAAAAATTACAGCAAAAAACCTAGGCACATACAGGGCGGAAATCTGTAGCTAACAGGACCCCGACGGATTGTCCCAGGCTTCCAGTACCCAATTCCGTCGTCATCCTCCCGCCCGAGACAATCCCGCCGACGTCCGTGGGGTAGATTAATTTTATGGCCCTATATACGGAGGGGTGGAGTAATACGGGGACCCTCCCAGAGCAAAATTGTCTTAGTTTCTTCAGTATTGAACCTCATAAAATAAAACGAGTAAAAAAAAAAAAGAAATTCTTCCGTCGTTGATATAGTCTATGACGTAATTTTGGAACTTCAACAGATGAATCCAGTGACGGCACAAAAAAAAAAACAACATGAAGCACATACGTCACAGTCAAAAGTTAAAACGTAATTGGTTTTGTTAAAAGTGTCATACCTATTACATTTTCTACACAAACCGGATAAATCATTTATTGAACAAAGTAACTAATAATAACAAAACAAAAGTCATTGAAACAAAGAAAGTGATGACAATTCCAGAACAACGTAACTATAAACAATTTTTTCTATCCTCTGCCAGCCGCTATGATGGAGAAAGCATTACCTCGAACCGTCGCCAGTGAGACACGCTGCAAGAGCCACTCCGTTTCGCGAGACTCGTTCCTTAATCGAGACGCAATCGCGCCAATCCTCCGAAAGGAACACCATCGAATGAAGGCCAATAACTCCCGAAGTCTCCACTGCCACAGGAGTAAAAAAAAATCTATCAGCAAGAGAAGAATATTTAACTATTTTTTTCATCACTGCGTCTCGGGCGACGGACCCCGGCTCAACCGCGGACCTGATCAAATTACCGGCCGAAAATGTATCCGCACAGGTCGCATCCCAAATAAACGACTTACCCATTTTATGGAAGATGGTAATGCCATCCGGCCGCTTTCCATCACCACGGTCGAGGGATATGGGTTCGATTTGGGAAGGGAACCCAGCTGCATCCCGACTAAGTAAAGTAAATAATGTTTTATCGCGAAAAAGTTTATGTTATTAATAAGTGAAAAGACCAAAGAATTTTTTTAATGTTATATTGCATTGTTTCCTTTGATATCAATTAATAATAATAACAAAACAAAAGTCATTGAAACAAAGCAAGTTCAGTCGACCATTGATGATAATTCCAGAACAACGTAACTATAAACAATTTTTTTCTATCCTCTGCCAGCCGCAATGATGGAAAAAGCATTACCTCGAACCATCGCCAGTGAGACACGCTGCAAGAGTCACTCCGTTTCGCATATTGACGGCTCGACGACCCCCCTACACATCTGCTTTCATAAAAACAAAATTAATAACATATTGTGACCAGTCAGAGCCACTCCTGCTCAAAAACCAAAACCTTAATTTCGAGCAGACTAAAACCTATGCATGCCCAAAGTCAAACAGTCGCGACACAGACCCGCATTTTATGTGAACACCGACACATTGAGAGAGACCCCGGACAGATCAGCGTCTGGTGTCAACACCAACAAAAGGAGAGAGAGAGAGAGAGAGGGAGGTGTGCTACTGACAACGACGCTGACCAGTACTAATATCTATTTCGCTACTAATCTCACCAATCTCTCTCGCTGTTGCCTTAGCAACAGCACCAGCTAGAAATTATCAGTTTTTATATATGTAAATAAATTATATATTTATTTACCCCCTACTTAATGTCTTCTTTTGATTAACGCTTGGATATAACTTTTGCCGTGGCAGAGAAGGTATTAACTTCCATAACAGTACCAACAACGACAATAGCATGTTTCTGTCTCCAGGTTATCCATTTTCGCCTCCGTAACACATTTCATAAACGTTTATAGGGATGTTCAGTTTGATATATAACTTCATTATAAATTGATCCGTTTACGGAAGCCAAAACAAATTTGCACATACTACATGATTTCTTAAATTGTAAAAACAGAAATTTAAACTTTTTTTTAATTCGTAATCTCGAGTTCTTATTTCACATATTAATATCGAGAGCCCCAGAATATTAATTCCCCAACCAAAAAAAAAAATTGCATTTTAAAGAATAACGTCACATAGGCATGTCGGTAGTGGTTTCTTTGGAGAAATTAATATAAATAGCGATGGTGCGAGGATGCAAACAAAACATTTTGCCTATGTTTATAGATACTTTGTTTCAATAAATTTGTTATAGAGGAATAAAGTGTCGCTGCCGACACTTGAGTTTGAACATAGATCGCCAGTGAGCAAACACAGCCGATCCCATTTTTGAATTAAGTAGACCACGTGACCATAGAGGAAACGCATATATAGGAAGTGGCGTGGCGTCCAACTGATCACTATTTCTAGTCTATCCTCTATTGCTATACGGATCGCTATTCTCGATTCTCTTCCCTACACTATTCTCTATTCAGTTAAATACGGTGGTTACTTTGTAAGCGAGTATTATCGAGCAAGTATTATTAATGCGAGTGTTATTCGAAGGCGTCTGACACCAGTATTGTTCAACGGCGTTCCTATAGTTGTATCAGCGATTACAATGTCTCTACTACAACGAGCATTACGATAGTGACAACGAGTATTTGTCGGCATCACAAAAGTGTCAACGAGCGTTCGTTGACATCACAAAAAAATTCATTTCTAATTTGGTAAAAAGAAAATATAAAAAGTATGGTCATAACTTAACTTTTATAAACGATTAAAATTTATTTATTTATTATTATTAGATATTTGTGATCTTGAGTGCAGAGACGAAATTAACCTCCACAGCATAACAAAAACCACAACAAGGTTTTGTCTTCCCGGTTAACTATTTCTGCCTACGCAACAAAAGCAGATGGAGATGAGGCCCAGTTAGAAATACATCCAGGTCAGTTAGCTGAGACTGTCTCTGATTGAGAGTTTTCCCGAGTATTTTATATGCAATTCACGTGCAGATTTAACTGCCTCATCTTCCAGACTTTAAAAGATAAACAACCCTTTCCACATGTGGTCATGATGCAGCTCCTACTCCAGCTTATGACCTACCTCGTGCGTCACACTCAAGGGGATATACCCAAATGTGTAGGGTAATGAAACTAATAATATCATCTTGATTCATTAAGATTAGATATCTAAGTCTTAACACCTCCATTTAAAACAGTTTAAAAGATGAAGATACATACCTGGTACAACTTTAAGATATTCTCCATGACTGGTTGCCACCAAATTTTAATATTTCCAATTAATGCGGTGTAAAAAAAGGAGAGCCAACATGGTACTTCTTTAAGTTATTATTAGTATTTTGTCTTGTTTTGTGTAGTACCAGTTGCCCAACCTCCGACTCCCAAACTAAAAGACCCAGTCTGTCCTGCTATTTAACCCATGGGCTGAGAGAGAGAGGGAACGGAGTCATAACTTTTCTTAAGGGTATTTGCGTGTAAGTAAATGAAACGAACTCGACTGGAATTTGAACTCAGCTCTCCGATTTCTCATTCCGAGACGATATCAATGACACCACCCACATAAAAGTGGTATTCTCAAGCGGCCACCCATCAGATATTGATCAGGTTCAACTTCGGTGATCAGTCGTGAACCAGTGGGTTAATGTTATACGACTGTTTTTGTTTTTTTTAATTATAAGGCCCTAATCTTTTGTATTGCTTTATTAATATAAACAATTTTCGTTGCAAATTAATTTCGTAAAAAAAACAAAACTGTATCATTAACTAAAATATCAATATCCGAATAACTACATATTGATTGACTGATTTCTTTTTTACAGCTTATCAACCCCTTGCAGATAATTTCAAGACAGAAAATATTTTTAGATTCTAAGAATGTTTTAGGGATAACAATGGTTTAACGATGCAAATCTTACTAATTAATCCATAGCTGGGGAGAAGAGATTGAATCATACCTAATCAGAATTTGATAAACAAAGAAAAAATTATAATTTAATTATAAAGTGGGGGTCAATTTTATATTACGAGCAATATAAAAACTGATCACTCACTTTCCGGTCAGCGTAGATACTAATCATTTATATTCCAGAGATGGTAAATAAATTTAAAAGACATGTCTATGTCGCTAATTATTGATTGTTTCATTCGTTTTCTACGTTTTATCAACACTTTGCAGATTATTTAAAGCCAGAAAATATTCTTAAATTGTAAGAAATTTTTTGGCGATAATAATGGTTTAGTGTTGCAAATCTTACTAAATAATCTATAGCCGGGCGAGAAGAGATTGATTCGTACCTTTCCCAATGTTATTTGCGCGTAAGTGATTATGACGAACAGAACTGGAATTGAAACTCGGATTTCGGATTGAAAATTCCGAGTCATTAGCCATTAAACCACGCGCGCATCCAAGCTTAAAGCACCTGATATTGCCAAGCACTTACCCATTGTTTAACCGTGATGCGAACGTAAGTCATACCGCGCATATTAAAGCTTACATCACCTGTTATTCCCAAGCGGTCACCTATCTAGGTACTGACCAGGCAAGACGTTGCTTAACTTTGGTGATCTTACGAGAACCGGTCCTTCAATGTGCTATGGCCGTAATTCATACCGCATGTACATCCAAGCTTACAATACCTGTTATTCCCAAGCGGTCACCTATCTAGGTACTGACCAGGCAAGACGTTGCTTAACTTTGGTGATCTTACGAGAACCGGTCCTTCAATGTGCTATGGCCGTAATTCATACCGCATGTACATCCCAGCTTACAATACCTGTTATTCCCAAGCGGTCACCTATCTAGTTACTGACCAGGCAAGACGTTGCTTAACTTTGGTGATATTAGGAGAACCGATCTTTCAATGTGTTATGGCCGTAATTCATATGGCGTGCACATCCAATCTTACAACACCTGTTATTCCCAAGCGGTCACCTATCTAGTTACTGACCAGGCAAGACGTTGCTTAACTTTGGTGATCTTAAGAGACCCGGTCCTTCAATATGCTATGGCCGTAAGTCATACCGCGCGCACATCCAAGCTTACAACACCTGTTATTCCCGAACGGTCACCTATCTGGGTACTGACCAGGCAAGCTGTTGCTTCACTTTAGTGATCTTAAGGGAGCCGCTCTTTCAACATGATATGGCCGTAAGCCGTAAATAAATATAGATATTATGAATTGAAACACGTGATATAATGCACAGCCGCGTGTATTCTGAAAGTTATAACAACTTTTGTTAGTTAATGCCAATTATACTGCGAAAACATCACCTTGAATAGTAAAATGTGACAGTATAAAAGTTGAAGAATTGTACGTATGTGAGACAGAATGTGTAATTTATGTATATATGTGTGAAAGAAAGTCGATGATTGTATGTATATTCGAAGAGGAGAGAGAAAGAAAGAGCGTAAGTCAGAGATTGGCTTGTATATATGTGTGTAAAAAAAAGGGAGAGAGAAATGGATCTATATCTTTATTTGCTGGACGTGCTTTCATGCGCAGTCGTGTGTAAAATAGATAGTTCTGCGCACAAGCGAAGCCTGTCTCGTCTCTATCAACTCGGAAATTTCCGACCAATCGATTGGATTATAATTAAATTAGTAAAATTAATGAAAGTCAAGAATGCAGACTCGTCATTCATTAAGAAAAAAAAGAAAAGAAACGAAACAATTCTGCCAGGTGTTTTGAGATAAGGATTTTCTACGCAGAAAACGGAGACCATTCCTATAAATATTCGTTTTCCTCTTCGAGAGCCAGCAAGGCGCTTCTCGGGAGACTTTTATTCGCTTCTTAATCTCCTAACAGAAATACACGCTTTTGCGTTGTAAAGAGAAAGTCGCCTTTTTTTTTTTAACGCCAAGAAGTAATAAGCATTGCGTTTCTTTTCTTTTTTAGATCATTTTTCTTTGCCTTCGTAAAAACCTCAATGTTCGGTTTTTGTTTAAGTTTTGTTAAATTTTCTTTAGCAGAGTCGAAGAATTCAGTATCTTCCAAAAAATTCTGCAAATGCTGAGATTTAATTACAGACATTCTCTCAGCATCACCCATTGAAATCTGCATTTCCATCGCTTCATTTTCTTACCGTCCACATCTCTGTCTATATGATTTAGTCTGCACAATTTTGTTTGTATGTCTTTGTATGATTAAAGTTTGAATGAGAATCCGACGGAATATTATCTATCTATCTATCTATCTATCTATCTATCTATCTATCTATCTATCTCTCTCTCCCTCTCTCACTATATATATATATATATATATATATATATATATATATATATATATATATATATATATATATATATATATATATCGCGTGTAACAGCAAAATTGTCCAAATTGTGTAACAAAGATTTATCCAATTGTTAGATTAAGATTTGAACCGTTGTATCTTAGAAATGATTAAAGATATCTTGCTGGAATGCTCCAAGGTTTTCATAACACTCTTGGATTTCTACTTTGAGAAATAAGAATGTATTTAGCTCTAAGTTGAAATGATAATCCTTCTTGATGTTGTGACCTCCCGATCCAGAATATCCTATCTACTGGTCCTTTTTTTTTTAAAAACATATTCGCCGTTCTCTTGATGGTTCTTGAGTTAACTTTGAAGATGGAAGCTAGAATATGAATTTGGTGCCACTACTGTAAGCCTGAATGATCTTTTTCCTCTCACCATTGCTCAGTTGAGAAGACATCGTGGGGCTAACACAAAATGATTTTAACCTGTTCACATTAACTGAATAAAGAGATGACTGAATGTCTTATCTGAATATCTGGAAAACATTTTGTGGGGTGGATAATGATTCTATGCTGTTACATACATACATACATACAGTGAGGTGAAACAAGTATTTGGACAGTAAAAAAATGGATTTACAATCATATATTGAAAGAAGAGCATTGTCTAAAGCTCACAATATATTCATAAAACAATTATAAATGCAAATAAACAGCAAAAATAAATTATTTGACACGTATATATATTTTACATACAAATTATTCAAACAGGTAGTGAAAAAAGAATTTGGACAGTTCCAAAATTGTTTAAAATTAATGTTTTGAGTATATTTCATGCTCGAATGTGTTAGAATTTTATGGAATAGTCTAGAACGTGCATTACGTAAAGGTGTTAGCTATCTTGATGGTCAGTTCATCCCAAGACGTCGCACTAACAGTACTGCAGGATGCGAAAGCAAAGAGAGCTGTCGAAAGATCATAAAGATCGAATTATTTCTACACATAAAGAAAAAAAAGCTATCGTAAGATTTCTAAAGACCTATGTATAGTGAATATACTGAATTCTTCGACTCTGCCATACAGTGGCAGTAAGAATTCTCTATTAAACTCATAATATCATCTTAATTCATTAAGATTAGATTTGTACGTCTTAATACTTCCAATTAATACACATTACAAGAAGGAGAACTATACCGGGTACAAGTTTAAGTTATTATTTGTGTTTTGCCTTGTTTTGTGTAGTACCAGTTGCCCAAGCTCCGGGTCCCAACTTGAAACATCAAGAAACAAGTTTCCTGCATCAGAAGAAGTTACAAGAAGGTGCCATGCAATCAAAAACAAAAAATACATAACTTTGGTCATTTTTAAATTCCGATAACCTGTTAGCATTATAGGGACGCCGCACGTACTGAAGCCTTCTTAGCAATAGTGCGTCTTGGGCAAGTTAGTCAGACGACGAGCAAACCTTTATAGTCTGGTTTCAATTCAAAGTCGTTCTTCTCCTAAACTGGTTGCCACCCAAGGTTATAGGCCCCAGACTGTCCTGCTATTTAATTCACAGCTGGGGAGAGCAGAGGTGTATTTACCAGGTGTAATAGCACGTTAGCGAATATATATATATATATATATATATATATATATATATATATATATATATATTACATGAATCATTCGTCCAAAAAGTAGATTAGTAAAGTTAATGACATAAAATGGCGAAAACTCTTCGCAAACAAAATTTTAAAGTTGCATTAACCTAGGAACCACTCGATGAATGTTATGATCCTTGTTTTTAATAACTACAAGCAATACAAAGTCTTTTTGTAATCTGCTAGTACTTTCAACTGTACATACAGTCATCCTCAGGCACTGAAAGTATTTTGTTTTTAGAAAATCCAGTTAATAGCGACAGGAAATATTAAATGCGAATAGAAATATGTTTTTTTTTTAGAAATGTGTTATTGTTAACGGATAAAAATTTTTGGAGCGTGCAGTCGCTAAGGTTGAATTTTTTGAAAATTAAAGAGAGTGCGTTTTTTACTAATATGATAATCTGAGAATTTTTTGTTGTAGGAGTTTTTCAGTCAATGTGGCATGAACTAAATTGTTCAATAAATAGAGTAATGTCTCGTTTGTTATTCCGAAAATTTGCACGTCGGATCAGTTGTTTTAAATCGAATATATGGTGAAGTTCAATTTATATTACAATGGATCATTCATACAAAAAGTAGATTAGTAAAGTTAATGATATAAAATAGCGAAATCCCTTCGCAAACAAAATTTATTAATCTACTTTTTGTATGAATGATTCATGTAATATAAATTGAACTGCACCATATATTTGATATATATATATATATATATATATATATATATATATATATATATATATATATATATATATATATATATATATATACCGGGTGTAACAGCAAAATTCCCATGCTGTTACATATATACATACATACATACATACATACATGCAGTGGCAGTAAGAATTTTGTTGAATAAGATGAACAAGATCTGTCTATCAATTCTGTCTTGATTACATCTTTTAAGTTTCGTAATAAGTTGTTTTGTTTTATCGGTAAATTTGGAAAACTTCATATTAACAATTATTTTTATGTTTTGAAACTACAATTTTCCATGATTTTAATTTTTAGTTTAAAAACAGTAAAATACACTTAGCTAACCAAAACGCTCCTCTGTGGCGAAAACGGTAAAAGCACGTCAGACTATATGAATTATTTTTATATATTTTTCAAGTGCACTTTCGAATATTGCTACATTCGTTTTCAATAATTGTTTTGTGTATAGTTTGACAACAGTTGTTTTGTTTGTGTGTGTGTAATTTGGCAGCAACTTTTCTTTTAAACATGTTGTTTTGAATGTTAAAGACAACATCGTCCTGCATATTTTCTTTTGAATTTTCTAATTTTTTCTAAGTACTAGGTTATCGTACGGACAATATTTATTTCGATATCATTTTCCAATAAAAAGTCTCATTAGAAAATATGAGAAAATTCAAAAGAAAATATGCAGGACGTCTTTAACATTCAACACAACATGTTTAATATATATATATATGTATATATAATTACATAATTTTTTATTGTTTATTTTTTATATCGCTTTAGTTTTTTAATATTTCGCTTATTATCAAATTGTCTGGCTGAATTTATATAATTTAATATAATGTAGTCGGTCTCATGAGGCAGGTATATATATATATGTGTGTGTTTGTGTGCGTGTGTGTGTGTGTGTGTGTGTGTGTGTGTGTGTGTGTGTGTGTGTGTGTGTGCGATATAGGAAGAAAATGAGTAACTTTTGACACTGGTGTTCCAGCGTGACACTCTGGACTGATAAATATATGTTTTCCCCCAGGTGTATAAATGGTGGTGTCAGGCTACTGATTGCAGTGATAATTAAGTGATTATTGAGTGGAACTATCCAGTCGAATTAGTGTGAATGATTGTGCGACGATGATTTGAGTTTCGATGTAAGATTTACCAGATGTTAAGCTGAGCCGAGCCCCGCTACTAACAAAGGTATTCACTGAAATGTTTATCTTTGGTTGACTTTTACTTCTTTGTTGTTAAGTATTTATTTGCGGCTGTAATTAAATACTGTTTTAACTTAACAATAAGGTATTGGGTTATATTTAATTATTAAAGGCGACTCTACGCCACAAACATATGTATATCTGTTGAAATAAATTTATAACTGTTTACATGATGAATATTTAAGTTTTTATTATTTATTTATTTTTATGGCCCTGTCTAAACATGTATACTTTGAGATTTCATCATGGATTTAACTTTTTAATATTTTTATATTAAAAAGATCTCCTTGTAATAATTCCTACCACCTACGGATTTGGTATTATATATATATATATATATATATATATATATATATATATATAAGAAAATATGTGGATGTAGATCCGACGGTATGATGAAAATGTGGAAAAGACAAAGCAAAATCCGAATATGTGAGTTTACTGTTTTTTATTTTGCTTTTTGTTTTTTTCTGTCAACGTCAGACGTTTCGGTCTAATAGACCATCTTCAGGACATGGTTAATGGAGACATATTTATATTAAACTGAAGTTAAATAAAGAGACGATATATACAGGACTAGTCAGAAACAGAAACAGCGTAACCGAATCCAAGAAAGAGAACTCTGACTTTAGAATTTCAGTTTTTCTGTTTCTGACTAGTCCTGTATATATCGTCTCTTCATTTAACTTAAATTTAATATAAATATGTCTCCATTAACCATGTCCTGAAGATGGTCTATTAGACCGAAACGTCTGATGTTGACAGAAAAAAAACAAAAAACAAAATAAAAAACAGTAAACTCACATATTCGGATTTTGCTTTGTCTTTTCCATATTTTCAATATATATATATATATATATATATATATATATATATATATATATATATATATATATATATATGTATGTATAAAGGACACTTTTGAAAAGAGAAAATTCACTAAATGCATATTTGGCCGAAAGAAATTCTATTTTCCTGATGACGAAACGGATGTTGTGTCATCAAGGAAACATATCAAAGTAACAGTTTCCCAAGTGTTCTTTATACTGGCTGAAGCAGAAATTCCTCCCACCTATACCTACCTGAAATAGCTCCAACATAATGGTACAACATTACTGAAAAGATTGCCTCCATCTTGCTAAAGTTTTACCATTATGTGATACGATATTAGATTGATAAAATTAGTAATTCTGGTTCTTCAGACAAAATCCAAAGAAGGGTCTGTAATGTAATCGATCGTGACATGGCACATCGACTTCAGTCACTTTCCCGCCGCTGTGACAAGGCTTCTTTTGCCGCTCCTATAAATGTTTTCAGGGCAATTGTTCTGATGATCTTTCTTCCTTGGTGCCTCGACTGCATGACTTTAAACGTACTACTAGATTGGCAGCTAAGTCTCACCGGTTTACTGTTGAACTAGTTAGATGTAACCATAAGTCCTGGGTATGACGGTAAACTACATCCGGCCGCAAGGGAGATTGGAAGTTTTGAGGAGCACAGAACCACCTCTTGATTGCTGTTGAACACCCAATACTTCTAGTCCTGGGTATGACGATCAACTACATCCGGCAGCAGGGCCTCTGATCGGGAGATTGGAGGTTTTGAAGAGCATGGAACCACCTCTTAATTGCTGTTGACCCCAGGTGTACTCAAACCCGGGTTGGTAAACCTGTTAGGATTACAGCTATGGACAAATAATGAACCCCCCCAAACAAAAAGTAAAACACTATAAAAATATTAGTAATACATTTTATGTAAAAAATTTAACAACAATACATATTTATAGTAAAATGACCAATAATACATTTTAAAGCAAACTGACCAGCATTACGTTTTATGGTAGAATTACTAACAATATATTTTATAGCAAAATGACCAACAATGCATAATTATAGGAAAATGACTAACAATACATATTTATAGTAAAATGACCAATAACACATTTTAAAGCAAACTGACCAGCAATACATTTTATAGTAGGATTACTAACAATACATTTTATAGCAAAATGACCAACAATGCATAATTATAGTAAAATGACTAACAATACATATTTATAGTAAAATGACCAATAATACATTTTAAAGCAAACTGACCAGCAATACATTTTATAGTAGAATTAGTAACAATACATTTTATAGCAGAATGACCAACAATATATATTTATAGGAAAATGACTAACAATACATATTTATAGAAAAATGACTAACAATACATATTTATAGAAAAATGACCAATAATACATTTTAAAGCAAACTGACCAGCAATACTTTTTATGGTAGAATTACTAACAATATATTTTATAGCAAAATGACCAACAATACATAACATAGCAAAATTACCAACAATACATTTTAACAGTAGCTGAAGAGATACAATTGAATTCAAAATATTAACATTTCGGCATTAAATAACATACAGAGATGTTGATATGCAGCTAAACAAAAAGAACCAACCAACCATGAGTTTTATTCTAATTAGTAGCATCACTAGATAATGTACTAACCATAATATCAGCGGTACTTTTGGAAGTTATATGAGGGATGTAATTCTGCCCGACGTTGTATTTAATATGTGTCTGTCTATTTGCTTGTTACTGTGCGTTTTTTTGGGGGGGGGGTTTTTTGTTTTTTTTACTAGCAATTTCTCAGCGTAAATTTAACAGTTTTGGACACAGAGCGAAGAACTGTCTTATAAAGCCAACAAATATTTTCAGTATACTCATACAAAGAATATATGAATTATTCAAGAGAACACCTCTATCCTCATTGTTTGATCACTACAAATGATCCATTAATTAATGACGACATTAAATTTGAGAATTCCAGTTGCTTCCTTTTTTTTTTCTTTTTTTAGAGAATTTGGCGTCGTATGAAAGGATATTTCTAGAGTCTGTCTTTTGGTCGGGGTCTCTAATTAGTGGTCCGCGAAACCGCTAAAGTCTTCGCGTGCCACACGATCAATACGAAACAAAGTCAAGAATGAACGCGACAAGAAAAGGGAAGCTGTTTATTTTGTCAAGTCCAACCAGTAATATCAGGCACAGGACATATTGAAGGAAATTGAAGCAGAGAAGAAAATAGGAGCATCTGAACGCATAAGGGGGAAAGAATGCCTGGAGAATTTAACACTCACAGGACATAGTGAATTCAAGAGAAGTAGAAACCAAGATTGAAAAACTGAAAGACATAATTGGGAAAGAAAGCGTAGAGAATTTAACACTCACAATAAGTTGAAAGCAATGTAGGCAGAGATAAATAATGAGAAACTAAACACATAATGGGGAAAGAAGACATAGTGAATTTAACACACACATGACATTGTAAAGGCATGTGGAAACAGCAACTAACATAATTAACTAGTTTATGTGAATAGATAGCAGACCAGCAACAAAAGATTCAATACCTACAGGAAGTTATCGAGAGCCATCATCGACAACGATCTGAAGGGACAGGAAACGTGGAAAAAGACAAATATGTATGCCAGAAAAGGTCAAAATGGGATGTTAAAGTGTCAAAAGTTACATACATCATTAACAGAGGGGAAGTTGTGGAGAGCCATCATCACTAAAGTTCTGAAAAGTAGCATTTGAATGTTAAATGTAAGGACACAATATGGTAGGAAAGTGCAAAGATATAGAGCAAAAATAACAGGAAGTTGTGAAGTGTCATGTTTGGCCATCCCCTGAAAGGGACATGGAACACAACACAAGAAATATGTTGATGGCATGACAAGGACAAAGTGTTACTCTAATGGCTCAAATGTTTATCTTAAGGCTACAAAAATCAGGATGTTATGGAGAGCTTTAATCGTCTATGCCATAAAAAGTGTTGGTTCGCAGAAGAACTGGAATAGATTCATTTGTTAATTAAAAGGCGTATAAAAAAAAACAAGGTGAAAAAAAACATCGCAGACCTATGTTTGTAGTTATCTGCTCTTGGAGACGTGTGGGTAAGTTGCGACACCACCAGTAGCGGCGGAAATTAGCTTCAAGGGAGGTAAGTCATGTAATCCCCCCCCCACAAAAAAAATAGATATGTGATGTAAATGTTGATCTGGTGAACTATTGTCATATTAAAAAATATACATAGGCAGTGTTTTTTTTTTCTTTAACTTCGTAGATTGGTTCTCCAAATTAGTACCACTGCGTTTTAATGTTCTCAAGTTAAACGGAGTTCATTTTTACAAGCAACAAATCCCAATTATTAGGTTGGTGCAAAAAATAATGTCGTTTTCTCACATGAAGTTGAACGTCAAAAAACGACATTATTTTTGCACCAACCTAATAATTGGGATTCAATCATTTCTTAGGTTTGATTTTGTTCGTTTTCTTTTAGGGCATACCAACCTCAGTGGATTATTTAATGCCGACAAGATATTTATTGCTGGTAACATTTTTTTATTTTTCAAAAATTAATTGCTGGTAATATTTTTTTCGAAAATATATTCCTTGTAATTTTACCTTAAACAGCTAGTTTTATAGTTTCATAGTCCTTTGATCCCAGTTTGGGGGTTAACTGCCCATAACTGGGACCCTAACAGGTGCAACCAAACCGGGTCAGAGTGGACTGGAGAACAACAACAATTAAGAACTGTTTCCACGCTCTTAAAAAACTCCCGATCAGAGGTCTTGCTGCCGGATGTAATTTATCGTCAGACCCAGGACGTCCTTTCTTAGGAAGTCCGACAAAGTAAAACTGGTAAAAGTCAAAATGACCTTCCACGCCATTTGACCTTAACTGGGGTTTGTAACTTTTAACGACTCCAAAACAAAACCTTTATCCTTTAATAGACAGAGAGAACCTTTTTTGCCTTCCATTACTATGGCTGATGCTAATTCCCAGGAGCGCAACTCTTTGCGCCTTCGTGGGTTCATTTTTTTTCCACTAACGTGGAGTGATTATCTTGAAACAGTTGCTAGGTCTACTGCTAGGAAAATGTGTTCACTGTATCCGACCAGATAATTTTTCTAGTCAGAATCCATCTTGTACATTTATAAATCTCCAACTCGATCATGTATTAAATATTGCTGCCATGTCTGGTCTTGTGCTCAATGTACATATCTTGAGATTCATGACAAAATCCGAAAAGTGCCCGTAATGAAAAAGCGTTGTCGAGCATGGAGTAGAAAGATTTGTTTACTTCTTCCTCCGTGCTTTGTGCTGACGGTGCATGCACAATTATGTCATCATTTTAGGAGTATGTGAAATAGATATGCACAATTATAATAGATATGTTTAAAGGCTTTCTTTTCAAGTTTAATTACAAGAATTCTTTCAGATAACTGACAGTATCCCAGGATGCATTTCTTCGTGTCTTGTGTCAATCTAATTCTTTTTTTTCTTTTCATTTTACTCTGCGCCTGCGTATAAGGTTGTGACGGGCAAAACGTCCATTGTATCGCCACCTAGTTTCACATACTCCTAAAACGATGACATTTAACTTACTCCTCTCCTGTTTTACATTTGGCCACAGTTGTTTTACGTTCTTACGTTCAATGTCCCGAGAGTTATTTTTTGTTTCATGCGAACAGTCTTTCGCTGACGGTCAGGTGACCCCTGACGCTGATGCCGCTTCATTCCGGGCGAAGGATCAGTTCAGCGGAATTTTAACCTCTTTACGCCTTTTATGCTCACAGTCGCTGGATGACGTTTCTTATTGATCCCGTAAAAATGACAGAATATTTTAAAGTTCATAGTATACTTAGCAATGTGAGCGCAGCGTATTGGTAATCGTATAAGTCTAGTATTGTAAATAGATTATCAAAATAATTATCATTATAACTATACGTATATTATATAGTTATTAGATTATCGATTATCGTAAATAGTTGTTATTGGGCGTAGACAATTGATTATATACGGAGTATTGGGATTTGCATGGCGACATTAAATTATAGCTGTTGAGTTCTCTTTAGCACAAATATCCTTCTAAATTTATAGATCCAACTCTCGCAACTATATATGTAATACAATAGCATAGAAAATTATGACTTGAGTGGCAGTCAGCCTAGGAAAAAGAAATCTTTGAATTCAAACCCAGCTTGAACAAAATCAAACCAAAGAAAGGATTGAATAGTTATGTCAGCAACATAAGAAGAAAATAGTTCAAACTCAATGAAACTGAAAAGAAAACTACATTACGTAAATGGGGTATTGATCCAGAATAATACTGGCCTCAATTTCACATCCTCCATCAAGACATCTGGAATTTGATGGCGCTTAAGGATAGAGAAAAATGCTTTCCAAACGCTAAGCAAAGTATTAAGAATCAGAAAAAATTCCGTTGGAAAAAAAAAAAAAGAAAAATGTATATATATCAGTCCTCCTATATATCAGTGACTATTGAAAAATCTCTTCACAGATGAAGAAGGGACTTGAAGCAAGTGAAAAGTATAAGTTGCATCAGGCAGTCCTGCCCTTGACACAACTACGGCTGCAATTTATGTAGTGACCCTACAACCTTATGGGTTATAGAGGATGAGAACTGACGTGTCGATTAACAGATCGTTTGATATAATGTTGAAAGATTTTTTAAAAACTTTTTTCTTAATTACTTTATCCCAAATAATTCAATAAAGCCACTACGACTCAGAGGGTTAATGAAATGGGAAAAAAAACATTATTAAGGAGCGACAACGATATAGAAAGTTCCGCGAGTGAGAAGTGCGATAGAAGAAACTATTAGCATAGAACTTACGGTTGCATCTATCCATTTAAATTGCAAAATGATGAGAACTTGCCGCCAATCTAGTACTGCGCCTAAATTCGGAAAGTCTAAATACCATAGCGGAAAGTAATGAAAAATGGGGCACAAGGCCAAAAGGGGACGTCTGGTCTTCAGTGTGTCTTATCTTAAAATTAACCAAACATAAAAGGGTTTTCCTTACGCCAAAACAACACATTTTTACCATCAATTTTATCTCATTTATGGAACTGGACTATTTCCTTTGTTAGAAAAAGAAATATATTTTGATATATTATTGCGGTTACAGATATATTCACCTTTCCATCCAGTCAAAGTAAACATCAAGCGTTGATCATGAATCCCGATAAATAAATAATGATTTTGTTTTTTGTAGATAATGTAAACTTTTTGTTAATAACTTATCGATTTTTTCCAAATTGCCATATCACACTTCTGTCGGATGTGTAACTAAGATTTTTCTCACAAATGAACTGAAGAATACTTTAAAAAGATGTGGTATAATCATACATCGCCATTTAGAATGCGCAAGTGCGCATTCAAAGCAAGTTTTAGAGAAATAAATGAAGTCCAGCCATTAAATGGAATAATTTAAGAAAAGTAAAAACTACTAAAGTGAATAGTAACTTCTTCAAGCTTAGTCAGGAGGAGTAGTTGGCTATTGCAACATACAAGTGTGGTGGTGAGTTGTTGAATGAGAGGTGTGAAATTATGCAGCATAAAGAAATTTAAGTTATTGTTGTGTTGTCCGTGATTATTTCGCTTAGTTAACCACCTGACTGAGACCTTTGCGTTCGAAACCGTGTTAGTGTTCCATTCAGCCTTTTATTATTTTAGGATGGTATATATATATATATATATATATATATATATATATATATATATATATATATATATATATATATAAATATATAAAAGTAAGTCTGGCTCAAATATAGATTGAATATGGATCAGAATCCGAAAAAATGTTAACATAAAGACCAAATCAGTCAGTTTTGTGCCATGCGTGATACACGCTTAGGTAAGCATGTATCTTCGATACATGACTGACGAGGCAGATTTTTTCTCGCAATAGGTTTCTGCCGTAAACCAGTTGCCATCAAAGGCTATAGAACCCGATCTGACCTGCTATTTACCCATAGCTGGTGGGGAGAGAAAAAGAGCATTCATATTTTTCCCAAGGGCAAGTAAGTGAATGTAATGGATCTGACTGGAATTTTCGGCATTCAGTCCTCCGTTTTCTCAATCCCAGCTGTTATTTATTTTTCCACCGTAAACGTTTATCAGTCGAACTTGATTCACTTACACTTCATCGTTTTCTTTTCATGTTTGATTTTTCAAAATATTTTTGGCTGTGTTATGTTACAATGGGAAAGTAGTAATTCTTTCCTGAAAGTTCTCAAGTTTAAAAGCCCTGATAAAACAATGACATCATTACTTTTGTATATAAACACGTGTAACAAAATAAATGCGACATTTGCCTTGAGATAGAGCGTCTGTAAATATAATTATAAAATATGAAATTTTACAATGATTTTCTCCCCAACTATTGCAATCAATCATACGAGGGTCAGTCAATAAATAAGGTGAATTTTTCGGTATAAGGACTCCTAATACAGATAGAAGCTTACTCTTTTTTTATTTCTTTTTGTTTTACTTCTTATTCACATGGATTTCATTTCTTTTGCAGATTAAAAAAAAACATTCAGAGTTTTGGCGATTAACAAAGATGGCCGACCAAGAAGCATGCTCCAGGATTGAACAGCGGTCAGTTATCAAGTTTTTGGTTGCTGAAGGCTGCAAACCAGTTGAAATTCATAGGAGAATGTCAACTGTGTATGGTGCCACATGTTTCAGCCAAACAAAATGTCTACAAGTGGGCTAAATTGTTTAAAGAAGGACGGAGCAGTGTTGAGGATGAAGACAGGCCCGGGAGGCCTACAGAAGTGAGGTCTCCTGAGGTGATAGAATCAGTCAATGACCTCATTCAGTCTGACAGAAGGGTCACAGTGGATGACATTGCAAGGACTTTGAGCTTATCTGTTGGGACTAACGCAGGTGTCGTCAATCAGAAGGAGTCATCTTGCATTACACAGCAGCCCAAAACGGTGCAGACCATCAACGAGTTGGGCTGGGAACTGATCCCCCATCGCCCTTACAGCCCAGACCTTGCCCCTTCAGATTTTCACCTGTTTGGTCCCTTGAAAGCGTTCACGAGAGGCACGAAGTTTAAAAGTGACGATGAAGTCAAAAGTGTTGTGAGCGACTGGCTGAGACATCAGTCCAAAGATTTTTACGCTGAGGGAATACGGAAACTTGTGCACAGATGGGAAAAGTGTGTGACAGTGCTAGGAGACTACGATGAAAAAAAAAGTAAGCTTCTATCTGTATTAGAAGTCCCTATAGCGAAAAATTCACCTTATTTATTGAATGACCCTCGTGTAATAAATAGTGCAAATAAACAATCTAATAAATAGCGTTCATTATTTTTGTTGCTAATTAACAAAGAAAATGTTTTGTTGCTAATTAACAAAGAAAATGTTTTGTTGCTAATTAACAAAGAAAATGTTTTGTTGCTAATTAACAAAGAAAATGTTTTGTTGCTAATTAACAAAGAAAATGTTTTGTTGCTAATTAACAAAGAAAATGTTTTGTTGCTAATTAACAAAGAAAATGTTTTGTTGCTAATTAACAAAGAAAATGTTTTGTTGCTAATTAACAAAGAAAATGTTTTGTTGCTAATTAACAAAGAAAATGTTTTGTTGCTAATTAACAAAGAAAATGTTTTGTTGCTAATTAACAAAGAAAATGTTTTGTTGCTAATTAACAAAGAAAATGTTTTGTTGCTAATTAACAAAGAAAATGTTTTGTTGCTAATTAACAAAGAAAATGTTTTGTTGCTAATTAACAAAGAAAATGTTTTGTTGCTAATTAACAAAGAAAATGTTTTGTTGCTAATTAACAAAGAAAATGTTTTGTTGCTAATTAACGAAGAAAATGTTTTGTTGCTAATTAACAAAGAAAATGTTTTGTTGCTAATTAACAAAGAAAATGTTTTGTTGCTAATTAACAAAGAAAATGTTTTGTTGCTAATTAACAAAGAAAATGTTTTGTTGCTAATTAACAAAGAAAATGTTTTGTTGCTAATTAACAAAGAAAATGTTTTGTTGCTAATTAACAAAGAAAATGTTTTGTTGCTAATTAACAAAGAAAATGTTTTGTTGCTAATTAACGAAGAAAATGTTTTGTTGCTAATTAACAAAGAAAATGTTTTGTTGCTAATTAACAAAGAAAATGTTTTGTTGCTAATTAACAAAGAAAATGTTTTGTTGCTAATTAACAAAGAAAATGTTTTGTTGCTAATTAACAAAGAAAATGTTTTGTTGCTAATTAACAAAGAAAATGTTTTATTGCTAATTAACAAAGAAAATGTTTTGTTGCTAATTAACAAAGAAAATGTTTTGTTGCTAATTAACAAAGAAAATGTTTTGTTGCTAATTAACAAAGAAAATGTTTTGTTGCTAATTAACAAAGAAAATGTTTTGTTGCTAATTAACAAAGAAAATATATAAATTTACTTTCATATGTTGTTTTATTACAATTCTAATCATCGCGGTTTGAAACAATACATATTGCGAAAGATTGAAGACAGTCAATGAAAGCTGTGTCGTGGGAAAAAAATCTCTTATTTGCGGGAAGATTTGTCCATCTTTTCCAAAAATCTTATGTTGAAATCTTAAAGTGATTATCGTCTCTTCAAATATCAAATAGGATTTCTTGAATGATTCTTGATTAAAATTATATTTTTCTAATTTAATTTAAAAGTTATTTTTACGATAGACACTTATTTTTATATATATTTTATATATATATATATATATATATATATATATATATATATATATATATATGGGAATTTTTCATCATATATTTTTTATTATTTTTTTCTTATTTCGTTGCCAATCATTTTTCTTCGTCGCTGATTCGAAGACAATCTGTAAAATAATTCAATATAGATAGATTTTCAGAAAGAGAGACAACTGAAAAACAAAGAAATCCATTTTTTATGTCTTGTGTGAATATTTTAGGAAAAGCATATTTTGTCAGACGCACTTTGCAAAGTCGCGAGAAAAATCTGGAACCAAACTTAATATTCGTTTCATGAATCTTTTAAAATTCTCTCAAAAAATGAAATAAACAAACATCAAATAAGATCTAACCAGAGAAGAAAATATAAAAGAAAATTTCAGATTCACGTTTGAATGTCATCTATCTATATTTATATATAAAATTCCTTACCTTTTGTTAGTCCGTTCGCCCATCACACCCTCTAAAATAGCTATGCTTGACGATCGAAACCAAATTTTGTCGAGAAGTGCAAACAGGTAAGGGATACAAAGTACAATTAGTTTTACTATGGTGCCTGGATTAGTACAATAAATTTTCATTAATTTTTTGGAAAACGTAAAGTTTTATTACTTAACATACAAGATACCCACACTATTTTAAAACAATTTAACGATTAAAATAACAAATACTTACTTAATAAAATTACAGTATTGTCGAACTGAACCCTTTATTGCGCTCGCTAGGGTAGGCTGTTCTAGTTCTACGTGCCATATCTAATGGATGTCAGTTATCTCCTGTTAATTCCCCTCTCCATTTCTCCATTGCCTTAACCAGATATTGAACTCGCACTCTTTGGGTCCTCTCACTGGATCTAACTAATGCGTTTATCCACTGAACTCAAGGATACATGGCATAGTGGATAAAGCCGTTAGTTGGAATACCAGGCACCCTGTGACCCACATCTAGTTGTATGACTAGATGTGGTCGCAGGGTCGCTGAGAACCTGGCCAGTTCCCTCTACATGTTTGGGTTGAAAGATAAAAGCACACGGCCGATCTCTGATTGCAATGGAATGTTCGCCTTGGTCACAGGAAGATGGCCACTGATTCCAATAGGTGGAAGCTTCCGCCCTGACTCTTGGCTTCAGTCTAGGAAGACCCCCACCCCCGTCCAACCATGCTGTGTAATTAACGCGCAAGCTGCATACCCAGCTATTTCGGGCTATTAACTCAGAAAGTGGCGTCTCTAATTTAGTAACCATGCATTAAGTGAACCGTACATTCTCTCGCCATCATGCCAATTTTCTACATAACACATGTCAATTCTTATAATGATATCTCACAAGTGATAAGGATCATTGATCGATGTACAAATAAAAAAGCGACATACTTTTAAAGCGATATAAATGGTGCCTATTCTAGACAGATAATTACGACGTTAGTCTAAAACGTTGTTAATGTTGTCAGCTCTCTATAACCTTGACCTTGTGACAGACTTAATTAAAAAAGTAATTTCAATATATATGCAATTGTAAAATTAATTACCTTTGTATATTTCTGTCTATTTGGTTGCCAGTTTAGAAAGATTTACTTTTTTACAGTTTATCGACCCTTTGCAGGATATTTTAAGCTAGAAAATATTTTTAGATTATAAGTTTTTATTTTTGGAGATAATGACTATTTACTAGTATAAGTTCTACTAATTAACCTTATAGCATGTGGAGAATAGGTGGAATCATGCCTTTCCAAAGGATATTTGTGCCTAAGTGAATATAACAACCCCGACTGGAATTAGAACTCGGCTCTCCGATTTGCAATTCAGTGACATCATCCATTTCACAATCCGAACCAGAAAACATCCAGTGCCTGGTATTCCCAAGCGATCACCCATCTACCTAATGACCAATATCCACATTGCTTACCTTCGGTGATCGTATGTGAACTAGAGTTTCAAAGTGATAGGTTCGTAAGCCAGTTTGCACAAGAAAAAGTACCATATTATTTACCAAAGTTATTGCAGAGTAGAAAATATTTCATCGATCACAAGGCCGTGTCAGTTGTGTGCCATGCGCGTAGCACGCTGAGGAGAACATGTATCTTTCGATACATGACTGACGAAGCAGATTTTTTCCCGCAGTAGGTTGCCATTTCTTTCTGCGGCAGATCAGTTGCCATCCAAGGCTATAGAACTCGATCTGTCCTGCAATTTACCCATAGCTGGCGGGGGGGGGGAGAAGAGGATTCATACCTTTCTCAAGAGTATTAGCACGTAAGTGAATACCAGTCAGTTATGTGCCACGTGTGATACATAATCATGAACGCCTAAGCGTGTATCTTTCGATACATGACTGACGAGGCAGATTTTTTTCCCGCAGTAGGCTGCCATTTCTTTCTGCGGTAGACCAGTTGTCATCCAAGGCTATAAAATCCTGTCTGTCATAGCTGGTGGTGGCGGTAGGGAGATGAGGACCTATACGTTTTCTCAAGGATATTACCACGTAAGTGAATGTAATGGATTCGACTGGAATTCGAACTCGACTCTCAGATTCCTCAATCCGAGCCGCTATTCATTACTCCACCCAAGGCAGAGTAGATGTAGTTCTCAAGAAAGTGAAGATTGGGCAGCGCCAACCCAGAAATGTCGGCGATTTTTAGCCTTGCAACGACAGGGCATTGTGGCGTCAGTTATTTACAATATTAGCGCAAAGAAGCGGCCATTGCGATTAGTGACACATATGAGTTCCGTTTGAGATCGAGGGCGAACTTGAGTAATGATAGACGTTTAAACCAAGGAGACTGATTGAGAGTATAACATTCCGTCAAAATTGAAAAAATACGAGATCTGATCAATGTTGATGCGTTCCAGGCTACTTATCTCGAAATAATTATTTATTATTAGTAAATATTATTAAAATTGTTAGATTATATTATCAGTTTATTAGATATTATAAAATTTATTATATATCATTAAACATTATTAATTAAATGTCATTATTAATTATTAATAGTGAATGTGAGACATGGTAAAGGATAGCGGCTCAGATTGAGAACCGAGTTTAAATTCACTTCCCCTGGCTATAGGTAAATAGCAGGTGAAATTGAGCTCTATTGTTGTATGCCCCTCTCTCTGGGGTGGACTTATGGTTGACGGAGGCGATTATAATGTCTTTTCTTTCTTCTCTCTTAACTCTTTTCTTTCTTCTCTCTTTTCTTGCTTCCCTCATTTCTTTCTTCTCTCTTTTCTTTCTTCTCTCTTTCCTTTCCTCCCTCTTTTCTTTCTTCCCTCTTTTCTTTCTTCCCTCTTTTCTTTCTTCCCGCATTTCTTTCTTCTCTCTTTTCTTTCTTCCCTCTTTTCTTTCTTCCTTCTTTTCTTTCTTCTCTCTTTTAATTCTTCTCTCTTTTCTTTCTTCTCTCTTTTCTTTCCTCCCTCTTTTCTTTCTTCCCTCTTTTCTTTCTTCTCTCTTTTCTTTCTTCTCACTTTTCTTTCTTCTCTCTTTTCTTTCCTCCCTCTTTTCTTTCTTCCCTCTTTTCTTTCTTCTCTCTTTTCTTTCTTCCCTCATTTCTTTCTTCTCTCTTTTCTTTCTTCCCTCATTTCTTTCTTCTCTCTTTTCTTTCTTCCCTCATTTCTTTCTTCTCTCTTTTCTTTCTTCTCTCTTTTCTTTCTTCCCTCATTTCTTTCTTCTCTCTTTTCTTTCTTCCCTCTTTTCTTTCTTCCCGCATTTCTTTCTTCTCTCTTTTCTTTCTTCCCTCTTTTCTTTCTTCCCTCATTTCTTTCTTCTCTCTTTTCTTTCTTCTCTCTTTTCTTTCTTCCCTCATTTCTTTCTTCTCTCTTTTCTTTCTTCCCTCATTTCTTTCTTCTCTCTTTTCTTTCTTCTCTCTTTTCTTTCTTCCCTCATTTCTTTCTTCTCTCTTTTCTTTCTTCCCTCTTTTCTTTCTTCCCTCATTTCTTTCTTCTCTCTTTTCTTTCTTCCCTCTTTTCTTTCTTCCCGCATTTCTTTCTTCTCTCTTTTCTTTCTTCCCTCTTTTCTTTCTTCCCTCTTTTCTTTCTTCTCTCTTTTCTTTCTTCCCTCTTTTCTTTCTTCCCTCTTTTCTTTCTTCTCTCTTTTCTTTCTTCTCACTTTTCTTTCTTCTCTCTTTCCTTTCCTCCCTCTTTTCTTTCTTCCCTCTTTTCTTTCTTCCCTCTTTTCTTTCTTCCCGCATTTCTTTCTTCTCTCTTTTCTTTCTTCCCTCTTTTCTTTCTTCCTTCTTTTCTTTCTTCTCTCTTTTCTTTCTTCTCTCTTTTCTTTCTTCTCTCTTTTCTTTCCTCCCTCTTTTCTTTCTTCCCTCTTTTCTTTCTTCTCTCTTTTCTTTCTTCTCTCTTTTCTTTCCTCCCTCTTTTCTTTCTTCCCTCTTTTCTTTCTTCCCTCTTTTCTTTCTTCCCTCATTTCTTTCTTCTCTCTTTTCTTTCTTCCCTCATTTCTTTCTTCTCTCTTTTCTTTCTTCTCTCTTTTCTTTCTTCCCTCTTTTCTTTCTTCCCTCTTTTCTTTCTTCCCGCATTTCTTTCTTCTCTCTTTTCTTTCTTCTCTCTTTTCTTTCTTCTCTCTTTTCTTTCTTCTCTCTTTTCTTTCTTCTCACTTTTCTTTCTTCTCTCGGCCGGGTAATCGCTACTTGGTTTGTTCGGAGGTAAAATGAGAACTTCAACAAAAGAGATTTTTACTTACTGCTGTATTAAACACATCGACGGGTACATTTTTAACTAGCCTGTGGTTGTCGCTCTATCAGCCCCACTGGAGAGCAAGTTCCCCGAGACACGAAATAACCACGTCTGATCTCTTCGACGTGAAAAAACTTACTTCCAGAAAACACTTTTTATCTCTAACATTCTTACATTCGGTTCAACCAATCAAAAACAACTTCCTTTGTTTTGTCTACCAGTTGACCCCAAGGTCAGCCTCTGTGCTAAATACACTGCCACTAAAAAAATAATAGTCTGACACCATTATTTAACATTCTTTACTTAAGCATTAAAAAAAATGATTTATGAATTTTATTGCAACTACATTATATTTAACATTAGTTATCATTGTCAACCAGTCGAGGAGAAGGAAAAATCTGAATTCAAACCAGAATGGAGTGGTTTGGGTTCCATCAGGCTGTCTTGCCCAAGACATACCCTTTCTACAATATTAAATTATATTATTAAATATGATTGAATTATTAAATTTTATTAAATAGCATTAATTAAATATTATTATTAATTACTATTAGTGAATATTATTAATATTAATAAAGTTGTTAAATAATATTTTTTTAAATATGATTAACTTATTATATATTATTATGTATTATTAATTGAATATTTTCATTTCATACTATTAATAAATATTAAATATTATTAAAATTGTTAAATAATATTATTAAATTATAACATTAGATATTATTAAATATTATTAATTTTTCTTCTATGTACTCTCATAACAAAACGGTTACGGCTCTCCACAATTTCATGCCCTTTGTAGCTCTTAATAAATGTTGTCTTCTTTTACTTACCTTGTTCCGCCATCCATTTACTCAAGCTTGCAAAGTATATTATACATCATTTCTTAGCCTCTATCTCACCAGTGAGTATCAGATTTTCCAAGTCCTTCTTCCTCATTATTTGCCCTAGAAACCTCAACAGTCATGATGTTAAGTATACGTTTCCTTTTTGTTTCAATATTCTCTAAAACTTTGTGGTTGCTTCCATATTCGGTCCATGTTATCCTCAGCATCCTTCTGTAGAACCACATTTCTGTAACTTCAAGTCTCCTCTTCATCTCTGAAGGAATCGTCCAGCAGACATTGCTAGACAGGAGGGAAAATATCACGTAGCAGTTTAGCAACTCTTTTCCTTGTTTTTAGCGAAATTTTCTTATTTCACAGCAATTTGCTTAGATTTTGGGATGCTTCCTTGGCTATCCGAATAAGCCTTCGGATTTCAGTATCGCATTGTCCATCTTCCGTTAAAACCCTGCCCGAATATTTAAATTTCCCCACTTTTTTTTAATATTCGTATCTACGATTTGTAATTTGCATATTGGGCTCATGCTTTTGCTAACAACCATGCAATCTGTCTTCTTACAATTGATGTTTAATCATTTATTCTCGCTTTCCTTCACTATCTTTTGGAGGAGTTCTAATAGTTTCCTTTCTATGTATCCCATCAACACTCTGTCAATACAGGATTATTTATAAAGAATAATAACATGGGGAAACATGAACAAAGGTGGCTGCACAAAAACGTAGTGTCAAAAGAACGTTTTTTCTCATGACATCCCTTCTATTTTAATTACTCATTCTTACACGATTTATGGGGTGCATAACTAATTTCACCTCGGAATTAATTTCAACTCAGAACTTAGGGTTAGGGTTAGGGGTTAGCGTTAGGGTTGGGGTTTTTAAATCGAGTTGAAATTAGTTCCGAGTTGAAATCAGTTCCTAGTTGAAATTAATTCCGAGTTGAAATTAGTCCCGAGTTGAAATTTGTTCAGAGTTGAAATTAGTTCTGTCACTCCTATTTATTTATTAGATTGTTTATTTTCACTATTTATTTACTATATTGTTTATTGGAATTGTTGGCAAAACTTCGAATAATTGTCTATCGATTTGAACTTTATAAAATGGTAAATAATAAGGATTTACTTATAGTTGCTCCACATATTTTAATAATTTAGTAATTTTTTATAAATTTATGAAAAAAAATTGTTTTCATATTTCTTTCTTTATAAATTAGCAAATGATAAATATTGCATTAATTTTAATTGTATTAGTTTTTAGAATATCGTAAATATAAAACTATATTGTAAATAAACAAACTAATAATTACATAATGTTTAATATTTTTGTTGTAAATTCTCAAGAACCAAAAAAATACATAAATTCACTTTCGTCATATGTTTAGGTTTTATTACAATTCTAATCATTGCTTTTGAAAACAATAATCATCGCCGAAGAGCGAAAGCAGTTAAAATAAAAAAATAAAAAACGGTGTCAGGGGAAAAACTATCCTTTTGACAATCCGTTTTTGTTTTTTTGGGGTTTTTTTTTTAATACAAATGTCCATGTTTGCGAAAAAGATAATTATTTTAATTTTCAAAATTAATACAAGATTTTACAGTTGGCATTAATGGGTTAGGAAAAAACGTTAATTTACTCGTTAAAAAAAAAGGTCCAATGATTTCTGATTAATTACTCTTTCAACTTGAATCTTAGATAATAAATCATTCCTTCTCTAAACAAGATAATAGTGTTTGCAATTTGTAAAGATTCCCAGTGATGACTTTGTTAATGAAGCAAATACTGTAAACAAAGGCAACGTGGGACCAATTTAAAGATTCTATTGTGTACTAGCGATGCAGTTAAAACAAAAATTCTGCTATTTTTTCCAGGATATCGTTTGCAATTAAGTAAGGTCACCAAATCATTTTGCAGTCAGTGACCAAAGAAAAAGAATAAATTGAAATTATAGGTGGGAAAAAATTGAAAGAGGAAAAAAACAACAATATTACAAATTACAAAGGAGAGACGAAAAATAGCAACAATCATGTACAGACCAAAAAAAAAAAACTACAGCTGATGCCAGACAACATAATGTCAACATGGGGAGAGGAATTAAAAAAAAATTACATTTTAATAATCGCCTATATACTAATTATTATAATCGCCTATATACTAATTATTATAATCGCCTATATACTAATTATTATAATCGCCTATATACTAATTATTATGCGCTGTTTCACGAAAAGTGTAGCACAGTAATTCGAACAAGTATAAGAATAGCGGCAGATATATTCGCAAAATAATCAAATTATTAAGATATAGGAAAGTTTCGTTAAAAACAAAGAAAACAGTGCTGAACTGCCAGGTAATATCTAATCTTCTATATAGCAGTGAACGCTTGACAATCTCTTCATGCCTTTCGCAAAATAAGCAAAGTATTAAGAGATAGGAAAATATTAGAATCAAAGAAAAGAGTACTGAACTGCTATGTAATATCTAATACCATATATGGCAGTGAATGCTGGACAATCCCTTCATGCCTTTGAAAAACTAAGCAAAGTATTAAGAGGTCGGAAAATATCATTAGTATCAAAGAAAAGACTGTTGAACTGCTATGTAATATCTAATATCATATATGGCAGTGAATGCTGGACAATCTCTTCATGCCTTTCACAAACTAAGCAAAGTATTAAGAGGTAGGAAAATATCATTAGTATCAAAGAAAAGAGTGTTGAACTGCTATATAATGTATAATGTTCTATATGACATCGAATGCTACAAATGTTTCCCAATAGATAAAGATGGGGTTAGAAGCAAAAGGTATATTCTCTTAACGATGAATGCTGGGAATATCAGACAAAATATGTAAGTAACCCGGATATTTAAGGAAAACTAAGAACTAACACTCTGAAAGAGACATTTGAAATCTCTGGGATACTTAATAAGGTAAAGGTGCTGGGAGAATTTAACACTCAAAGGATATATTGAAGGTAGGGGGAGTTCAATGATACGGAAAGGGATTTACAGAGCAGAGACAACGGAAGATGCCAACGGAGAATCCCTACTTCCTGCTTTCCACTCAAGATTGAACAACAAAAGATTTAAATACAATATCAATCAGGAAATTCTGTCTTCTTAACTCCTGATCTTTTATCGTCATCTCTACTTAAAAAAGTTGTTCCTTACTCATATTCTCACACACTCGGTAATTCCTTGCATCATTGTGTTTTTATTTCTTTACCTGGGTTAAAACGATAAAAAAAAAGTTATCAACTGCAGATATGAAACTCACAGAGGCCTAATATCCCATGTCCTGAAGGAACATGAACATAAAATTAGTTTCAATCTAAAAAAAAAAAGATAATATAAATATTTAAACCTAATGAGCAAACTTCAAGCAACAGAAATGTGAATGCCGGACAATATCCTCACAGATGAAGAAGAGACTTGAAGCAACAGAAATGTGGAACAACACAAGGGTTCCTAGAATATGAGTACTGAAATATTATATAATTCAGTTCTCCTCTATGGCAGTGAATGCTGGATACTATCCTCACAGATGAAGAAGTGACTTGAAGCAACAGGAATGTGGTTTAACACATGGATGCTAATTATATGAGTACTGAAGGATTATATAGTGTCAGTCCACCTCGATGTCAATGATTGTTGGGCAATATCCCCACAGATGAAGAAAAGACTTGAAGCCACAGAAATGAGGATCAACACAAGGATTCTAAGAATATTATTACTGAACTCTTATATAGTGTCAGTCCTCTTCTATGGCAGTGAAAGCTGGACAATATCCTCACAGATGTAGACGAAACTTGAAGCAACAGAATTGAAGGTCTACACGAGGATGCTAAGATTATGAGTATGGACTATTATATAGTGTCAGTTCTCCTCTATGACAGTGAATGCTGGACAATTTTACCCATAATCTTAGCATCCTTGTGTAGTACTTCATTTCTGTCGCTTCAAGTCTCTTCTATATCTGTGAGGATATTGGCCAGCATTAACTGCCATAGAAAAGGACTGACACTATATAAGAGTTCAGTAATAATATTCTTAGAATCCTTGTGTTGATCCTCATTTCTGTTCCTTCAAGTCCTTTCTTCATCTGTGAGGATATTTTCCAGCATTCACTGCTATAGAAAAGGTCTGACGCTATATAATATTTCAGTGAATTCCTTATGTTGAACCAGATTTCTGTTGCATCAAGTCTCTTAATCATCTGTGAGGATATTGTCCAGCATTCACTGCTATAGAAGAGACTTGATGTAACAGAAATGTGTTTCAACATAAGAATGTGAGGAATATGAGTACTGAATTATTATATAGTGTCAGTTCACCTCTATGTAAGTGAATGCTGGACAATATCCTCACATATCAAGAAGAGACTTGATGCAACAGAAATGTGGATCAACACAAGGATGGGAATTATATGAGTACTGAACTATCATATAGTGTCAATCCTCCTGTATGGCAGTGAATGCCGGATATTATCCTCAAGGATGAAGAAGAGACTTGAAGCAAGAGAAATGTGGATCAACACAAGGGTTCCTAGAATATGAGTACTGAACTATTATATAATTCAGTTCTCCTCTATGGCAGTGAATGCTGGACACTAATCCTCACAGATGAAGAAGAGGCTTGAACAACAGAAATATGGATCAACACAAGGATGCTAAGTATATGAGTATTGAATTATTATATAGTATCAATCCACCTCTATGTCAATGAATGCTCGACAATATCCTCACAGATGAGGAAGAAACTTGATGCAACGGAAATGTGGTTCAACTCAAGGATAATAAGAATATGGGTACTGAATTATTTTATAGAGTCTGTCACCCTCTAGGTCCTAGAATATGAGTACTGAACTATTATATAATTCAACTCTCCTTTATGGCACTAAATGCTGGACAATATCCTCACAGATGAAGAAGAGTCTTGATGCTCTAGAAATGTGGTTCAACACAAGGATGATGAGAATATTAGTACTGAACAATTTTATAGTGTCGGTTCTCTATGGCAGTGAATATTGGACAATATCCTCACAGATGAAGAAGAGACTTGATGCAACAGAAATGTGGTTCAACACACGGATGATGAGAATATTAGTACTGAACTATTTTATAGTGTCGGTTCTCTATGGCGGTGAATATTGGACAATATCCTCACAGATGAAGAAGAGACTTGATGCAACAGAAATGTGGTACAACACACGGATGATAAGAATTATGAGTACTGAACTATTTTATAGTGTCGGTTCTCTATGGCAGTGAATATTGGACAATATCCTCACAGATGAAGAAGAGACTTGATGCAACAGAAATGTGGATCAACACACGGATGATGAGAATATTAGTACTGAACTATTTTATAGTGTCGGTTCTCTATGGCGGTGAATATTGGACAATATCCTCACAGATGAAGAAGAGACTTGATGCAACAGAAATGTGGTACAACACACGGATGATAAGAATATGAGTACTGAACTATTTTATAGTGTCGGTTCTCTATGGCAGTGAATATTGGACAATATCCTCACAGATGAAGAAGAGACTTGATGCAACAGAAATGTGGATCAACACACGGATGATGAGAATATTAGTACTGAACTATTTTATAGTGTCGGTTCTCTATGGTGGTGAATATTGGACAATATCCTCACAGATGAAGAAGAGACTTGATGCAACAGAAATGTGGTACAACACACGGATGATAAGAATATGAGTACTGAACAATTTTATAGTGTCGGTTCTCTATGGCAGTGAATATTGGACAATATCCTCACAGATGAAGAAGAGTCTTGATGCTATAGAAATGTGGTTCAACACAAGGATGATGAGAATATTAGTACTGAACAATTTTATAGTGTCGGTTCTCTATGGCGGTGAATATTGGACAATATCCTCACAGATGTAGAAGAGACTTGATGCAACAGAAATGTGGTACAGCACACGGATGATAAGAATATGATTACTGGACTATTATATACTGTCAGTCCTCCCCTATCGCAGTGAATTCTGAACAGTATCCTCACAGATGAAGTGACTTGATGCAACAGAAATGTGGTACAACACACGGATGATAAGAATATCATTACTGAAATATTATATAGTGTCAGTCCTCCTCTATTGCAGTGAATGCTGCACAATATCCTCACCGATGAAGAAGAGACGATGCAACAGAAATCAGGATCAACACAAGGATGCTAAGAATATGAGTACTGAACTATTATATGGCGTCAGTTCCCTTTAATGGCAGTGAATGCTGGACAATCTCCTTACCGATGAATAAAATGACAAACTACTGCTGATGTCAAAAAACCTGATGTCATTATGGTGAGTGGGATTTAAAAAATCATTACCGTTAATAAAATCTAATAAATTAAATCCATGGTGTTTTATATTTTTGTTGTAAATTCCCAAGAACCCCAAAAATTGCATAAATTCACTTTCGTCATATTTTCAAGTTTTATTACAGTTCTAACCATGGCTTTCTTAAATAATAATCAATGCCGAAGAGTGAAGGTAGTTGAAATAAAAGCCGGTGTCATGGTAAAATATGTCCTTTTGATAATGCATTTTTTTTTTCGAACACGAATGTCCATGTTTACTTCTTTCTTCTCGCTTTCCTTTACTGCCTTCTATATCTTTTCTTATGGCTTCCTTTACGTGCCTGCTATCAACATTTTGTCATCTGCGTATCTTATTTTGTTAACATTGTGCCCTCCAATAATGAATGCCGATAGGACATCTAGTTCTCTGAGAGTCACCATGCTGTAGAAGCATAATAAACCCAGTGAGACGACACATCCTTGTCTTACACCCGTTTCAATTTTACTATATTTTTTTAATGGAAAGGATATTAGAAGCATCAATAACCTATACCTGTATAAATAAAGAACAACTGGTGAACAAGGTCATTGCTTTGCAAACCTGTTTGCTAAACATAACGCAGAGAACAGTGCTATGACTGCTACTACACAGCGATATACCAAACATGACAAATCGATAAGATATAAATCCATTCATGTTGTAAATGATTATGAATTTCAATTATAAGAAAGTGATGGCATTTGTCCATTTCTACCTTTTTGAAGTATTTTTCGATAACAATATAAGACATTATCCCAATGATTCACGCAGTGATATAAATAAAAACAAAATATTTGCATTATTACTTTATTACATTCCTTTTAAAGGCAGCACTTCTCGTTATTAGCAAAAGTGTTTATACTGGGGCGGTGTGGACAACGTTTTGCAGTATCGATGAAAGCATGGTTTAGGAACATTCGTCAAAAGATTATTGTTCTAAGGAACATTAGTCTAAGGAACATTGGTCTACAGGAAACCTGACTAAGGACATTTGTCTAAGGAATACTCGTCTAAGGATATTTGTCTATGAAGTATCCCCCTAAGGACCATTGGTCTATGTTGTAATCGGGAACTAAAGAAACTGAAGCACCGTTTCAGTTACTGTTCAGACACGGAAGTACTGCCTGCATACGGATAGAAAAATTACTGAGGCGAGTTTAGGATTTATAATTCACTCAGAATCGACTCAGTTAATCCGGTGATAAGACACATTCTAGTTTACCATCCCATTCTATTTTTGTATATTTACTGAATGTATTTTCTACCCATGCAAGCGGTTTTCTCAGGATTCATATTTTTAATAAAAAAATGTTTTAAATCTGAAGTGTTTTATAATTTTAGAATACAATGAAATAATAACCTAATTGCCGACATTTGGCGTTTGATAATAGTACCAGTTTTCGGTAAGCACTTACATTATAAGTGCTTTTCCAACATTGATAACAGCCATCCTATTCAATATCTTCCCTGAGAGGCCAGACCTTCGTAATTATTCTTAAATACAGCGTTTTCAAACAGTTTCCAGACCAATGGTTTCGTGTTACGCTCGCCACGCCGATTATCCAGCCTATCCCCGAGTCGAATTCCGAAAATACTTATGCAAAACAATTGCCAAGATGACATTTTATGGAGACGGCGCACATTCCAATCAGACCCGTTCAATAAACGCAGCTCGACGAACATGTTAAAGCGGGAAAAAGAAGATACGATCGCGGGAAATGGTGGTGGAGTGGAGCGCTCTCGGAAATTGAAAGTCAATGAAAGAAACAGTTAAATATTTGACAAAAGGACATCAGTGCCAAAAGAGGATCTTAGCACTCGCGCGGCAAAGCATACTTCACTCGGGATACGCACAAATGGTCAGCCTATTAACGCTGATCCTTGAGCTTCTTAGATGCTTGGACAAAGAAGGTGCGTAGTCGGGGAATTGTGGTCAACGGTCCGAGCTCTGGGCTTAAATAATTAGCGTAATGACTTCTCGGTTGACAAGCTGCTAGTTCACGACTAATTAAGTGTATTCTCAAATGATGACAATCATATAATGTTTCGGTGAATCTCTAAACACGGATAAGTTTGCGGAAAAGTTAGGGTTGGGTATCGTTCGGGCAAAGAGTAAAGAAAGGCGCCAGTAATGCTGAAAGGTGGGAGTTATTTTCTTCCCGGCTAAACTGTCGTCGACATCCACAGTGAATGTTTGGTAAGGAAGAAGGCGGGGATAGAGGCTCGTTGTTGGCAGGGGTGGGCTGTCGTGAAATTTGCATATGGATATCGTTTGGCATTTACTTTCCTTGGAATTGGATTTCAGGAAATAGCAATATTAAATTAAACGGGGAAAATATTTAAGTCTCTTGGAACTGGAAAGATATGCGTGCGGTTCAACAGGAAGGACTCGTAGGGAGAGATAGACACCGAACAGCATGTCCCGCTAACATAAGTAGCTGAACAAATAATCGAGAAAACAGAGTAATATAACCAGACAGCGATGGATACACTTACTTGGCTAATGTGAGGGAAGGTTATTTCAAAACGCGGGGAGCGGCGTCATAATTTTTCTCAATATGTAATAAATGGCGTGGGAGTAATAAAGAGGGGTCGGAAAATGATTTATCAGGACCAAAAAGGGTGAAATCAGGGGTTGTCCTCGTAATGTCTGAGTGGGGTGAAAAATCCCTAAAAACAAATAAGGGTCTCCGGTAATAATAGTGTGAAATAGTAGACATAGCGTTGCTTGATTGATATGGGATTCTTACGGCCTTTGTGAATTATTTAAAACTGAAACATATTCCAGATTGTAGGAGACTGTTTACCGCACTCGGGTTCCCCTAGCAGTATCCTATCTAAGTAGTTCAGGTCTCGACTGATTAGATAGATAAAGTTCAGACTAAAATAGATAGATAGATAGATAGATAGATAGATAGATAGATAGATAGATAGATAGATAGATAGATAGATAACGTACAAACTAAAATAGATAATGAACAGACTGAAATCGATAGATAGATATATAACGTACAGAGTGAAATAGATAATGAACAGACTGAAACAGATAGATAGAGAGAGCTAGAGAGAGAGAGATAACGTACAGACTGAAATAGATAATGAACAGACTGAAATCGATAGATAGATAGATAGATAGATAGATAGATAGATAGATAGATAGATACGTACAGACTGAAATAGATAATGAACAGATTCAAATAGATAGATAGATAGGTAGATAGATAGATAGATAGATAGATAGATAGATAGATAGATAGATAGATAACGTACATACTGAATTAGAGAATGAACAGACTGAAATAGATAGATAGATAGAGAGAGAGAGAGAGAGAGATAACGTTCAGACTGAAATAGATAATGAACAGACTGGAATCGATAGATAGATAGATAGATAGATAGATAGATAGATAGATAGATAGATAGATAGATAGATAGATAGACAACGTACAGAGTGAAATAGATAATGAACAGACTGAAATATAGAGATAGAGAGAGAGAGATAACGTACATACTGAAATAGATAATGAATAGACTGAAATCGATAGATAGATAGATAGATAGATAGATAACGTACATACTGAATTAGATAATGAAAAGACTGAAATGAAATAGATAGATAGATAGATAGAGAGAGAGAGAGAGATAGGTATAACGTACAGACTGTAATAGATAATGAACAGACTGAAATATATATATATATATATATATAGACAGATAGATAGATACACGTGATAGATAGATAGATAGATAGATAGATAGATAGATAGATATGGGATTGTTTTAAAAGAAGACAGAGTTGTCTAATCAGACATTTGTATTATCTCGTTATAGATAGATAGAAAGATACACGTGAACAAACTGATATATAATTAGATAGATACGAAAGGAAAGAAATAGATATATTGATGGATAGATATGAAAAGAATGAGATAGATAGATAGATAGATATGGGATTGTTTTAAAAGAAGACAGAGTTGTCTAATCAGACATTTGTATGCACTCGTTATAACGCTTTTAATAGTGTCGTAAGGGTACAACCTGTACTGCAGCCGCAGTAGAAGTGGTGTTTCTTGGGCAAGATGGCCTGACAGAGCCAAAAACCTCTCCAGACCGGTTTAGAATCCGAAGTTTCCTTCTCCTAGATCTATTCCATCCAAAGCTATAGAACCCAGTCTATCCAGCTATTTACCCATAGTAGGGGTGGGAAAAGAAGAGGATTTATACCTTTCCCAATGGTATTATTAGCACGCAAATGAATTTAATGGAACCGAATGGAATTCGAATATATATATATATATATATATATATATATATATATATATATACAGACAAATCTTTCATCTATGGGCCCCCCCATCAAAGCACTCCAGATGCAATGGCCAAAATCTGCAGGCAAAATAAAATATAGGCATAAAACTACCAAATCCTCAGCGATGTATTTCAAAATTTGCGGGTTTAACGGAACGAGTCGTATTAGTTCTCAAAGTGACCACTTGGCAGCGGTAGCGTGCCTTTCAATTTTATACAGAGATGGGTGTCAGTCAGTCAGTGATACACGCATTCGATTCGTGACTGACGAGGCAGATTTTTTTTCCCCGCTGTAGGTTGCCATTTCTTTCTGCGGTAGACCAGTTGCCATCCAAGTGTATAGAACCCGGTCTGTCCTACTATTTACCCATAGATGGCGGGGAAGAAAAGGATTCATACCTTTCCCAAGGATATTTGGACGAAAGTGAATTTAATGGATTCGACTGGAATTCGAACTCGACTCTCTGATTCCTTAATCCGAGCTGCTACCTATTACTCCACCGTGGTGTACTCTATCACAAAGTACAATACATTAGCGTGTGCGAAAGAAAGTATCTGTAAGAAATCTATTATTTTTGTTGTTTTGATTAATATATCTATATTAAATATATATCTATTTATGCCATATATACACGTTTATAGTATTTATATTAGGTTCATAACAAGGGGTACACACTTTAGCGGTTTTATATCTCAAAACAATCCCTTCCCATATACGCAGAATCAGTATATATATATATATATATATATATATATATATATATATATATATATATATATATATATATATATATATAATGTGTGACGTCATTTGTTTACATTTGGATACGCATTGAGCAGATATGAATGTATGAGAGAAAATCATCGAGAATTTTGTTTTAAAAACAGTAAAATCGGCCTTGCTAACCGAACGCTCCTCTGGGGACCAATCGGTTAAGGCACGTCAGGCTATATGACGGTTCCGTATAGGATACAGGTTCGATTCGTGTCGGAGGACGCATATTTTCTATGAAAATTTCTCGGACATTCAGGCCGGTAAATGTTGTTAATACTGTTTATTATAAACAGAACATTTACATAAATATTTATATCTATAAAATGAGCGTATAAACATTAAAAAATGTCTTAATATATATATATATATATGTGTGTGTGTGTGTGTGTGTGTGTGTGTGTGTGTTTCCCAGCGCCTCTTCCTTAACCATAAACGTCACTTGTTTTCTCATTACGCTAAATTCATTTATCTAAACACTAAACCCCTTTTCACTGACATTTAACATGTTTCCCATAAGACTAAACCCACTTTTCAAAAGCCTCAATACCGTAAAAATAAACATTTTATCCTAATGCTAATCAATGTTAGGTTTCATTTCCATTTTCATAGATTGCATTGCAATATCCTGGTTGACACACCGGTTCTGGAAAGATCAGGGAAGTTAAGCAACGTCGAGCCTAGTCAGTACCTGGATGGGTGACCTCTTGGCAATGCCAGATGCTGTAAGCTTGGATGTAGAGGTGCTATGGCTTACGGCCATATCATATTGAAACACCGATTCTCGTAATGTCACCGAAGTTAAGCAACATCGAGCCTATTCAGGACCTGGATGGGTGACGACTTGGAAACACCAGGTTCTGTCAGCCTGGCTATGCACGTGGCATGGCTTACGTTCATATAACGCTATAACACCGGTTCACGGAAGATCACAGAATTTAAGCAATGTCAGTACTTATAGGGGTGACCGTTTGGGATTACCATTTGCTGTAAGCATGAATTTGCAGTTGGATTGGCTTATGGCCATATCATATACAAACACCAGTTCTCGTAAGATCACGGAAGTTAAGCAACGTCTTGCTTGGTCAGTATCTAGATGAGTAAACACTTAGGAATACCAGGTTCTGTAAGCGTGAATTTGCAGGTGATATGACTTACGGACATATCACATCCAAACACCGGTTCTCGTAAGATCACCGAAGGTAAGCGACGCCGAGCCTGATCAGAATGTACTGCACGTGTGGATGTATAGGTGGTAAAGCTTATGGGCATGTCACGTTGAAATATCGGTTCTCGTAAGATCATTGAAGTTAAGCAACGCCGTGTTCTGTTAGTAAGTAGATGGGTGGGCGCTTAGGTATACTAGGTGCTGGGCTCTTGGATCTGCGTGTGATGTATTCGGTAACATTTTAGAATTTGAAATCGGATGACTTGGTTCCAATTCCAATCGGGTTCGTTATATTCAGTTACGTGCTTGGGAAAATTATTGATCTAAATCTTCTCCACCCAGCTATGGGTTAATTAGTATGACGCGTATCAATAAATAATTATTATCTCCAAAAAGATTCTTACAATCGGAAAACGTTTACTGGCTTTTAATAACACGCAAAGGGTGATAAACCGTAAAGAAACAAATCATTCAATCCCTTCTCTGTAAAAATAAATACTTTCTCACTAACGCAAACCAATCCCTGATAACAATCGTGTAGTATCGTATGTAAATGAGAGTGACAAGTATAAATAGAGAACAACTGGTGAACATAAGGCCATTGCTTAGTAAACCCGTTTGCTAAACGTTACGCGGAGAACTGTGCTACGACTGCTACTACACAGAGACATATACCAAACATAAAAATGGCGTCGCCTATAGGATCGTTAAATTCGCTGAACACATAGAAAGAAGGATAACAACTTTTGCAGCATTTGCTAGAGGGAAAAGATTAAGAGATACAAAGACAAAAGGAGGAGAGACTGAGATCAGCATTAAAGAGAAAACAAGAAAGACAAGAGGAAGGACAGCACTGTGCAATAATAATCAGGAATAGTAAAAGAAAAAGAAAAAAACAAGGGTGTACGACCACTCCGATTCAGGGAGCTGTAGTATCGTATGTAAATATGATAGACAAGTATAAATAGAGAACAACTAAGTGAACATAAGGTCATTGCTTAGCAAACCCGTTTGCTAAACATTACGCGGAGAACTGTGCTACGACTGCTACTACACAGCGATATACCAAACATGACAAATCGATAAGATATAAATCCATTCATGTTGTAAATGATAATGAATATCATTTCTAAGAATGGGATGGCATTTGTCTATTTCTACCTTTTTGAAGTATTTTTCGATAACAATATAAGACATTATCCCAATGATTCACGCAGTGATATAAATAAAAGCAAAATATTTGCATTAGTACTTTATTACATTCCTTTTAAAGACAGCACTTCTCGTTATTAGCAAAAGTGTTTATAATGGGGCGGCGTGGATAATATTTTGCAGTATCGATGAAAGCATGATTGAGATACAAATTAATACAGATTAACGAGCAGTGGTCTAAGGAACATTGGTCAAAAGGAAACCTGTCTCAGGGAATTTGTTTAAGGAATACTCGTCTAAGGACATTTGTCTATGAAGTATCTCCCTAAGGACCATGGGTCTATGTTGTAATCGGGAACTAAAGAAACTGAAGCACCGTTTCTGCTATTGTTCAGATACGGAAGTAGCGTGTCGGCCATATTGTTCATGCGTTAAAAAAAGAGCAGGAGTACCACTTCGGCGGACAGAAAGCACTAAGCCGAAACTGTGTTGTCGTCGTCACTACAGACCCCACTTACCATATTGCAACAGTCGATAATAATATTTCTTTTTAATAAATTTACACTTAGTTCGTGTACAAAATACTTATTTATTTATATTCACTATATTACAGAATAATATTTAAGACACTTATAGCAACATTAATTACTGACGATACATGCAGTTTATAGGCATTTATTGGCGTTTTTAAGCATGTCACCCCAAGCCAGGCGAGGAGTGCCACTAACACGGAAGCGGTTACAGAGAATAGGAGGAAGAATAAAGAGACGTGATAGAATAAAGGATGAAGAGAAATACGTTGAATAGATCTGGGGGTGTCGATTGACATTACATTTGAATATTTGGATAATATAGCTATCAGGGGAGCAAATAAGACGAATGGAGTTCCACAGACGGGAAGTGCGAGACATGAAGCTTCTGGAGCAGAAGAGACGGCTACATTTAAACGTTTCGACAATGAAATGGTGGGAATGAGATGCCGACCTAGTGGCAAGTTTAAATTCATGCAGTTTGGGGACCAGCTAAAGTAGCTCGTCGGAGCAGTTACCGTGAAAGTATTGGTAGAAAAGACAGAGGGAAGCAGCGGCACGTCTGTGAGAAAGCGGCTGTAAACGAGATGCCAGATCAGGGCCAATCACATTGTATATCCGTCTCTGGATTTTGTCGAGGACTTTAAAACAAACAGCGGTGGCTCCAGACCATATATGGCAGCAATATTGCGTGCAAGGGCGAATGGTTGATATATAGATTTAAAAGATAGAATCGGGCGAGAATAACTTTCTGGCGCGTCACAGAGATGCGTTGTTTGTATATTAATACAGCCCACATTGGACCATAATTATCTAGACGATTATCTCTCAGACGTATATTCTTTTGACGAGTGTTCTTTGGACCGATATTCTTAGAAAGAATATATTCATTAGACCAATATTCCTTAGACCAGAGTTCCTTAGACAAATGTTATTTAGACGAATGCTCTGGATCCCATGGGAGCAATACAGTGTCGCATGTAAATGCTGTTTAATTCCCGCATGCAGTAAAAAGATAATAGCAGGTTCTTTTAACAAATTATCTAGGTAAAACGCCCCAGATCCGTTAGTTAACTATGTCGGTTTTACATTGTAAACCCCGTATCAAAATCACCTCTCTGCTGTTTCGCCCACGAAGAGCCTTCAAATTGTTGACTGATTGATTACTGATTACTTTAATTTAATTTAGTCTTTCGTCTGCTGCGACACGCAATGCGCAGTTGGGGCAATGTTGAACAATCAATTAGCCTAACACCTCGATATTTCTTCACGTAATATCGTGAATCCCGTAACGCATAAGGGTCGTCGGCGCAACATACGTACTGCTGTCATATCACTAGTGTGCCCAGCCTTATTCAGAGTAATTTTGAATTTAATGTTTTTCTTCTCTTAACCTGTTTGCTACCTCAAGAACTCGGGCGAGAAAAAAAATAAATGGTGCGTCACAGAGATTCCTTGTTTGTATAATAATACAACCCACATTAGACAATAATTATCTAGATCAATATTTCTTAGATGTATATTCTTTTGACGAGTGTTCTTTGGACCGATATTCTTAGACCAGTGTTACGCCCACGAACAGCCTTCACGTTTCTGACTGATTACTCCTCGGGTTTTATTTAATTTAGTCTTTCGTCTGCTGGGACACGCAATGCGGAGCTGCGGCAATGTTGAACAATCAATTAGCCTAACACCTCGATATTTCTTCACCTCCTGTCACAAATCCCGTAACCCATTAGGTTCGTCGGCGCAACATACGTACTAGTGTGCCCAGCCTTATTCAGACCGGTTTTGAATTTAATGTTTTTCGTCTCTTAACCTGTTTGCTACCTCAAGGCAAGACAGCCCAGTAATCCATACTTTTTAATCCATTTCTGGGGAGAAGAAACATCGAATCATGCTTTTTGCAAGGGTATTTAAGCAAAATCGAATGTACCGTATATACTCGCGTATCATGCGACCTTTGAAGGCCTAATTTCGAAACTAATTTGAATTCAGCAAAAAGAAGTATAGTTTAGTCAACTGTCTAACGAGGGTCAGCAATACATACTCTAATTTTATACCTCGCCTACGGTGCGACCCTCTTAAAATTAGCTACAAAATTGTATATTCAAAAGTCGCATGATATGCGAATATGTCCGGTGATTCATAATTCGGCGAAAATTTACAAGTCGTTAACTCGGAGACGATATATACATTTACTAACATGGATGTTTAGAAAAAAAAATTGATAATGGTTTATTAAAAACCGAAAGTACTCAGACAATTGGATAAATTGTAATTAAAATAGACAATTGGTCCAAGATATAGAAAATAAAAATTAAAACTTTCTTCGCAAATATCTCTCGTTGGTTTTTTAAAACAAAATTGGATAAATTAAAAACTGGTCTTGAATTTAGTGTTTTCTTCACACTATTTGCTATTTCAAGTCAAAAGAGCCGAATCATCCCTACTATTTGACTCATATCTAAACAAAAATGGAATAATACTTGTTTAAAGGTCATTTATACAAAATCGAATATATATATATATATATATATATAAATATATATATATATATATATATATATATATATATATATATATACTAGGATAGTAGATCCCAAACAGATAGGCCTATACAGAGATGATTCATTTTCATCCCCAATAGTAATTGTCCACTAACAGCGAAGATACTAAAGAAAATCATTACGGCTTTTATATGACAAGGATTTAGGACTGAGATTTCTTCTAACCTTAATGTAGTTGATTATCCACACATCACCCTTAACCTCAATAATAAAACGTTTAAACCATACCATAAAGACAATAAAACGGCCCCCTATCTTAGTGTTAATTCTAACCACCCGTATTCCATTGTGAAACAGATACCTACCTTATCCTTCTTATCCAACCCCAACAAGTAACCCTAAAATATCTAAATTGAAATGTAGACAAAGAAATAGTAAAGGAAACATTATATGGCTCACCCCACCCCCATTTCTGCAAACTGTCAAATATTAATATCGGACAGTATTTTCTAAAGTTAAAAAATAAACACTTTCATAAAAAACAACCCTCCTTGTAAGATCTTCAATAGGAAAACGATTAAAATTAGCTACTCCTGTACCAAAAACATACACAACATTATCAACTCACATAATAATCATATTTTGAGAAATTTCTACGCGATAAACAACAAACCTGGTATTGGACCCTCCTGTAATTGTAGATATAAAGAAGATTGTCCAGCAGAGGGCAAATGCAGATCTACCAGGATTGTATATCAAGCAATCATTTTCCCCCAAAGAAAATATGAAAAATTATGATTTTTACATTGGGTAATGGAAACAGAGATCTTATACCCATAGCCACGACAGCTCTATCAAAAAGTTCTTTTCAAATGGAGAATTAAAAGCGAAATGTTTATAGATTATAGGTTCCGCGCATACTCCTAATAGTCTTAGAGATAAGTGTCGCTTATATTTAGAAGAAAAAATTTAGAATAATAAAATACAATAATTAAAATCAACTATTGAATCAGAGGAATGAATACGTAAAAATTTACCTTCCTCTCTGCCGGGTGCTGATAGCTTAGGGGAAAATCTGACTGATGCCAAATCAGTCAGGTTCGCATCCTGGCTTGAGGAAATCGGATATCTAGCCACACTGATGATCTGAAATACAGCGAAACAGTCTGTCTAGGGATAACAATATACATACATACCGATATATATATATATATATATATATATATATATATATATATATATATATATATATATATATATATATATATATATATATTAGCTCCTGTGCGCAAAATCGATGAACTTTTGTTCCTATGCCAAAAATCGATGAACTTTTCTTGTGCTCAAAATCGATATACTTTTGTTCAAAATAAATGTAAAATGTTGTAATTTGATTTATTTTTTGCAAAAAGTCTACCCAAACCGAAAATTCCATTTTATCTTTTAAGCAATAAGGATAAAAAATGGAAAATATTTCAAAAGATTTATTTTTCACTTAGCTAATGATGTAATTGGATATATACTTATGTATTTGATAACGCATTTAACAGCTTATAGCTATAGCATAACATATACATTTACAAATAAACGAAGAATGCAAACTTGCATATACAACTGGAAACTTATATCTACAAGTAAGTATAGCTATATAAAGAAAAAGAATGTAGAATATTTATTATAATTATAGAATAATATACAATTATTTTGTTAGAGAATATAAATGTAACCTGGACTTTCTCCTTTTTACAGAGGTCATAAGGGATTTGACTGCCCGTTCTATAATTATAATAAATATTCTACATTCTTTTTCTTTATATAAGTTTGCATTCTTCGTTTATTTGTTATGGGAATTTCCAGTCTCGATGATTCTGGATTCTAAAACTTTTTCACGGAGTTTAATGCTTTTTTATGAGCCTGCAAACTGATAATCATCTGCTTTGTAGATTTTGTCAGTATGCCAATGATCCGGAAAGATGAATCTACACATTTCAAGTAGTGAGTCTCTTTTCTCTGGTAGAAAAATAAATGCCAAAAGCAGCTAGTATTGCTCTAGAATTCCATCTCGCGTTATTTAAGTTACGCATTTTTGAAACTACACTTTATAAAATTCTCCAGTTCCTCCGATAAAGAGGAAAACTCGTGTTAAATGAAATAGTATATATTATCATGCCATTCTATTTTTTTCAGTAATCTCTTCTTTACCATTCTTGAAATTCTTCTTGAGATGTTCGAAGTTATTTTACAAGCTCACGGATATTCGATATTGGGCAATGTGTTTTTTTCTTCAAAGTTCGTCATCCATTTCTACGCCAAGCACTCGTTTAAAAACGTGATATTGATAACCAATGAACTATAGTTCTTCCAGGATTTTTAATCAAATACTGTTTGTAACTGAATGACAATCGCATTTCTTCGTCCACAGTTCATATTCGTAATGTCCGCAACAATCAATTTTATGCTCATCTATAAACAGTATTCACCCAGAACAGCTGTTATTCCTTTGACAATAAAATATCCGTTTCTCCATTTGGAAGATCTATTGATTCTAGCTTTACTTCTCTTCTTTTATTATAGATCCTGACCTGGTATCACGACACCAGACACTTGCTCACGGACTGTCTTTTCTACAAATATTTTCATTGCAACTGCTCTGATGAGATAATTTCACTGGTGCCCCAATTGCATGAATTTAAGTATGCTACTAGGTTGGCACATCGGTCCCATCCTTTTACTGTCCGAACAGGTAAATGTAACCGCCTGTTCCACTCCAACAACTTCTCTTGCACTTCCCGACAGTGGAACTCCCTTCCTCTTACTTGCTTCCCTGATAACTACGATCTTCAAATATTCAAATGTAATGTCAATCGATATCTTCTGATTCCTTGATCCTGATCTCCGTCCTTCTCTTTATCCTTTCATCAAACACCCCTCTTTACTTTTACATTTCAAGTAATGAGCCTCTTTTCTCTGGTAGAAGAATAAATTCAATAGGAACATGTATTGCTCTAGAAGTCCATCTTGCGTTATTTAAGCTACGCATTTTTGAAAGTACACTTTATGAAATCCTCCAGTTTCTCCGAAGAAGCGGAAAATTCGAGTTAAATGAAAAAGAAATTTCATATCATCTCGCCATCCTAGGTTGGTATCTAGGCCCAATCCTGTCACTGTCAGAACAGTTAATTGCAACCGCCTCTTCTACTCCAACAACTTCCTTCGCACTTCCCGACAGTGGAACTCCCTTCCTCATACTTGTTTCCCTGATAACTATGATCTTCAAATATTCAAGTGTAATGTCAATCGACATCTTCTGATGCCTTGATCCTGATCTCCGTCCTTCTCTTTATCCTTTCATCAAACACCCCCCTTTACTCTTACTCTCACTCTCTGTAACCCTGTGTGTTCCAGTGGCACTCCTCGCCTTGCTGGGGGTCAAATGTTTAAAAAGAAAGAAAAATCACTGGATATATTTGGACATCATGTCGTTTACCATTAAAATGCAATGACCAATTTTCTAAGTGTAGTGTTTTCTTTATTTCTTCTTTAAGTTTAACAGATACTTTAATAGTGAATCTGTAAATATCTGATTGAGGGGGAGTCTCAATGCCAGCTCCATTTTGAGATAACTGCTGACAGACATTTTGTTGCTTTCTTGGTTGATATGTTTGAAGATGTTACTAATTTGGTTTCAGTTTTGGTTTTGCTGTATTCCTTCCTTTTCTTTTGTGGGTTGTGTTTCAGAACTTTAGGACTCTTCATATTCCCTTCCTGTTTGGGTCCTTGATTCAGCCTCTGATTCAGAATTTGATGTTGTTGTTGTTTTTCAAGTTCACTCCAAGGTTAGTTTTCTTTTTTTTTTTTTTTGGATGAATAAATAGCTTTGGATTCTTGCAGTCTTTCTAATTATATATCCAACATTTGCTTTGTTTTCGATCTGAAAATGATATAACCGTATGTCCTCCCTGTTAGATTATTTTGGGTATTATGTACTAGTGAGCAAACCCAAATGACTTGACTCACTTTATAGTTCCCCAATTGTAGGTTAACCAATCAGGAGACGTGAAATATTCAATCTGTCGTCTATAAAGGCGGTCATTTTGATTACTCTCTCCGAATAACCAGTGACAACCTGTCAGAAGCCAAAGAACAGAAGGAAGAACTACGCTCTGCTACTTTAATCGAGATATCCACTGCTAACCTGAACTACGCTTCCCTACTGTCTTCGAAATATTCACTGCCAACCTTTGGATTCTTTACTCAAAGACTACCGTCATCATGAACAACACTCCCTTCATATCCAACCGATATTTTTCATTCAATGGATCATATTTTCCTCGTTTCACAGATCCATCGTAGGTATTAAGCACTTGATTGTATGAACTGATTTGATAAATTTGGAAAATTAAATTTCTTTTGCCATAAACTTGTTACTTCTTTACCGATTTCCTTCATACGTTTTTTTTTCTTTCTTTGATGGAAGCTCCAAGAAACGAACAACAATTTGGATTTTGCGTGTTACCTTGTTTTGTTTTACAGTGAGTGTTCTTTTAGTGGAACAGTTTTTCTTTTCTTATATGATTCTTGAAATCTCATAATGTTCGTCCAGCACTATTTTATGAGACATTATGGTTAAAAAATGAATACTCGAATACCTTTCAGCAAATTAATCAGCCTATATACTCTGAAAGAAATAAAAATATTATCTCCCGAACACAACACACTTTTCCCATTCACCTTATCTAAACCAGCGTTCACTCTTATATACGAGGGTCATTCAATAAATAAGGTGAATTTTTCAGTATAAGGACTTCTAATACAGATAGAAGCTTACATTTTTTTTCAACGTAGTCTCCCAGCACTTTCACACACTTTTCCCATCTGTGCAAAAGCTTCCGTATTCCCTCAGCGTAAAAATCTTTGGACTGATGTCTCAGCCAGTCGCTCACAACACTTTTGACTTCATCGTCACTTTTAAACTTCGTGCCTCTCGTGAACGCTTTCAAGGGACCAAACAGGTGAAAGTTTGAAGGGGCAAGGTTGGGGCTGCAAGGGGGATGAGGGAGCAGTTCCCATCCCAGCTCGTTGATGGTCTGCACCGTTTGGGCTGCTGTGTGAGGCTTTGCGTTGTCATGATGCAAGATGACTCCTTCTGACTGATGAACCCTGCGTTTGTCCCAACAGATAAGCTCAAAGTCCTTGCAGTGTCATCCACTGTCACCCTTCTGTCAGACTGAATGAGGTCATTGACTGATTCGATCACCTCAGGAGCCCTCACTTCTGTAGGCCTCCCAGGCCTGTCTTCATCCTCAACACTGTTCCATTCTTCTTTAAACAATTAAGCCCACTTGTAGACATTTTTGGTCTGAAACATGTGGCACCATACACAGTTGACATTCTCCTATGAATTTCAACTGGTTTGCACCCTTCAGCAACCAAAAAATTGATAACTGACCGCTGTTCAATCCTGGAGCATGCTTCTTGGTTCTTTGTTAATCGCCAAAACTCTCAAAAAGTTTTTTTTTAATCTGTAGAAGAAATTAAATCCATGTGAAAAAGAAGTAAAACAAAAAAAAAGAAACAAGAGTAAGCTTCTATCTGTATTAGAAGTCCTTATACCGAAAAATTCACCTTATTTATTGAATGACCCTCGTATATCACAAGATGCATACTAAAATTTTTTAGAAAGTTCTAGAATGCTACAGAAATTTCTAAAAGTTCGTGTAGTTTCTATAAGGTTCTAGAAGGTTACAGAGAATTCTAGAAGGTTCTCTAAAAATTTATAGAAGCCTCCAGAATTTTATAGAATACCTCCAGAATGTTATGGTACTATCATACTTACGTACGATTTTGGTGATTTCGTGCTGGGGTTCACATTTAAAAAACATAAACTAAATTAAAACCTTCTTCAGTATTTTTTATAACAAAAGTTCATTGAGTGACAACTGACTATTTCATTTTGAAGATTGCTTTCAAGTATGAAACAGACTTTTGCCGTTTGGTGTTGACCTCAGTGTCCACTTTTATATTTTCGCTCTTTTACTTGACCACTTTTACCCATAAATATAGCATAGCTTGTGATTTTCTTTTTCCTATATACATATTTATTATTACTATAAATGTTACTTTTTGATTTATTTAATAAACAGCTAAATGAATAACAATGGGCCTAAATTGAGAAGGCCTACTGAAGAAATATTGTGCCTCCGATTACGAATCGAAACTTCATTCATTTTTGTGAATTTTAGCGTATTTATTATTAGATAAACGCACAGTGACCGACAGGACTCAATTAGCTTTACCGAAGAGTCTTGCTATATCAGCCTTAATAGTCACTGTTTACAAACCCACACTTCCTTCCTCCGAGCGCTCAACCGAAATTAATTTTTCATGAGCATATATATATATATATATATATATATATATATATATATATATATATATATTGTCAAATATGACAGACAACGAATGTCTATTATGTTTGATCAGGAGCTGTTCTAAGCTTCGTGTATTGGCTTTAGTTTCGTGAGAAAATAAATACAAAATTTTCCAACATTCGGATATTTTTTTATTATGCTGTTCCTCAATCTAAGCTTTCTGCTCACATGATCCACCATCGGAGTGGTTATCCGGACATTACAACAGAGGTGTTCACCATCAAATATGACATCCTGTTATATTTATCGTCGCATAGCAAACTTCTATGTAAACATGATCATGATCAACCATAAGGGGCATTCGTTGTCTGTTATATTTAACAATATATGCTTGAATAATGATCTACTGCCCCAATACACTATATATATATATATATATATATATATATATATATATATATATATATATATATATATATATATATATATATATACCACCAAAACCCAAAAAGGAATAGAAGAAAAAGGGGACAGAAAGGACGAAAAAATAAACACATGCTTAAACACAATATAGACAGCGCTTTGTGTCTCGGAATGAGAAATCGGAGAGCTGAGTTCGAATTACAGTCGGGTCACATTCACTTATGAGAAAATAACATTGTAAATATAGAAATCCACCTTTTCCCCAGATATGGATTAAATAGTATGGTTTGTGTATGGTAAAAGTTCTCCAAAAGAAAAATGTTAATTCAATATTCACTCGCAAAAAATGAATTATTCTTACAATTCACAATATGTTACGGTTTTAAATAATATACCTATGGTTGATAAACCATAAAAAAACAAATAAATAAATAAATAAGAATTGTTGCTATATCTGTGGAAAATTCATAATTAAAAAATACAAAGAGAAAATAAAATATTTAAAAAAATGTATATTTCTGCTACATTGGAATAACACCTGGAAGCCCAGAACAAAATTGAACCCCTCACAGTATCTGCTCGATTCGTTTAAGGAAAATATGAGAGAGTTATAAAAAGCTCTTTGGGGGTTTTTTTGTCTTTTTTTGGGGGGGGGGTTAATCACAAAAATATCAGTAAAGATACTGAATGTTGTTCTTGCAAACTTCAAGGATGCAACAAAAACAATCAGAAAGAAATCGTTAATCCTAATCTTCCATCAGCAATAAGACCTGGACTCCATGGATCTGATCTATCAATCCTACTCCAATTGTTAATCTCCATTATATAGAATTTTGATCAGAGGAATAAAATGCAGATGAGGAAGATGAATTTAACCCCAAATGTTCAAAGCAATGCGTCAAAGCCATTCACGCAGGAAGAACGCAATCAAGAGAGACGATGCTCTCCCCAAAGATGTTGCAGAATTCTTGCATTCCATATATAAAAGCATGAAGCCAATATTCAGGAACAATTTTCTCGTGGTAGCGATATAGAGAAAAATAATTTTGTACCATAATTCAACAAAGATGACTCATCCTTGATTGATTACATTGATGTAAATTGTCTAGTGGAGAAATATGACATCAAATACGACACAGGAGAACGGAAATTATTTTATATATTCATCTAAAAGAAATCGTTATAAATGCAAATCTCGTGTGAGGAATACATTCTAAATGCAATTTGTTTTATTTGTGTCCATGAGCGCCGAAATAAATCTAACTCAGATTTGAGCCTTTTATTTTAATGACTTTAATTTTTCATACCTGTGTAATTACCGTATATATATATATATATATATATATATATATATATATATATATATATATATATATATATATATATATATTTTATACATATATATATACATATATATATATACACACACACATATATATACACATATATATATATATATATAAATATATATATATATATATATACATATATATATATATATATATATATATATATGTATATATATACATTTTATACATTTGTATTATATATATACATTTTATTTTATTCTACATTCAACATCATCACTTGATAAGACACCGGAGGTGTTGAAACAAAATGGCTATTTTTGTAGTGATTTTATAACATATTTATGTTATAATTTTTAAATAAACAATTACATATATATATATATATATATATATATATATATATATATATATATATATATGATATAAAATTGCGAAATCACTTCACTAACTAAATTTTAAAGATGCATTAACCCACTAACCACTCGATGAATGTTATGATCCTTGTTTTTTTTGTTTTTTTAATTATAATCTATATTAGGTCTTCCTATAATAAGCAAGTACATTCGACGGGTCCTCCGGTCATCATCAAACATGGAAACTATTTTCTTTTTGGTAAAATTCAGGTAGCATACGAGACGAAAAATATAAGGCAAATCGAAATATGTTTTTTGAAATGTGTTATTGATAACAGATATCGAACTTTTGGAGCGTGCAGTCGCAACACCTTAGCAGTCAACGTGTCCTGAACTAAATATGTCAAGAAATAGAGTTATGTCTCAGTTGTTATCTCGAAGATTTGCACGTTGGCTCCGTTCATTTAAATCAAATATGTGATGTAGTTTAATTTATATTACAATGAATCATTCATAGAAAGAAGTAAATTAGTAAAGTTAATGATATAAAATGTTGAAATCCCTTCGCTAACATAACTTTAAAGACGCATTAACCCACTAATCACTCGAAGAATGTTATGATCATTGTTTTTTTTTTAATTTATAAACTGTATTAGGTCATATATATATATATATATATATATATATATATATATATATATAATTTTAGAAATCGTGTTTTAATAATCGTGTTTCCCCTGCCCTTCGTTCGCACGGACGTTACTCCCTGTCAGTACCTCGTGAATGATGAAACATTCCGTGGAAAGATATAAGTCATATCAGAGACGCAACTTGATTCACGTGAAATAAAGTTAGAAATGTCTAATGTCTCCCGCTAATATCTCATAAATAATGGACTATTCCGTTTTGATCGCGTGAGAAGGCAGAAGACATATGAGAGACGCAACTTGGCTTCAGTTACAAAATGAAAGCAAACAGGGAAGATAGAAGAGTTTAACGTCTGTTCCAGTGAACTGGAAAAAGTTGCCAATTTCACATCTTTTTATTTTGCCTCTTTACCTTTTAAGATATCGACTAGCTTTCATATTTATGATAGTTATTGAAATATTTTGTTAAAATTGTTAGATTCAAATATATAACGATGCGTTAAGAGAATTTGTACAGATATTTTATTATCTGTCTATATTTCTGAGATGAGGTATTATGTACATTATTTACATTATTCGGACTATTGTCCTCATCTTTGTCGTCATATTTTTACAACGTTTCGGCCGCTGTACGCTCCGGCCTTCTTGTAATGTCAAACTGAACCCTTTATTTCTCTCACTGGGGTAGACTGTTCTAGTTCCAAGTGCCATGTTTAATGGATGTCAGTTATCAGTTATCTCCTGTTAATTTTCCTCTGAATGTTCTCCACTGCCTTAACCGGGTATTGAACTCACACTCTTTGGGTCCTGTAACTGGATCTAACCAACGCCTTTATCCACTGTGCCATCTGTCCTTGAGGATTCAGTTTGACATTCCAACCACCTGAAGAAGGCTGGAGCGTACAACGGCCAAAACTTTGTAATAAATATGGCGACAAAGATGAGCACAATAGTCCGAATAATGTAAATAAAGATATTTTATTTTCATAAATCTAACCATCAGCTTACTCAATCATTATTTGGGGTATTACGAATAAATCATAATTTTCGAATAGAGCAACTGAAATGTTCACGGGTTAAAACTATTTATAATAAGTAGGTTTTTCGTGATAATTGTGGTAGTTTTAATTAATATATTTAGCATTTCCTTTGATTTCCCCCCTGGGTCCCAACCAGAATTCTAAGGTCAGAAATTGCGTAATGACATTTTCAGATGCACACTTGAACCAAACAATACAAAGGCTTACACATACATAACACCCTTCATGAGCTGTGCATGTAAGAACGTTTTTTATTGTATTTCTTGAAGACATGAGCTGCCTTCAATGGGTCTCTATGAGTCTATCAAAACTATTTCAAATCAAACCCAGGGTCTCAACCATAACTGGAATTATTGATTTCTTTACGTTTTATGTTTTTGAGATTCCCCGCTTCAAACGCATCTTTATTCTGACGGATTTTTTAAGATGTCCAAAAATACCATTCCAGTCTGCAGAATCCTCCGTGTCAATATGAACGCACATAATCATTCTGTGGTGTATAATTCTCATGTCTGAAAAGAAATCACAATGAATGACAATTTTAACGAGAAAATATCAGAAAAGACTCACAAATGGTTCTTCGTAGGAGCTCGATTGAGTAAATGAAATAGCTGTACCCCACGACTACAAAAAAAAAGAAAGAAAGAATGACAGACCACGTAATCATTGAAGAAAATAAATTCTTAACATTCCCCACCATCAAATCGAAAAACTCAACTTACAAATTTGTATAGTTTTCTATTTCACTACGTTATTGAGATATACGTGACCGTTTTTAACATGGGGAACTGGGTGTTTTCACTCGGGCCTCTGGTCTAAGCTGGTCTATGCTGGTCATAGCTTGTCCAAGCTGGTCATGGCTGGTCTAAGCTAGTCATAGTTGGTCTAAGCTAGTCATAGCTGGTCATGGCTGGTTTAAGCTAGTCATAGTTGGTCTATGCTAGTCATAGCTGGTCCAAACTTGTCAGAGCCGGTCCAAGCTAGTCATAGCCGTGATACCACCAGCATAGGGACGGAGCCCTGTGAACGCTAAGTAGATTTACTTGACCCCCACTGAGTCAGGTTGTCACACAAGGTCAGTTTCTAACCTGGGGACCCGAGTTTTCACTCGGTCCGTTGGTCTAAGCTGGTCTTAGCTAGTCATAGCTTGTCCAGGCTGGTCATGGCTGGTCTAAGCTAGTCATAGCTGGTCTAAACTAGTCATAGCTGGTCCAAACTTGTCAGAGCCGATCCAAGCTAGTCATAGCCGTGATACCACCAGCACAGGGACGGAGCCCTGTGACCGATAAGTACACTTATTTGACCCGCCCCACTGAGTCAGGTTGTCACACAAGGTCAGTTTCTAACCTGGGGACCTGGTCAAATTGGTCTTACTTAGTCATAGCTTGTCCAAGCTGTTCAGAGCAGGTCTAAGTTGGTCTTAGCTAGTCATAGCTTGTCCAAGCTAGTCATGGCTGGTCTAAACTAGTCATAGCTGGTCCAAACTTGTCAGAGCCGGTCCAAGCTAGTCATAGCCGTGATACTACCAGCACAGAGACGGATCCCTGTGACCGCTAAGTAGATTTACTTGACCCCCACTGAGTCAGGTTGTCACACAAGGTCAGTTTCTAACCTGGGAACCCGAGAGTTTTCACTCGGTCCGTTGGTCTAAGCTGGTCTTAGCTAGTCATAGCTTGTCCAAGCTGTTCAGAGCTGGTCTAAGCTAGTCATAGCTGGTCTAAACTAGTCATAGCTGATCCAAACTTGTCAGAGCCGATCCAAGCTAGTCATAGCCGTGATACCACCAGCACAGGGACGGAGCCCTGTGACCGATAAGTATATTTATTTGACCCGCCCCACTGAGTCATGTTGTCACACAAGGTCCGTTTCTAACGTGGGGAAACGAGTGTTTTCACTCGGGCCGTTGGTCTAAATTGGTCTTACCTAGTCATAGCTTGTCCAAGCTGTTCAGAGCTGGTCTAAGTTGGTCTTAGCTAGTCATAGCTTGTCCAAGATGGTCAGAGCTGGTCTAAGCTAGTCATATCTGGTCTTGTCTTGTCATATCTGGTCCAGGCTGATCAGAGCCGGTCCAAGCTAGTCATAGCCATGATACCACCAGCACAGGGACGGAGCTCTGTGAACGGTAAGTATCCGAATGTGAACACACTTCCAAAGAGGAATTTACGAACTCTATTTCACTACGTTATTTGCGGACATCTTTTAATGCTGTTGCAATACACATGAGTGGAAGTTTTGCGTGTCGAGTAGCCGACATTTAAACTTACATCTGAAAATTCTGGTGACCAATTTCATCAAATATAATCATCTGTGTGAAGAAAAAGAATAGTTGTTTGGTTTCAATGTTATCGGCTTATAATATAAATATACTGATGTGATGGAATAACCCGGCACACCCATGAATGATTACACTATAGGTAGTAAGTGCCTATAAGGTCGACTATCTACGAGAGACGGGGTAGACGTGAGAAGAGTGAGAGAGAGACGACGCAAGCAGGCCCGACCTTCCAATTAGTGGCACTCACAACTAGATTGACCTGTGTGTATAACTGTACCGTATTTCATATTGTACTGGTTGTGTACAATAAACCTTTCTTCTATTATCCACCTGGTGTTATTTGTTTATTCCCTTAGCACGGAATATAACATATACACACATTTATAGATTATTAATATATGTGTATATATAAACCTCATTTTACTCATTTTAGTAGAAGTGAGCAGTTATTTTATTACCTTGTTTTTACGAGAGAAAAACAAAAACCGGTCAACATTTTCAAATAGCTTTTTTTTACCATTTTCTTTTTATAGGGTTTCATTATTAAATTGCCATATATGATGATTGTATCTGTCTATATTTCTGAAATGAAGTATAACTGATAACTGATATCCATTAAATATGGCATGTGGAACTAGAACAGTCTACCCCAATGAGCGAAATAAATTTCGACATTCCAACCAACTGAAGAAAGCCGGAGCGTACAAATGCCGAAACGTTGTAATAAATATGGCGACAAAGATGAGGACGATAGTCTGAATAATGTAAATAATGTACGTAATACCTCATCTCAGAAATATAGACAGATGCTGTTTTTTTTATAGTATATTCTAAAATATTTTATTTTTGTGAGAATTAGAATTTTGCTCAGTATTACTAAAATACGATTCATCTTAAAACGTTTCTTAAATATTACCTTTACTGTACTCTTAATAACGAGATTCATTTCACATAAGCGGTCTGATAAAAAAAAGTATCGGGATTTGTGCTATAAAACGAAAACTACAATACATATCAATTCGGTAGTTAATCTACCTCGAAGAAGTCACATTCTGAAGATACACATTTTATCCAGCTTTGTTTCCATTGATGGAAGCGTTCCTGGAAATGTTGACCATGTTCACCATAGTCTATGAATATAGAATCCAGCGCAGTACGTAATCTGTTCAATGAAACAACGTTAAAGATTAACACTCACGAGTCAGACACTTACTGAATCTGACTATATCGCCAATACCAGTCTTCGATATCAAAGGCTGGCAGTGAATATTCTGGAAAAAAACATGGCCACCTTTTATACACGTTTTATTGAATAGTTTGAGCCTTCTGAATGGTAAGCTTCTATTGGTGAATTATAAAATGAGTCAGCTCATTTTGGCTGGCTCACTAGTCCACCAGAGTACCCAAAAACTCCAACAGAAAAATCCATTCTTGGATACCGAGCAAGTGCTTCGTCGAATTCTCTTCTCTTGGATTTCCTGGTCGTCTTGAAATTTTATTCCTTTTAACACTTTGACTCCTGCGTTCCGCAACAATTTTAACCCTTCTGCCTGAGCTCCTGAATCAAAATTCGCAAATAATTAGTATGTAATGTTTCACGGTATAGTTACAAAAATATAAGTATTATACTTAGCTGGGAGAGAGTATGATTGCATGCTTTAACTTTATCGTCAGAATACTTTCTTTGTGTGCCAGTCTACCCTCTTTTGATGCCCAACAATAGCAAAACTCGAGGCATGTGTTTATCCACAGTTCAACCGGTGATTGGCATTAAGTCATTTTCTCTACCACCGGTAAAGCAATGGACAATGCTCAAAGGTTTAAATCGGATTTGATCAGGGAAATATGGTGGTCGTTGAACCTAGAGAACGTCGTGCTTGGCCAAAGATTGCTTCCCAAGACAAGGTCACTGATGAAACATCTATGATGTAATAGGATGACCACACTCTACACATTTTCCTTCCAAGAACTATTATAAACAATGCAGGTGCTCAAGGTCAATCTATATCAATAGGCTTCACTCTGCGTACTTTAACTCTTTTATTATAGCAAGAGACCCGATATCTTTTGGTTGGACTACGTATACGTTTTGATAAATATCATTTTTGCTTTACCTTTTAGATACTTTATGATAAATATGTTATTATGCTAATGCTAATTCCAGGATTTATTTTGTATACGATTAGATTTGTAGAGTATATTTAATAAATGTTTTATTTTTCTTATAATCAGAATACTGTTTTTTTTTTTATTGGAAATCCTTTTACAATTTAAATAACTCTCAATAAAAGTTATTTTTATGCTTTTCTGCTAATTTTTACAAACAAATTTAAATCTAATGTCAATCGATATCTATTGATTTCCTGGTCATTCTTTTATTTTTCTCATTCCTTAATAATGTTTTTGGTTTCTAATTCTTTTTCACCCTTGCGTCTTAGTGGATTTATTGACTTGCTTGGAGAAAAGTCGATTAAAATTAATAAAAATTAAAAAATTTAAAATAACAGATCTTTAGTGACTTGCTGACAAATGTGTTGTTTTTCTGTGATAATCAGAATTTTGCAATGTTAATATACCCTGCAGGCAAACAATGTGTAGACAGCCTGCATTTCATTAAACAATAACCATAAAATGATATATTTATGCATTTTGTTAAAATAAAATTTAAATTTTTAGTAACTGCAACTTTTTGGTTTTATTTTTCAGTCTTTCTCCCTGTTTTTCTTACTGCATTTACTAAATTATGAATATTTTGTATGAGAAACATATTTTGTTTTCACCATTGACCATTCAGTAGATTTTATGCGTTCGAATTTGATTCAGATCAAGGAAATCACATAAAAAGAAAAATATGATAAGATTTTTCAAGTACATACTCTACTATCTGGTTTACACATAATTGAAAAAGAAGTCCTTTTCCAATATGGCGTCCTGGGTAAGACGTTAAACTATATCCGCTTCCTGGGTAAGACGATAAACTACGTCCAGCGGCAAGGCCTCTGATCAGGAGGTTTTGAGGAGCGTGGAATCACCTCTTAATTGCTGGTGTACCCAGGTCTACCCTGGCCCGTGGTGGTAGCAGCTGTTAAGGTCCCAGCTATGGGCAAATAGTTAACTATTACCAGCAATATTTTGTTGGAAAAAATTATTACCAGCAATACAATTTTGAAGGAAAAATATTACCAGAAACAGATTTTTGACAAAACAAAATATTACCAGCAATAAAAAATGTTGTCAGCATTAAATAAGCCATTGAGCTTGATATGCCGTAAAACAAAATAAACCAAACCAATCTAACAAGGACACATGGCACAGTGGATAAAGGCGTTGGTTAGCTGCAGTGACATGACCCAAAGAGTGTGAGTTCAATACCCGGTTAAGGCAGTGGAGAAATTCCAGAGGAAAATTAACAGGAGATAACTGATAACTGACATCCATTAAACATGGAACTTGGAACTAGAACAGTCTACCCCAGTGAGAGAAATAAAGGGTTCAGTTTGATATTCCAAGAAGGCCGAAGCGTACAACGGCCAAAACCTTGTAAAAATATGGCGACAAAGATGAGGACAATAGTACGAATAATGTAAATAATGTACATAACTCATCTCAGAATTATAGACAGATATAAAAATATCTGTATAAATTCACTTAACGCATCGTTATATATTTGAGTCTAACAACTTTAACAAATTTTATTGTAATAACTAGCATAAGTATGGATGGTGGTTGATATCTTAAAAGGTAAAGAGGCAAAATGAAAAGATGTGAAATTGGCAACTTTTTCCAGTTCACTGTAACAGACGTTAAACTCTTCTATCTTCCCTGTTTGCTTTCATTTTGCAATATAGCGATAAAGATGAGGACAATAGTCCTAATAATGTGTTTTATTTTTATAATTTGATTCATTTATCTGTCATTAAAGTTTTATTTTATTTCAGTATGTGTCTTATTTTTTTTTATTATATTCTGAATAGGGTTCTTTATATATTTTTTTTATTATAGTCTTAATCCGGTCTTCATTTAAAATAACTTAACTTTCATTGCCTTCTTCCTAAATGTTTTATGATAATCATAATTTGGTAGCTTTATTTGAAATATCTTCGCTTTCCGAGACTTTGTTGCAAATATTTTATTTTATGATGATTAGGATCCTATATTTAATTTCAGAGATCTTTCTGCTTTTTATCGAGTTCCTGATATGTTTTATTTATATAATGACCAGAATTCAATTCTTTATTTGAAATATTTTCGCTTTTTTTAACGTTATTAGTTAAATTTTTCTTACCATAAACCGGGATCTATACGTTATTCGAAATAATTTTACTTTTTAGATTCTTCGCCGAAATTTTTTGTTAACAGAATCTCTCTTAAGTAGTTGTTTGTAGCATTCGACACATCTCCTTTTGGCTCTTATGAATTCCTTAAAGACTTTCTCCTTCATTTTCTTGTTTTGCTTCCACCAAGAAAGATTCTCAGACTTAATGAAGGCCTTGATGGAGTCGATAAAATCTTTTTAGCGTAGTTTGTTTTTCTATTAGGCCCTGTTGACTAACTTTATTTTTTGCTTGACTTTCTGGGTGATTAAGTTAAACTGTATGAATGTAATCTTTGCAAATAACAGATTACTACCTGATTTCAGATCTCCTATATCCTCGTACAGCCTATTCGTCTGACCTCTTAATTGCTTGATTCATGACAAGAATATGTCAAATTGTACAAATCTAGTTTTTGTGAATAAAAGACTTCTCTTAAGCTTTTCAAATCTTCTGTTTTCTATGACAACCTTATTAACCAAATTCATTTACTAACAGAAAACAGAGTCCTTGTTTTTCCCGCCCGCGGTCAAATTACTGATGATGAGTGGGGTTATGCCGGGGGCATAGGTATTCATAGAAATGATCTTGCACAAAAAAGTCAGCATCCTCTGCCAAGTGTTCGCAGAAATATGACTCAAGTTGGCTTTTCAAAAATATACAAAAAATGAATCTCGAATAAGAAAAAAAAGCCATGATGGCATATGCCCTGTATCCATCATAAAAATGCATCATATGCTATTATTAGATATCAAACAATTCAGATTCTCTTATGCATGCATTATGGGAAATGATAATCGAAAAACTGTTGTTTTAGCCGAAGCGTTTCGTTTATTCAGGACTTTTTTCTAGGCATAAAACGAAATGAATTTATTGAAACAGAGTATCTATAAGCAAAAAACAAAATGTCGTTAGAAATTAGAGGCATTTAGAAACGCTAGTGTATATTCATATGGTCAACTGAAAAATTACGTCAATTACTTTATGCTTGAAGAGAATATTTTTACGTGTAGAAATATTGTTTGCATTGTTGTGTTGACGGATTCAACTATTTTCTTTTGATTTCTTGATATATTTGTTGTGTACATTGGCTTGGGAGAGTAGTGATTCTGTTAGGAAAGGTGTTATTGGGAAAAAACCGTAGATTAATATTTGGATAATATTCAATGGCGGCATTCCCGACGACTTTCCTTCAAAGTGGATTATTTTCTTTTTTTTATGAGTGTAGCCTTTATAAAATAAAAATTATGATTGAATTTATTTCTATGTATGATTAGTGTATTTGTTAAATTGTTTTCAGTTGACCATATGAATATACAGTAGCGTTTTTTTTATTCTTCTAGTTACTAACGAAATGTTGTTTGCTATTTATAGATACTGTGTTTCAATGAATTCATTTCGTTTTTTTTTTTACTTGAAAAAGCCCACATTGGACGAAACGTGTCGGCTAAAAACAACTTTTTCCTATTGCCTTTTTTCCTTAATACATATTGTCTTCCTCTACAAGTTAATTCTGAGAATTTTTTGCATACTCTAGTGTAGGTATCAGTATTAACAAATTTAATGTAGGAGATGAGGAAATTGAACACAATATGCAAAGAGTAGTTCCATCCAACACGGAAAGTTGCTACAAAATAATACTATAAATAAAATCAGGTTGTATAACACTAAAGTCTGGCAATAACATGTCCTGTTCTTTGTGATGCCAAAATTGTTTTTGTATTCCGATTCACAAGAGATCTTCAGGAAAATCAGGTAACTTTTGCTTTCTTCAGCTGTTTGCCTAATTACTGGTTAGGTTTCTGTCATCGTCTATTTTGGCTTGGTTTATTTTGGTTTACAGTATATCAACCTCAATGTCTTATTTAATAACGACGAGATTTTTAGGATAGATTCGTATGAATAGAATATATATTCTTTGGTTTAATTTGGTTTGGTTTATTTTGTTTTTCGGCATATCAACCTTAATGGGTTATTTAATGCCCACAAGATTTTTAGGATTAGTTCGTATGAATAGAATATAAATTCTTTGGTTTATTTTGGTTTGGTTTATTTTGTTTTACGGTATATCGACCTCAATGGGTTATTTAATGCCCACAAAATTTTTAGGATTAGTTCTTATGAATAGAATATGTATTCTTTGGTTTATTTTGTTTAACGGCATATCAACCTAAATGGGTTATTTAATGCCGACAAGATTTTTAGGATTAGTTCTTATGAATAGAATATGTATTCTTTGGTTTATTTTGTTTTACGGCATATCAACCTCAATGGGTTATTTAATGGCGACAAAATTTTTCGGATTAGTTCTTATGAATAGAATATGTATTCTTTGGTTTATTTTGTTTTACAGCATATCAACCTAAATGGGTTATTTAATGCCCACAAGATTTTTTAGGATTAGTTCTTATGAATAGAATACTTATTCTTTGTAAGAAATCAGTTTGGTTTGGTTTATTTTGTTTTATGGTATATCAACCTCAATGGGTTATTTAATGCCAACAAGAATTTTTAGGAATATTTCGTATGTATAGAATATGTATTCTTTGGTTTATTTTTGTTATTTTTGTATTTTTTTTTTTTTTTTGAGGGTGAATATACCTCTCTCTCTCTTTCTCTCTCTCTCTCTGTCACATTTAAAGTTAGATGTAGCCGTAAGTTCTATGCTAAGAGATTCCTCTCTCGCACTTCTCTCTCGTGGAATTCTAATCTGACTCCATACACTCCAGCCTCATTTTAAACTGAAAAAAAATATTAAATCCAATGTCAATAGCCATGTACTGTCCTCCCGATTACTATTTCCTCTTCCCGCTCATTATTAATGCTTGTCTTCCTGATTCTTCCACACCCAGCAACCCACTTATCTCTTAGTGACTTTACTGTCTTCAATGGGGTGATTCCGATTAAAAAATACATATTTTTGTTTATTCTTCTCCGACCAATTTCCTTAAGCCCTTTTTTTATCTAACACATTCGCATCAGCCTCTCAACCTCCGGCGTCTTACTCTCTGGGTTGTCTTCTCGGTCCTAACCGAACTTAAGGGAGTGGCCATAGGTCCCCTGAGCATCTGTAGATTATTCGACCGGTCCGCTGGTTTAATCCTGCTTCCTGCCTACGTTGTGTTTGGTTTGATCCAGAAAGCAGAAGTGATGTTCATCCATTCACCATCGACTGAAGATGTAGACACGGCTGGAGAGTTTGTGCTAAGAAATTTAGAATGCAGCAAAAAACATAATAATATCTGCAGAAAGCAGGACAAACAATTATTCAATAGTTGAATTGTTAATGTCTTTTATATATCAGTAAAGAATAGTAGAGAAAAGAAACGGGTTACAGAAAAAAAAAGAAACGGGTTACAGAAAAGAAAAGTATTTAACGCAAAATCTCATACACTGGATTCTAGACAGAGAGAGAGTGTAAGTGATTAACTTGTTGTTGAATCGTCTCAGAACGATATATGTCTCTTGCGATGAAGGGATAACGATTTCTGTGCGTGGCTTAAAGTTATAGTGGCGTTCATGAGCCAATTCTCTCTTCTCTCTTCAAGAATTTTCTCCAGTCAGCATAACTAAGCGTTTATATAGAAAAACCCGCCTGTTTTATAACTGACCCTCGGCCCTATTACTTCGCACGCGATTATCACGGGGTTCTGGCTGCTTCAACCAAAATCATGTGAATTTCAAAGTTCCTTCTAGCTTACCCAGCTCTATTTCAATTTTTAATCGGTAAAAATTATTTCGACCATTTTTTTCCATTGTCTTCTGATGACCCAGATTCAATGGGTACAACTTCTGCCCTAGATCAGATTTCCCCATCAGTAAACTAAATGCTCTGATTTAATTTCGCTATTCAAACCTACTCCAATTTCAAATTTAAAAAAATAGACGTGTGTGCGTGTGTGTGTGTTTCCCAGACTCTATCTCTCTCTCTCTCTCTTTCTCTCTCTCTGTCACATTTAAAGCTTGTAGTAACAGGCTTTCATTGTCACGTGAAGCCGGCCTAGAAACTTCCACCTTGTCCCACACGACCTTCAACCATCTTTGTTGTGTCCAATAGCAGGAATATAACTAATATTCTAAGACAACCATCATAAAAACAGAAATTGTTCGGAACATAGTTTCCTTCCTTTTCAATCACACTATTCGACCTTTGAATAAAAGCGTGGTCACCCGCCTCGTAAAGGGAGGCTATTTTATTTGCCACGTGTAGGTTGTCTCCGTCACCTCGTCAGCACTGATGAACCACTGTCTCCTGAGTGCCTCCTCTATCGGCCCCAAATGATGAATACCCTAGATTGCCATTTCAAGACTACTAAACTGCACTGGCCAAATTGAACAGAAACAAGGCGACAGGGCCTGGCAGATTAGTAACAGAGACGCTAAGAGCCTTTGATGATTTGGGCATAGACAAGAATACAGAAATAATAAATGAAATCTACAACGGTGGGAATATACCGGAAGATCTCAGCAGATCTATTTTCATAGCACTGCCTAAGAAACCAGGCGCAAACGAATGTCAACTCCACCAAACAATCAGCCTATTAAGCCACATAACTGATGTAATGAAATAACCTGTCACCAACAACCTATAAGTATCTGTAAGTCAACGGACTACAGAGTCCAGCTGAAATCTTTTCGGCTGGCAGGTCGAACTCTCTGCCACTGAGCAGAGAGGAATCCGGACGAGGCTATGCCGAAGGGCAGAGCCTGGTTAGGGGAGGTTGACCAACCCAAACCCGTTTATGCGGGTTCTACGGGCATTTTTTGGCTGAGCCTACGGGCTCGGAGAATCCACGTTAAACCCTGCCTTGTGCCACATGTAACCCTCGTGGGGGTTTGCTGAATATAGCAGCTGGAATCTGTTCCAGCTGTGCTGGTCGAACTCTCTGCCTTCGGGCAGAGAGGAACCCGGACGAGGTTATGCCGAAAGGCAGAGTCTCGTCCAGGGAGGTAGACCGACCCGATCACGTTTATGCTAGGTTTACAGGGAAGTTTTGGCCGAGTCTACGGGCTCGGATTTCCCAACAATAAATTTAGGCCTTGTGTCACATCCTACCCAGTGGGAGGTTGGTAAATACTACTAGCTGGGATCTGTTGAATACGTCTCAGACTTACGCGACCTTCCAATAATAGCACTCACGACTGGATTGACTTGCGACCTTGTGCATAACTGTTACCTTTATTCTTATTGTACTGTTTTTTTTTACAATAAACCTTTACTTATTTTTTCCATATTGTTTTTTTTTTAACTATGTATTCCTATTAGCACTGAATATAGCAGTAACAAAACTCATCATCCGTATTCTAAGGAATAGAGCGCGCAGCAGAATCAGGCCTGAGATAGGACAAGAACAGCGCGGGTTCGGTAAAGACACTGGAACAAGGAACGCGACATTCATGCTCAGAATGTTATCAGAAAGAGCAATACAAACGCAGAATGACGTGTACCTGTGTTTTATAGACTACGCAAAGGCGTTCGAAAAAGTACGCTACAAAGATTTGCTAGAGCTGATCAGCAGCCTTGATATATTTGGGAAAGACATTTGAATAACCAAAAACCTATGCTGGCATCAAACTGCCGGCATAAAGATAAAAAAAATAAGTTCAACAGATATACAAAAATAGAAAGTGGCGTAAGGCAAGGATGTATCGTCTCTCCGGACTTATTCAACCAATACAGAGAAAGTAATTCTGAGAGAATTGGAAATCATATTAGAATTGATCGTTGGCGGCCACAATCTTAACATAAGATACGCAGATGACACAGTACTGATAACAGACACGGAAAAGAAACTACAAAACATCCTACAGAAGGTAGCGAAGGAGAGCGAGAAGAAGGGACTAAGTATAAACGACAAGAAGACAGAATGCATGGGCATCAGCAAAAAGATGTGCCCGAAATGTGATTTACAGGTCTGGGACATTCAAATCAAGGAGCTTGAAAATTTAAATATCTGGGAAATGTTCTGACAGAGAACGATAATTCCAACGCTGAGATCCGAAAACGCATTTAGATGGCCAAAGACGCATTCCAAAAGCTAGGCAGATTATTACGAGACAGGAGGGTTTACCGCAGTGAATGTTGGACGGTATCCTCAAATATAGAGAAACTGGAGGCAACGGAGTTGCCTTCAAGAGTATGGAGAAATAATCGGTGTAGTGACTCGAAAACATATTGGAATGACCAAAGACGCATTCTAAAAGCTAAGCATAGTATTAAGAGACAGGAAAATTTCGTTGGAAACAAAAAATGTACTTAACTGTTAAGTGATAACTGTCCTGCTGTACGGCAGTGAATTCTGGACAATCTCTTCAAAGATGAAGGAGAGACTTGAAGCAACAGAAATGTGGTTCTACAGAAGGATGTTAAGGATACCATAGGCCGAAATGTCACGGTTTGGGAAAGAATGGAAACAAGGAGGAAGCTTATACTTGACATCAGGAAAAGGCAGCTGAAATTTCTGGTATACGTAATGAGGAAGGAAGGCTTGGAGAATCTGATACTCACAGGGCGAATAGAGAGAAAGAGAGACAAGGGAAAGCAACGCATGACATACTTAACGGGCTTAAGTAAGTGGATGGCAGATCTGGGTCTTGGAGAAATAGCAAAAATACAAAATTATTGAGAGTTAAAAGGGTCAGGAAGAAATGGAAATCCATGACCACCTACGTTCTGAAGGTTCATGGCATATAAAAGAGGAAGATTGTTTATGATATTGTAAGACTTTGCAATGTCATGTTCTAAAAGCTCATCAATCAACTTCAAATGTGATCTATTTCGAAGAAACCTTACTAAGAGTGATTCTTTTATCAGCTGTAATCAGTAAAGCAGCCCGTTGTTCTCATTTTCATTCACAACAGCAACTTGCCAGCAACTGCGGGGCTTTTCCCTACAGTTAATTTCTTCTTTCTCTCTAGGTTTGCCATGACATCTACTGACATCGTAAAAAAATCATTAAACCCCTGAGAATGTTTGCAAAACTTTCTCTTAAAAAAAGAGAAAAGAAATTATGACACAGTTCTTTGTTTTCTCCGTGTGTCCTTTTTTTAATGAGTTCACACGTACAGAAATGAAATCAATCATTCTTTTCTCTGGACTCTTTTTCTAGATGCTATAGTTTATATCTAAAAACAAAAACGAACGATTCTTATATTTTTAAAATTACATTGGCAGTAGCGAAGATCTTTGAAAATACAAGACTGAACAAGAATCGAGGTGAAAATCTCGGAAATGTGGCACATGAAGAGTCTAAAATTCCCAGTTGGGGTTGGGACCCTGGCTTTGATTGGAAAAAAACTGCTGATACACTCACTGGCGCCCCATACCTTACAAAATATAAATGAATGTTCTCACAAGCATAGCTCACTCCCTATGAAGGTATATATCTATGTAAAATGTGTGCGATTTTAGGTTAATTTATTTTTAAGGCTTGTTTTATGTCTACGATTCTTCTTTGCTTTGAATATTGGTGCCATATCTAGTCTGCTGCTCTTGCTATATATTTAGAGATTCTTGATGAAATCCGAAGAAGAATCGGCAATGCTAATGGTCTTGACCTGACATCTCGACTTAAGTTCCTTTCCAACCGACGTAACATACCTTCCCTGTGCTTTTTCTATAAATATTTCTATGGTAATTGTTCTGACGAACTTTTCGCTAAGGTACTTAGACTTTATGAATTTAAATGCAGTACTAGATTGGCGGCAAGGTCTCATCTTTTTACACTTGAAATGGCTAAATGTAACCATTTTCTTCTATCGCACTTCTTGCTTGTGGAATTCTCTTTTGGTTTATTGCTTCCCATTCAACTCTGATTAAATAAAATAATTAAATGCTTTTTCAGTCGTTATCTTCTGCCTGAATTCTTGTTCTTTTATTGTCCTCTCTCCTTAATAGCATTTTTTTTTCATATTCTCTAACACTCGGCAATACCTTGCGTCCTAGGGGCTTTATTGCCATGCTTGGGGGTTAAATGATTCTTTTAAATTATTTTTTTAATTTATCACACTAACGAGAAGGGGGAAAATGTCATGATGCCATTTCTGACCTTAGGAAATCTGGTTGAGTCCCGGAAGGATATGACGACACGACTGAAATAAAAGGAAATAATAAAAGGAAATAATAATAATAATAATAATAATAATAATAATAATAATAATAATAATAATAATAATAATATCATTGATCATCTTGTATCAGGTTGCACGATATTGGCACCCACTGAATATAAAACCCGGCATGACAGAGTGGGCCAATATCTGCACTGGAAAATTTGCAACTCCTACGGGAAGGAAACTGAAAGAAACTGGTACGAACACCACCCAGACTCGGTTACGGAGATAGGACCTGTTACAATTCTATGGGACTACACAATACACATCGACAGAACAATCAAAGCCAACCCGCCAGATATTGTTATTAATGACCACAAACAAAATAAGTGCCACCTTATTGATATGGCAGTCCCTGCAGACTGCAATATATCTTTGCAGATATTCGAAAAACTGTCAAATTACAAGGACCTTGAAATAGAAATCTCAAAAATGTGGCGCATGGGAACATCAACAATCCCTGTTGTAGTTGGAGCCCTTGGACTGGTTGGAAAAGATTCCAGTAGACTAACTGAAGGGATCCCTGGAAGTCCATGCCTCAAAGAGATACAAAAAATTGTTCTCACAAGTACAGCCCACACTTTACGAAGGGCTTTATCTATGTAATTATTTTTTTTATTTTTTTTTATTTTTTCAGTGGAAAGTGTCATGATGCCATTTCTAACCTTAGGTCCCTAGACTGGACCCGGAAAGAAATGTGTAAACGCCAGATATCAAAGAAAATAAAAATAATAATAATAATAATATCATCATTTTCGTCGTCTTTCAAAAATATTAATCAAGAACTCAAAAGCGGAAAACGGTATTAGGTTTGCCCTGATTATATTCTAAAAATACGACGACATGATTTCGGGGGATAATTAAATAAAAACATAATATTATTAATGTTTATTTTTCTTTTATATCGGAGTTCTGTTTCCAACAATCTTCCTAAATTTCTTTTCCTTCTCGGGTCACTTTTTTTCTGGGTTGAAGCCTTCCCTGCCTATTCTTTACGCCTCTTTCTCGTATAGACTTTATGCTATCGTATGAAACCTCTTTTTTTTTCAGAACTAAAGTCTCTCTCTCATGCACCGCTTTTCTCCCTCTCACTCACTCTCTCTATCCCACATCTCTTTTTTATGTCTCTCTTGCTCACTCATTCTCTCACTCTCACTCATTTTCTATCACATCTCTTTATTATCTCTATCACTCTGTCTCTCACACATCTCTTTTCTCTCTCACTCTCTCTCTCTCTCTCACATCTCTATTTCTGCCCCACTCTCATTCACACACTCTCACATATTTTTCTCTCTCTCACTCTCTCACTTACGCTCATGCATCTTTTCTCTCTCTCTCTCTCTCTATCATTCTCACGCATCTCTTTTTCTGTCTCTCCCACTCTTTTTCTTACACATCTCTTTCTGTCACTCTCACTCATTCTTTATTCTCTCTTATACACCTCTTTTTTCTCTCTCTCGCTCTCTCTCTCTCTCATCTCTCACATATCTCTTTTTCTTTCTCTTTCAAACATATCTTCTTTCTCTCTCTCATACTCACTCACTATCTGTCTCCCTCACACCTGTCTTCTCTCTCTCTCTCTCTCTCTCTCTCTCTCTCTCTCTCTCTCTCTCTGATCACGCTTTTTTTAAGCTTCTCATCTCTTTCTTTGCTGACATCCTTTCCCCTACCTCGTTTTTTTCTCGAGTCGTCTTTTATTTTTTCCTCTACCCCCCCATCTCTACCCCCCCCACACACACACATTTCTATTTTTCTCTCTCTCAAATTCGATTCTTTCTTTTTCTTCTTGTCTCTTCTCGGATCTCAGCCCCTTTATCTTCACATTTCTTTCTTCCCATTTCGATCTTCACGTTTCTTTCTCGCAAAATCTTCAACGTCTTCGTTGCTTTCCGCTCCTTAAACCACGACCCCGCAAACCTCCCCCGCCCACACCCAACGAAAAACATCATTAAATCAAATCCGCTATTATGAAATTTCACAGAGAGTTTAAACACCGGGAAAATTAATTAATCTGTTGTCTTTGTCCCACCAGAATTAATCCTGGATTAATGAATGGATTAACGACATCTTAAACTTATGCAAAGCTTTTACGAATTTACGTTATCAAAAATAACCAAGAAAAAAACACATCTTAAGAAGCTCCCAATCTTCGAAAAAGCCCATCACCCACCAATAAAGAGGCAAACAAGAAATTGTTATTTATTTACAATTTCGACGTTTCCGTTCTGTTCTTTTTCTTTGATTTTTTCTTTGTCAGCCAGTGAACAGTGAAACCTTAGGATTTTGCGCGTGTTTTTTCTTATTGACCCTTTTTTCTCTGTTGTTTGCGATTTTAAATGATTGAGAAGAAACATGTAAATGAAAACGCATTATCGTGTTTTATGTTGTAAATTAATTTGAACGGAAATTAATGACTGAAACAGGAAAGAGATTTTTCATAATTACAGAAATAAAAGAAAGGGATAAACAAAAACGAACATAGTAGCAGTAGCAGTATTAGTAGTAGCAGCAGTAATAGTAGTAACTCGTTTAAAAAAATAGTTACTTCTGCTACTGCTACTACTACTACTACTACTACCGCTCATTCTGCTACTGCTACTACTACTACTATTTACTATCTCTCAGTTGTGTCTCTGTCTTCAGGCAGAGTCTTCACAGGAGCGACTCCGTCAAAGGACAGTGTCGCAACTGAGGAAAATTATAATGAAAGGAGCCCAACCCTGGGGAACAGCAGCCCGAGGCCGCTCCCTCTCATTTCACCAGAGAAAGGGATCGGTGCTTGCACCGTGGACAGCGCAACCGACGGACAATTTTTGCTCCTGGCCTGAGTGTACGCGCTCGAGTCCCGACATTAAATAAAGACCTTGTGTCACATCTAGTAGACAGAGTAACTACCTAATAGTAATAATAATAGTATTAGTAGTAGCAGCAGTAGTTATAGTAACTAATTTTTACCTGTGAAAATTTCGCGGTTTTCCTATTCGAAGTTTCTGATGCATTTTAATTCTTAAGTTTATGATTGAGAAATCTCACAGCGAATTCTACGACAACAATATATCCGTGGAAATTTCCCTATCACGTTGTTAAATATTTGAGCTTAACGACTTTAACAAAATATTTCAATAGCAATCATAAATATGAAAGCTGGTCATTATTTTAAGAAGTGGGTATAAATGAAAAGATATGAAATTGACAAATTTTCCATTTCACTGAAACAGCCGTTATACACTTCTACCTTCTCGTCTTTCTTTCTTTCTTTCTTTCTTTCTTTTTGTTAATTTTCTCACTGGACCCAAGTAGCGCCTCAGATATGTGCTTGCTTTATCAAAACGGAATAGTCCATTATTTATGAAGTATTGGCAGGAGACGATAAACACTTGTAACTCTCATTCTGTCTTTATTTATTTCATTTTCTCGCTAAAAAGGCCATTTCATTGTGGTGTAATGGTTAGCAAGCTGGTCTCCCGAGATCAGTTACGACTGAAAAGTGAGTTTGATCCTCACTTGGTAGCCCATTCTTTCGGCTTTGTGCCACATCTTACATTTTAGTAAATAACCATTTTCTCACTAAAACCAAACAGTGTCTGTTCCCCCTCTTTCCACGCGATTAAAACGGAATAGGTTAATACGAAGTATTGGCAAGACATAATGGTCGTTCGAACTAACGATAGGGCGAGGGTACAAGCACATTTATAACAGAATAATCAACTTTTTTTTGTGAGAATTTTACTTTTTAGTTACCAGTATTATTAAGAGGTTGAGAAATGACCCCAAATGTAAAATCTATTTTATTTTTTCTTTGTCGCCTTTTAATGAATTAGTTAGTGACCCTTCCGTTAAATTGTACTAGTGGATGGGTCCACCCTATAAGTCTTGATTACTATCACTCTTAATGGCGTCAGAACTTGGAGAGGAGAATTAACAGATAAAAGATAACTGACATCCATTAGACGTTGAACTAGAACAGTCTACCCCAGGGAGCGAAATAAAGGGTTCAATTCGACATTCCAACCACCTGAAGAAAGCTGAAGCGTACAACGGCCAAAACGTTGTGAGAAATATGGCAACAAAAATGAGGACAATAGTCCGAATAATGTAGTGTAGATTTTTCTTTGACTTTATTTAACATTAATTTTTTAATTTTTTATTTATTTCTTCGTCAATGGAAACGTATGTCCACCTCTGACATTTCACCTGGTAATGGCCATTGCTACTTATAAAAGATAAAACTTATTATATTCAGTAAAAGTTCCATATGCCTGTGCTACCCACCTGAATACAATACTAGATGATGAACTCTTCAACTATGGACATCTGAATATTACCCACTACCTGATGGGCAGGACGAGCACTTTAGTCTTGGTCGACAGTCGTCCTAGGGCTGGTACACCCTAGGACGACTGTCTGTCAGTGCCTAGATTCGGAGGAGACAGATGGTTAGTTCAGCTAGAAGTGTCTTTAAAAAATCTACAACAAAATTACGCCCTGACAATTAAGGATAAAACGCAAAAAAAAATATTGATACAGGATAGGGCCGCGTAGCTCAAAGAGGAACCAGTCTGGGGTCGAAGAATCTGTCACTGGAACAAACTCTTACAACAACGATGAGATACCTGGTCACCGAATCCGACCTATTTCCAACCTTGAACCAAGTGATTCGATGCCAAATCAACTAATAAAAAGAAAAACGAAATGGACTGGCGCAGAGTATCACCAAATCATGACACCCTTTTGCATCGCACTCAAACATCCACAGGATCACATTGTGCAACTATACAGCGCTGCACTGCATTGTTTAGCGTACAAACCACTGGCAAACATCATAGAATGAAATAATGTCATATACATAAGATATTTAGTATCCATTGGTAAGATTGGTGTCAAGACAATGAAAAGATCAAACAACAGGCTGATATTGCCAGCTTGGAAGGCAAAATTGATGCGAGAAATAAAGGAAATCAGATGTGAGATATCGATACTAGATGAGATCACAAGAAAACCAAACATCTCAACACACAAATACAGGAAGACCAAGCGGAGATTTAAAATTAAATTACTAAATGAAATCCCGGCAATCAAGGAAACGCTAAAACAGAAACTGCAGTTAAAGGCACAGAGAACAAGACGTTGCGAAAAGCGTTGTAGGTTCTATCGCCAAAATAAAGTATTCCAAACGGACCTTAATTACAGGGGAATTGAAAAAGCAGTCAGAATGCCACCATCTATTGAAAAAGTGCAGAAATTGGGGATAATATTTGGAGCGACCCAAAGAAATATAACCTCAATGCAGGGTGGGATCAACAAGAAAAGTCCCTTACGAAATCTCAAAATTGCAAATCCCTAGGAAATAACATAGGTATCCACTTTTTGGCTCTATCATCTGTCATCAATCCATAAATCGTTTGCATAAATTTTTTTCAATGCTTATTAATAATCCAAAAGAAGTCTCAAAATGGATAACTGAAGGTATTATCGTGATTTCCCAAGCATAGCTTAGATGTGGCACAAGGCCGAAATTAGAGGTGCACGAAGTGAGAATCGAACTCACTACGCAGTCGTAATTGTTCTAGCGAGACAAGCTTGCTAACCATTACACCACCTCAAGGTGCCCTTAATGAAGGTATTATATATCTCCTGCCAAAAAAAAGTGTGAAATTGATTATCTGAAAATTATAGGCCAATAACATGCCTATCCACCATATATAAATTGATCACGTCTATCCTAACGAACAGTACTTCCTCTTTCTTCGATGAAAACAACATTCTTTTTATGGAATAGAAGGGATACCGGAGAGGTTCATATGGTTTCAAAGATCAACTATCGATAAACAAAATGATCCTGGCAAATTGCAAAAAAAAGGAGGTATAAATCTCAGCAAAGCTTAGATAGATTACCTTAAAGCCTTTGATGGTGTGCCTCACTCTTGGATCCTGAAGACTTTGGAAATATACAAAGTCTCCTCGGTGATAGTAAATTTCCTTAAACACATCATAGGATTGTGAAAAATCACATTATACCTAAATCCCACAAGAAGCAATGCCACATCTAATCGCCTGAATATCGGACGTGGATTCTTTCAAGGAGACTCCCTGTCACCTCTTATGTTTCGTCTGTCCTTAATCCCCCTTACGAATAAACTAAACAATAATAGCTATGGATACTAACTAAAAAAGAAAGTATTCAATCAACTACTTTACATGAACGATCTCAAACTCTTTGCCAAGGACGAAAATGAGTTCAAGGGTCTCCTCAATACTGTAAAATGTTTCAGTGATGACATAGGTATGGGTTTGTCGTAAATAAGAGATGGACTGCGACACTCGTTTACGACACTGTATTCGTTTACAGACCGATCTCCGGATTACGACAGTAAGCCATATTCGACAATACTAGGAGCTCGTGTGATGTGAACCCTGCTTGTATTTTGCCGAATAAAGCTTGAATGAACTCATCTTCCGAGTCTCAGTCTTCATTCTTGACAGGTTTACAAAGCCACACTCAATAAATTCGGATTTTGTCACAAAGATCGAGGAACTGGAACAAGAAGAATCCTATAGGAGACGGAATACAGCATATATCCAAATGAAGGAGTAGTTAAGAAAAGAGTACTACAGGCATGGCTGTTTGGTACTGAATACTGAGCTGAAATTTTTAAAACAAAACGAAAGAATATCAGCTATAAACACTTTAGCTATTCCTGAGGTGCAATACAGTTTCAACATCCTTAACTGGACCAGAGGTAAAATTAAGCGAATAGACGTCAAAACGAGAAAGCTTCTCACCTTCCACCGCATGCATAATCTCACGGCTGATGTTGATCGTCTGTAATTGCCTAGATCCGGAGGAGGCAGAGGATTAGTTCAACTAGAACTGTCTTTACATAATCTACAACAATTGACCTTCAAAGTTACCTCGAAAGTACAGAAGACTGGATGATGATGTATGTCAAAGATCATGGTAGAATTTAGAAACTTTATTCAGGCATAAAGGAAATCATATATGGAATAATTTAGTTCCATGTGGCTGAAGAAATGCAAGTAAAACATAATACACCGACTGTAGCTGCAAAATACTTAAAGAAAGTAAAAGCAAATGCAAAACGACCAGATGCAGAAACGATGGGAAGAAAAACCGCTTCACGGTCAATATTCTTTCCGTGCCAAACAAGATGATGTAAATAAACCTCATAGCCATCAATAGTGCAGGGTTAAAAGCTGAAACCGAACCGACATGTAACTTCCTCTGTAGCTAAATGGTATATCACGTCAGGTTACAGAACATTTCCGTGTAGGAGACCGATTCGATTCCTGTCGGAGGATACATACTATTTAAGAAATTTCTTGATATTCAGGCCAGCAAATGTTGTTAACACTGTCTATTATATACTGAGAATTTAATTAAATATTTGTATCTATAAAAATAACATATAAACAAAAAATATATTAAAAGAATTGTCGGATTTAATCCATTTCATAATATATATATATATATATATATATATATATATATATATATATAAGGACTTTATCAAGGCAAATTCTTCCCTCCTTTTTAGCGCATTGACTAAAATAACTTTGATTTCACTTTATTTATCCTTTCACAGAAATACTCTACCTGAAAGATTTCACACACACACACACACACACATATATATATATATATATATATATATATATATATATATATATATATATATATATAATGAAAAATGTGAAACATGTTAAGTTGCTAAATGTCTTCCTATTATTCTTTATCGTATATATATATATATATATATATATATATATATATATATATATATATATATATATATATATATATATATAAGACATTGATCAGAGTTGAATTAGACCAGAAAAACATAATAAAATGTGCTCACTACACGGAGAAAAGAAAACTAAATAAAACTAAATATTTAACATGCTGAGCTTTTAAATTTAAAAAGATTAAGAGATCAACCGATCGGTATCTTCAGCCGATCCTGGCTAAATAATTTTCTAACGCTTTATTATTTAAAAATAAATAAACAAACGCACAGCGCGAAGCATAATAGAAGGGGAGGGCAAAAGAAAGTATATATATATGTATGTATGTATGTATGTATGTATATATATATATATACATATATATATATATAACCATGGAATATTAGTGTTTGTGCCTTTTATATTATATTCTTACTCTGTCATGGACATTGAGTTCTACATGGATTCTATACTCTTGTAAAGTTTGTGTATGTATGTATATATATTTATATATTTCTGATATATATATATATATATATATATATATATATATATATATATATATATATATATATATGTGTGTGAACTTCAATGTTCACTCTTATATATATATATATATATATATATATATAAGAGTGAACATTGAAGTC
>OZ038513.1:48980555-48988055 GCA_964036315.1 Acanthosepion esculentum | reverse complement strand
ACACACACACACATATTTATACCAAAGTATATTTAATTTTACTCATATATATAAATCTGATTGTGTGTGTGTATGTCTGCTTATATGTTCGTGTGTGTGCGTGTGCGATTTCTTGTGTGTGTGAGTCCATGCTTATACCTATGCGTGTGCGTGTTGTTATATTTAACAGACAAGGGTTGTCAGCTTAATTGTTTTTTTTTTTCAAATAAGATTTTGTATATGGGGATTGTTCTAGTTCCTCAAAGACACTTGGTCCAGTGGATAAAGGCGTTGGTTAGACTGGGTGACTTGTGAGTTCAGTGTCAGGCCACAGCAGTGAGAAACCAAAATGCTTGGAAGAGTTGATTTTTAGGGAAATGAATGAGACATGCGGAAGAGGCATGACACGTGCAACTAGAACAATCTACCGCAGTGGACGAAATAAAAGGTTCGAAATTCCAGTCATCTGAAGAAAGTCGGAGCGTACAACGGCCGAAACGTTGTGAATATGGCAAGGAACATGAGGATAACTGTACGAATAATGTAGGTAATCTAAATAATCATAATACCTCATCTCAGAGATATAGGCAGATATTGAATGATCGTTACGGAGCCAATATACCAAGTCCTCAAGGACACATAGTCCAGTGGATAATGCCGTTCGTTAGAACAAGTGACTAGATCCAAAGAGTTGTGAGTTCTATATTAGGCTGCGGCAGTGGATAAACAAAATACTTGGAAGAGTTGACTTAAAGGGAAATAACTGAGACATCCGGAAGAGGCATGGCACGTGGAACTAGAATAATCTACCCCCCGGTGGTCGAAATAAAGTGTTCAGTTCGAAATTTCAATCAGCTTAAGAGTGTAAGAGCGTACAACGGTGGAAGATTTTTGAATATAGCTATGAAGATGAGGAAAACTGACCGAATTAATGTAAATAATGTAAATAATCATAATACCTCATCCCAGAGATACAGACAGATTGTGATTCTTTAATGCTAATTTTATTATTAATCGATGACATGGTTGGGTAATCCATCAGTGTATGCTTTACAATGTGCGTATGGATGTATGTCTTGATTTAATGGGCAATGGCTCGGAATGAGAAATATTGGAGCCCTGTTCGAATTCTGGTTGTGTTCGTTGAATTCACTTAGGCGCATAAACCCTTGCCGAATCCATCGGTACTCCCCCAGGTATATGTTGAATAGCAGGACATTCTGTGTCCTATAGTCGTAATTGACAACCAATCTACCGTAGAATGAAAGGAGAGCCCAGTGCTGGAAAATCTTCTTCAAAAGCATTATAGTCACACAAGAGTGTAGCGCTTAAATGATATATTTTATGTTAAATAATACCTAATGAGATGATGTGAAAAGAACATTTCGAGCTGCTCGATGAAAATATTCTGTTTTTATTTCTTTCTTTGTTTGTTTCGTTACAGCCCTTTTATTATCATCGTCGCGGCACCCGCTCTCATACGAGCGTCAAGATCTTCATCCTCTCTCCTTATTCCCTTTCTCTCCTCTGGTAGTGGTGACGTAGATGGGTGTGAAGGCTCAGTCTACTCCTGAAGAGTCACGAGCAGCAGTCACAGCAGTGTGTGGGCGGTGAACGCGGATGGGCGAGTCGAAACCTCCTGGCAGCGCGTAGCAGATCCTCTTCATGTTGAAGGTTGGACTCGAAACTCTTGGTGAGCCCTCGGATTGTTCTACACCAGGAAAGGTCGATTTGCAGCAACGATTTGCCAGGTGTCAGTATCAACTGATCCTGGAAGCGTCGTTCTGGCCCTTCCGCGTAGCCTCTTGCCGCTGGCATGTTCTCCAAACGGGGTGATACGCAGGAGTCGAGTAGGAAGTTATTCTAGACGTGTGACTCGCACAGCGGAAGCAACGTTGAAGGATAGTCACCTCGATATATGTTCGTTCTTTTATATAGCGTGACCAAAAAAAAACGGGAACTTTTTAACAATCCAATAAAACCAAGACTGATGGAAGAAAAATATTTAATTCATAGTAATTGAAACCTTAAAACATGCCATTTAAGAAACAATGATGGAATTTTCATTTTTTTTAAATTAATGTCCTGTAGATGGCGTCCTCCTGTACGAATGCATTCTTGAAATCTGCTGTTGAGATTCCTCATTGACTGCTGCAACATCTCAGCTGGGATACTGTGAATTTCATTCTCGTTACTAAATTGGCGAAATGTTTACTTGCTCAAGGTCACTGTCTCGCAGTGTTGTCACTTGCTCATGTCTGGCAATACGCACTTCAAAAATTCCCGTTTTTTGGGGTCACCCTATCTATACTTGTTATATTTCATATTATATGCAATTTTCTGATTGAAAATACACGATTTTTGTGCCTGTTATATTTAATGATAGTTTTTAATCTATCTGAATGCCCATTCGCAAATGTGGTTGTTTTGAGTGGGCATATTGTCCAAATTTCTATCTTCAGTAATCTCGTTCGTATATTAGGAAACAAATCATGGAATAATAGAAACGCAAAATTTCTATTGTTTTTAAAAATACATGTTTCTGGCCCAAATGGATGTAGTCTCTTGTCGAAAAAGACAGATCAATAAATTCTGAGATTGTTTTTATTATTGAACAGCCTCTATAAGTGAAAAGTTTAAAGGAGTCAATTGGCAGTGATCCGGAAAGGCATACTCTCTCAATCATATCACCATGTGCTGCACGGGTGTACTGTAAGCCTGTTATGGTAATTTACCCACGCACGCATGGACTCTACCAGCTATAAATAGGAGCAGGTACTGCCTTTTTGGAGAGAAAAGTTTTCAGCAGTCAGCTCTGACAGTCGGACCTATTATTCTTGCCGTAACACTCTCTTTTATATTTGTTTGTATTACTGTTTCTGTTAATATATTTGTTTAACTCAATTCCTCTCTTTATGTCTTTATTTCTGGCACTAACAAAACCACAATACTAAGAAAATACATTAGAAAGTGATTTTACTATGTAAATACACTGGAAAGTGATTTTACTATGAAAATGCATTGAATAATGATTTTACTATGAAAATGCATTGGAAAGTAATTTTACTATGAAAATGCATTGGAAAGTAATTTTACTATGAAAATGCATTTAGCACATAGGCGATCATAGCAGTCAGTTCTGACAGTTGGACCGAACATTCTTGCTGTAACACTTCCGTTTGTATATGTTTGTATTACTGTTTCTGTTAATATATTTGTTTAACTCAATTCATCTCTTTGTGTCTTTATTTCTGGCCCTAACAAGTGCACAACAAAGCCACATGTCAAATGATACATAGACGTAAGTTTTGTTTGATTTTTTTTAAATGGAAGACCGAAAAAAAATAAATGAGAGTACTTCAAGGTGGATCATTCAAGATCACCAAGAAAAGTGCCTTTACTGAAAACCAAACATGTCAAAGACCGATTAAAGTTTGTCGAAACTTATGAAAAGAAAGGTATGCAGTTTTGGGAAAAGGTAATCTGGTCGGATGAAACGAAAGTTGAACTATTTGGAAGGAACACAGTGACAAGTGTTTGGCGAATAAATGGCACTGCCTTCAACAAGCACAATACCATCCCCACAGTTAAGTTTGGTGGTGGTTCCATTATGATATGGGGATGCTTTTCATCCAAGGGCACTGGTGAGTTACAAGTTATCCATGGTAGAATAAATGGTAGCATGTACAGGGAGATTCTAGAGAAGAACCTTCAGAAATCTGTAAATTCTTTAGGACATGGTCAAAATTTTGTGTTTCAACACGACAATGATCCCAAACATACCGCAAAACTTACAAAGGAATGGTTTGAAAATAATGGTATTAGTACTCTCAATTGGCCAAGTCAGTCTCCTGACTTGAATCCAATTGAGAATTTGTGGAATACTTTGAAGGTTAAAGTTCATAAGCGGTATCCACAAAATATCAAGTAATTAGAGGAATGATGCAAGGAAGAATGGGGTAAAGTAACGGTGGATCAGTGTGAAAAACTTGTGGCCAACTATAGAAAGCGACTGGAAGCAGTGAAACAAAACAGAGGCTACGCAACAAAATGTTAAATTGATGTATCCAATACTTTTGCATAGGGTAATTTTGAACTTTGATAAAAAAAAATTGATTCAACCATGAGTTTTTAATTTTCCTTCCACATACAACTAAAACAACTTTACGAGATATTACTTACCAAATATCAGGCAAAATGGCGAACATAAACTAGAGTTATAACAGAAAATAACATGTATCCAATACTTATGCGTGTCACTGTGTGTGTGTGTGTCTGTGTGTGTGTGTTTGCGTGTGTGTGTGTGTGTCTGTGTGTCTGTGTGTGTGAGTGTCTCTGTGTCTCTGTGTGTGTGTCTGTCTGTGTCTGTGTGTGTGTCTGTGTGTGTGTGTGTCTGTGTGTCTGTGTGTGTGAGTGTCTGTGTGTCTGTGTGTGTGTGTCTGTGTGTGTGTGTGTGTGTCTGTCTGTGTCTGTGTGTCTGTGTGTCTGTGTGTGTGAGTGTCTGTGTGTCTGTGTGTGTGTGTCTGTGTGTCTGTGTCTGTGTGTGTCTGTCTGTGTCTGTGTGTGTGTGTGTGTGTGTGTGTGTGTGTGTGTGTGTGAACTTCTACAGGTGTAATGGTCAGCAAGCTTGTCTCTCCCGATCAATTACTACTAAGTCGTAAGTTCGAACTTCACTCGGTGCTCCATATTTTAGGCCTTTTGCCACATCTATGATACGCTTGGAAAATCATTTTGACACTTTGACATAGTGTAATGGTTAGCAACCCAGTCTCTCTAGAACAATTACGACTGTTTAGTGAGTTCGATCCTTAGTGAGCGCCCAACAATTTCGGCCTTGTGCCACATATATAAAAATGGATTGTTGAGAACAAACTAATGGGCATAAAATGCTTGCGATAAAAAGCAAATAAAGAAACTAACATGAAGAATCAAACTAAAATACAAGTTAAAATTATAAAAAACGATTGAAACGGCTTCATTTCTTATTCTTCTTCCCCAGAAGGAGTCGTTGGGGCGCCCACTTGCCGAAATATCCACCATTCTCCTACATCTTTCGGGTAACGGGGACTGGGTCTCTACGAATAATTTTTTGGTGTGCTCATCATGTGGCAATGATTGATTCTTTTAACCTGACGGAGCCCATCTCTTTCCAGATTACACCACAGCCGATGTTTTCCAAATAAGTGTCTCGACTTGGTAGCGAACACCTGGCTGCGTATACATCTGAGGAACCCTTCGGCCCTGGCCGGTGACCTGCGTCGAGGAGCCTCTTCGTCCAGTGGTGACGTGTAAACACCACTCCCTCACGTGAATTTATCCCGCCAACTGAAAACAGTTTACCGGGGCATGGCAACTTGCAGCCTTCATGTGGGAGATTTTATTAGATGGTTGAGGACCTGTAGTACCCGTGTACGCGAAGGTGCAGCTTGTAGATGCAATTCGGTTTTAGTTGCATTTTGAACCTGGCTATTTAATTGGTTTCCTTTTTATTTTGGGGGGGTAGATTTTGGTTATTTTTAAGAATTGTAGTATAGCTTTAGGTTCGAGACTCTCAAAGAGGATCCTAAATTTGGGTGACGCCATGAATAGTTATTGACATTTGGCACGAAGAATACCTATTGAGATTTACGAATGAGTGCTCTCTTGATAACCAGATTCTTAATGTACAGCCTCAGTAGATTGCCACGCAGCACAATTCTTACAACTATGAACCATCCAAGTGGAACATGACCCGGCTATATGACGATGGTTAGGCTGTGACGTATAACATTATCGCTTCATCAATCTAAATTTAGTCGCCTGTGTTGACAACGGCAAAATCTCGGAATGACATTGGAAATCGATTGAAGGGAACTAATGTTGACAGAATGCCCCACTAAACAGATTAGTTTAATCGACACGAGATATCCGTTTAAAAAAAAGGAAAATGGCCGTCGCTTTTCTAAGCGTGTCGATATTATCATGCTGTAGTTTTAAAATGAAAATCGTTTCTGATAGGATAATATGAAACATTGTCTCGACTTTTTAACTCAACTTCACGTTCAACTCTCAGCGTGTCGATAGTATCAGGAAGTACTTTTTTTAAAATGACTATCATTTCTGATTGAATAATGTGTACATTGTCTCTATTTCAAAGCCAAATTCACGTTTATCGTTAAACGTCTTGATGTTCTCATATGGGAATTTGCTTTCTTTTCTTTTTGGAATAATCGTCACTTCTCTGTGAAGATGCTGAAATCTATCAAAGATGTATGGACGTTGGTTAATGGATGGTAATTCGCCTGATTTAATACTATTGCTGATTAGTTAGTTCGATCGTTACTGGATTATTCATATATATGGCCTTGTACTAACAGGGTGGGAGACTCATCATGGTGCACTGGGTAAAGGAGTTGAATATCAAGGTGCTATCGGGTGGAAATTTATTTAAAAGATCATTATCGATTTTTATTAAATGAATTCTATTTTCTCGTAACTTGATTCATCGCCAACAACATGGTTTTTTATTTTACGTATATTTTCAGTAATAGAGAAAAGTCACACAGATAATATGAAACATTGTCTCTATCTTTAATCTAATTAATTTTTTACGGTTCATCAACCCTTTGCAGTTTATACAAAATCAGACAATTCTGGGGGGATTCTAAGAATTTTAGGGGAGATAAAATGGTAATGATAATATTAGATATCTCCTTATAAGGAAACATTTGACATTCATTGACCAAGCAGCCAGTACAATTCATAAAATATTTCTCTGAAAACAATTTTCTATGAAAGCTGTTTTCTCGAGTCCAGTATTTCTTATCGATCTTTCCATTAGTGATGAAAGTTTCCTTCCGAACCCTTTACTTGAAGTGATGTAGAATGCCAACATCTTGATTATGTCATTATTTTCTCTTCCAGTTACATCTGCTATCCATTTTAGTTGTTACTGCTACGCCGGGAAGCCGTATGAAATAACCCATAGTTTGGGGGACATAACGGTAGATAAAGCGCATAATTGAATATAACGGATTCGATTTCCAATTCCGGGTCGTTATCGATTACATGGCACGTAGATCTAAGCTTACAGCACCTGGCATTTAAAGCGATCACCCATTTAAGTACTGACCAGGTTAGACGTTGCTTCACTTCGGGGATTGTAGGAGAACTTGTGTTTCAACTTGATATGACCGTAGGCTACCATTTGTTTCAAGAATAAATATTATTTCACCAGATACAAGGACAAATATTTAAATTACAGCTAGGGGGGAGACAGATTAGTACCTTTTTATGCGCGGAAGTGGATCAAACGAATCCGGAAAAATGTGGGAAAGGGAGAACAAACAATAAATGACATGTAGGAAATAAAATTCTAACAATTTGGACATTTTAGAAGACGCACACACACACACATTAAATATATGTATTAACTATGCATATATATATATATATATATATATATATATATATATATAGAGAGAGAGAGAGAGAGAGAGAGAGAGAGGTAATTGATAATATTAGTGGTTAATATACACACAC
>OZ038513.1:48903055-48975555 GCA_964036315.1 Acanthosepion esculentum | reverse complement strand
ATATATATATATATATATATATAACATATGTTATTAAATATAACGGGAAATAATGTGTGTATTCTGAGTATTATTGTGTTATCAACTAATATCTGTCTAATATTATGTATATGGCTATAGAAAAACATGCACACAGTAAAAAGAGCCTTCAGATATTGGAAGCCATCTACATTAAAACCCACACTCAACAAAATTACATTTCAAACTAGTCACAACACATTACATTGTATCTAGACATTGGTTCCGTTGTCGTATTTCGGTCTATCACATGGTATGACGTCATAGAATCGCATCTTGAACCAACGATCTGGGTCTGCTATTCCGCGAGCGTTGTCGTCGCATAGCAATCTTCTATGTCAACATAACAAGATATCATCTTTGACGGTAGATATCTTTGTGTCATGTCTGTATAATCATTCTGCAGATGGTTCATGCGAGCCGAAAGCTTAGGGCCAACTTATTAAAAAAAAAATATCCAAATGCTGAACAATTGTTGTCTTTATTTTCAACCGAAATTAACGCAAACACTCGAACATTAAAACGGCTCATGATCAGGCATAATAGACATTCGTTGTCTGTTATATTTAATAATATGTGCTTAAATAATGATCTGCTGCCTCAGTACACTATATATATATAGATATAGATATCAAGATATAGATATATATTAATCGATTTCGCCCAAGCAAGAGAGTAAAGCCACTGAGACACAAGGTGTTACTGAGTGTGGAAGAGTTAGAAACAGAAGCATTGTTGAGGAGTAAGAACGACAAAAAAAAGAGTAATCAGGAGAACAGTAGATCGTGATTGACATTGCATTTAAATTTTTTCAGACTAAATTTGGGTGAAAAGAATGAACCAGATAGGCAGTTCCACAAGAGGGTAAATAAAAAAGGAAGTTGTCGAGAGAAATGATCGTCCAAATTTCATATTTATTTTTATTTCATATTTTTTTCCTATTACTTTCGAATGATGCCAGATTACTTTTCACTGATTGCGTTTCCCGTATATTCACGAGATTGTTTTTGTTAATTTATAGCGATTTCACGTTTGACAGAAGCTAATTTCAAATACCCAATTATTGAATATTTATGTGATTTTTTTTCAAAAATGCACTTCAATATGCATAAATTTAACACATACCCCCCATACATATATATATATATATATATATATATATATGTATTTATTTACAATTCTTATTGGTTGCCAGATCATGAAAGAGATAGATAGATTGTATATTTAAGTGTGTTTATGTATGTATTTTATTAACGTGTTCAAAAGACAGGTTCACAAGCGCCTAAATATAATTGTATACGTAAATATATATTACTAAAAATTATTATAAAAAATTAACATAGTCAAGTCCACAAGCGGATAAATGTAAAGGAAAGGAAGTTATGGAGAGAAGTAACCGTCCATATTATGAAAAGTTGCAACACATAATTGTATTTTGATTAGGTCTTTTTTGCGAATTAATGTTTGCTAATTTGAAGTGGAATATTTATCAAAAATCTGTTCCTTTCTCCCACGGAATGATATCAGTGTTTCCTTCTATTTTTTTTTCATCATTCTATACCAAGCGTGCTACTAAATCCACAAAAACGCAAGAGGTTACTGGGTGTTAGAGTATATGAGGAAAATACCATTGAGGAGAATGAACAATTAATGAAGACAGACGATAACGATTGACATTACATTTAAATATTTGAAGATCAAAGTTGACTGGGAAGCAAGAAGCAGGAAGAGAGTTCCAATAGCGAGAAGTGCGATAGAAGAAACTGTTAACATAGAACTTACGGTTACATCTAGCCATTTCAACTGTAAATTGATGAGGCCGATTCGTCAGTCTAGAACTGGGCTTAAATTCAAAGAATCTAGCCACCATAACCAAGCGCTCGTTCAAATAATTAACATGAAATTATATATAGAAAAGGCAGAGAATAAAGCCGAGATAACAGAACAAGGTCAATGATATTGCTGATTCTTCTTTGGATTTTATCAAGGAGCTCTAAGTAAATAGCAGAATAACCGGATCTATATTCTAAGCATGGACGAATGGTTATCGTGTAAATAGTAAGATAAATCCTGGAGAGAAAAAATGTCTAGCATAACACAGTGAAGTTTCTTACGAGCTGACCTAGCAATAGATTCAATATAGTCTTTCCACTTCATGTTAGCCGAGAACGTTACCCCAAAGAAGGCGCAAAAGGTCACTCTCATGGTGGTCAGCATCAGCCATGTCGATACAGTCCGTAGAAGTTTCTCTCGGATGATTAATAGAGAGCATTTTAGTTTGGGAGGCGTTAAAGTTAGCAAACCATACTTTGTTAACAACAGACTGATGGATTTTTGGATGTCAGCTGCCATTTTAATCTTATCAAACTGACCAGATACACTACCGAGACAGGAGTAAATGGTTGTGTCATTAGCATAGATACCAAGTTGAGAGCTGATGCTATTGGGAAGCTCATTAATGAAAATTAAAAACAAAGTAAGAAAAAGGATGGATCCCTGGGGGAAAAAAACCTGCAATAGTACGGATGGAGCTGAAGAGTGTCCGTCCAGGATTGATTTCATTTCACGATTTGATCGGGTAGAATGGGTCAGGTCAATAATTTGTCCGGAGACACCGTAGCTTACACTACCTACATTGGTAGGACACATAGCCCACTGGATAAAAGTGTTTGTTGAAGCAATCCAGTAACTTGACAAAAAGAGTTGTGAGTTCAATACGTGACCACAGCAGAGGTGAACAAAAACTTGGCGTGTTGATTTAAAGGGAAATAACTGAAACTGACATATGTAGAAAAGGCATGGCATGTGGAGCGAGAACAATCTACCCCAGTGGACTAAATAAAGAGTTCGGTTCAAAATTCCAACGTATATCACCTGAAGAAGGTCGAAGCATACAACGACCTAAACGTTGTGAAAATTAAAGATTAAAACAACTATCCGAACAATGTAAATAGTTACAATACCTCCTCTTAGAAATATAGACAGACACCGCAACTTTTCAGTCTCTATTTTCTGTTAAGGAAAGTTACATCAGTTACTGAATAGAATAATCACGCGAAGATTGGTAATGAACGATAATACTTAAGACAAGAACAACACATATAAGATTCGCCAGCGGCGTGTAGAAGTAGTCAGCTGCTAGAGGTTGGAGATTCATTGTGTAATTCACTTGACTAAGTGAATTACACAATGAAACTCCAACTGCAGGATATCTACCAACCACCCCACGTGGTCAGCTGTGACACAAGGCTGAATTTAATGTGGGGTATTAGAAGCCCGTAGGCTCAGCCAAAATTTTCCTGTAGGCCCCGTTTAAAACGGGGTTGCGTAGATGTTTCCCGAGACGAGACTCTGCCCTTCGACAAAGTCTCGTCTGGGGTTCCTCTCTGCCGGGAGTAGAGTGTTTGACCAACACAGCTGGAGACGAATCTTCAGCTGCAGGATATCTACCAACTGCCCCACGCGGTCAGATGTGGTACGAGGCCGAATTTAATGTGGGGTATCCGAGCCCATAGGCTCGGCCAAAAAATTCCCCGTAGGTCCCGTATAAAACAGGGTCGGGTAGCTGTTTCGCGAGATTCTGCCCTTCGACATAACCTCGTCTGGGGATCCTCTCTAACCGGAGGCAGAGATTTTGACCAGGACAGCTGGAGACGATTCTCTAACTGCAGGATATCTACCAACCGCTCCACGTGGCCAATTGTGGCACAAGGCCGAATTTAATGTGGGGTGTCCGGAGACATGGAGTTTGACCAGCACAGCTGGATACGAATCTCTGACTGCAGACCAACATACAGTATTTACTACTGTATTTAAGTGAATGGGGACATAACCATTATCGTCAGTAGGTATGCTACAATAATTATTATTTAGTTAAAAGGTCGACTTCATTTGTTTCTTTTCATCTGATTTATCTAAATATTCTTTTTCTTCCCTATTAAAAAAAAATAATTAGATGCTCAACAGATTTTATTTTTAAAACAATACCAGAACATTTTTTATTGTTATCGTGCAGTTGGATCATGTAATATGGATGCCTGTTGTTGTTCTTTTGGTAGATTTGAAAATAATGCATTTCAAACTCTTAAGCGACTTATTGTTTTTAAGGTTATCCCTCTGCCATCATCAGGATGGTTTGTAAATGTTAATTATGAAATAATTACATTTTCTATTTAATGCGACGGTATTCAAGTGCGTTTTTAAATTGTCTGATGAGTCCACGTGAGAGTTATAATCTGTTTCCTTGGCTATCGGAAATTTTACGTTCTATTGAGAATTTTCGAAATTTGCTCATTTTACCTTCATTTGTCTAATAATTTGCTGCTTTACAAGTGAAAACTATTCCTAAGAATGACTAATATAAACCATAATAACGCTTACCAATTCGTATGCGCGAAACGTTTAGATTCCAGAAATCCGGCGATTTTGAAATGAGCGGTGTCATCATGATTAAGAAATTGAATGTCTTTATTAAACAAAATGAAATTAAATGGCTTCTAGGTATTATCTCTTCGCGGCACACCAGTAATCATTCTGCGGCACATTAGTGTGCCGCGGCACGGTGGTTGGGAACTACTGATGTAATGGTTATCTAGCAGGAAGTCCGTCATACTTCCGGCAAGGACCCCAAAGATATTTTCCGCTCTACATTCGAGATGAAGATGAAGCAGAAATTTGCAATACCTTTTCCATTCTTTTCATAAATATAATATTTATATTAACGCACTTTCAGCGTCACCGATAATGAAAATATCATACGGAACTGAACTATGAAAATTGATATCAAATTGATAAATATCTCATTTCCCAAATATATGTTTCCTAAGAGAATTGTTTATTTATGCGAACCTTTTGAATCTTAAGAAAAGTCTTTCGGGATTTACAATTTAATGCGAAACTATTTTTCATTTTTTCAGTTTATTTCGCTACAATCCAATTTAGATTAAAAGAAATTGAAGAAAAAGAAAAGAAAAAGACCAAAAATAGTTCGAAAAGAAGAAAAAAACTTCCTATCATTGTGGAATGTCTGTACTACTAATCAAAAATGCAAGATTTAGAAAATTATATATATATATATATATATATATATATATATATATATATATATATATATATATATATATATATATATATATGTGTGTGTGTGTGTATAAATATATATATATATATATATATATATTTGATTGTATTTTATTAGTAAATATTGTTTGTGAGAGTGATTCTCGCCATATAATTAGCTTCAGTATTTGTTTTTCGTTTGAATGATTTACGTTACATAAATTGAATACGCACTACAAAATCGATATTAAAATAACCTGATCCTAAGTGCGAAATTCCTGATAATAACTGTGACATTTACTCTTATTATTGAACAATTTAGTTCATGCCACTTTTCTTCAGTACAAGAACGCACATTTTTCAAATTTAAAAAAAAATTCAACCTCAGCGTTGCGTCTGCAAGCTCCAAAATTATTCTTACATTTAACAATATCTCATTGCTAAAAAAACACTCTTTCGGACCGCACTATCTTTCGATGTCGCATTACTACTCTGAATTTAACAAAAACACACTGAAATGTCTACCTGAAGATGGTCGTTCGGAACGACTGAAAGCCGGGCTCGTAGAAAAAATAAGACCTGATAAACCCGGAATTTATAAACAAGGATCACCCCATTCATTAACGGATTCGAAGTTGATTGTATTTTATTAGTAAATATTGTTTGTGAGAGTGATTCTCGCCATATAATTAGCTTCAGTATTTGTTTTTCGTTTGAATGATTTACGTTACATATATATATATTTGTATATATATATGTATATGTGTATATATATATATATGTTTGTGTGTATATATATATATATGTATGTATATATGTGTGTATGTGTATATATGTATATATATATATATATGTATGTGTGTATATATATATATATGTATATATATATGTATGTGTTATTATATATATATATATATATATATATATATATATATATATATATATATATATATATATATATATATATATATATCTTCTGATCTTTAAGTGTAGATTATATCGTCTATTGTGTGTGTGTTTGTCACTACAAAATGTATACTCTTTTCCAGTGTTGATCTTTAATTTATTTTAGGTCAGCGATTCTGAAATGTGTTAGACATCCAAGAATCTTCATACTTATTTGCATCTCCCTCACTTAAACCGTCTTTGACTCCCCTCTTTATACTTCTTTTTGTTATATTTTAATCCCCACCCGCATCTTTAGGCCTTCCGGTTCTTCTCTCGTCTTTTTACCCCTCCCTATAGCTTTCATTTTCTCTCGCATTCGTTCCACATTCTCAATACATACACTCTCACCAAATTTTATTTTTTATTCCCGGAGTTTTTTTTTCTGTTTTCTTTTTGAATTTGTAGGTTTTATGAATTGGATCGTGATTACGATTCCAATGTAATAAATTACGACTATGGAGTAATAGTGTTTAAGCCTTTTTATTATTATTATTATTATTATTATTATTATTATTATATATATATATACACACACACACACATATATATATATATATATATATATATATATATATATATATATATATATATATATATATATATTGCTTCAAGCGTTATTTTGGTGGATATAGGTATTTTGTGTAGACGCTCGGTTTATTTTAGGATAATTTTTTCTATATATCTGCGTATTCAAGAATACTTCATACACCAAATATGTCGTCTGACACGATTCGAACCTGACGTATGTGTGTATTTTTATCAGCTTAAATGTTATTTTTACTTCACATGCTACAAAATAACTTAGCAAATAGCTGATATACTTTTGTAGCAAAGCAGAGAAAAAACTATGATCTTTATATAAATTTATCTGAATAAAGATTTTACCTGAAAAACATCTTCTGCAAACTTTCCTTCAGTATTCAGATTGTTTATTAATATCGTATCTAATATGTATCAAGATACATTTATTTCGCAGCAGAAATACCTAAAATTCAATATATATATATATATATATATATATATATATATATATATATATATATATATATAATAATACTTACTTAATTACATTTGTCAAATCCTCCTAATTATTACTTATATATCATTGCTTGATCCAGCTTCTAACAGCTCCAGTTGGGGCGGCTTGGTGATAGTAGTCGTGGCTCCCGGGGACACACTCCTATGGTTACAGAGAATCTCAGTTGGGTTCCACCACGGAATAATGTGAGTGAGCGGCGCTATATTGAGTCTGATTTGCTACCTCAGGCCCGCAGAACAGTTGGTAGGGTGTTCGCTTGACAACCTAACTGTTAGGGTTTCAATTCTCGGTAGTGGATGCGCACTGCTGATGAGTCCCAAATATAGGACGAAACGGCCGTCCAGTGCTTTCTGCATTCTGTGACAGTGCTTTCAGCATTCTGTTGAGGTTTCAGACTCGATGAATTACTTACTTTATTTACATTTGTCAAATCCTCCTAATTATTACTTATATATATTTCTCACAATATCATTGCAAGCAAAAATGGCCCTAATATATATATGTATATATATACACACATATATATATATATATAACAATTTCTGTGGTCTGATTTAAAATTCAACACACACTAACGGTCTCTCTCTTACATTCACTTTCTTGCTAATAATCTTGGAAAAGTATTAATTTTTTCTCCCTCCACCTATGGGTAAATAACAGAACAGACTGAGTTCTATAGCCTTGCATGGCAACAATTTATGTGGGCTGATTTAAAATTCAACAGACACTATAAGGCTCTAAGATATATATATATATATATATATATATATATATATATATATATATACTTGGCCCCGTATGTCAATTACCTTGGGTCAAAATAGATTTTGGAAACGTTAGAATTTTTTTTCTTGGCCCAATCAATGCAAGATTTTTGAAAGAAAACAATTTTTGAGTCGGTAAAAATAGTTTCTTGAATTTTAAATGCATCTCAGATAATATAAGTTGATTAATATATTATGTTGGAAAAAAATCACTTTCTCTTTGTTCGTTTTCCGTTTACGAAATTTTCTTTTCTCGAACTGAAACCTTTTTCTTCCAAAAATATTTAATTTGTGCTGAGTCATGTGATCAAGATTTTTTTTCTTGGGGGGGGGGGGGGGCTGCGATGACCAAAATTACATTTTAATCTACTTTTTCTGATTTAAATAAATCTCCCGGATTTTGAAGGTTGAAAAAAAAACCCACCCACCATCCGAACAACTTTTTTTTTTACATGCTTCCTATTTATCTGTTTACCCGCAACACTTGAGCCTGCAGGTCTTCTCTATTATATGCCATATCACTTCAGGACGTAGGCGATCATGACCCTCCACATCTTTCTGTTCATTGTAGCTCTTAATATTTTTTTTATTTCTCTCAAATCCTGCTCTACCATCCATTTACTCAAGTGCATCAAGTATGTTACGCGCTTTATTCCTGTGCCCTTCTTTACCTTAATCTGCCCTGTGAGTATCAGATTTTCCAAGCCCTCCTTCCTCATTACGGGCCCCAAAATTTCAACTGCCCTTCCTGAACGCAGACTGTATAATGAAATTAGCCAAACATGTTCAAATCACGCTGTGGCTAAAAATACTTTTTTAATACTAGAAAATATCCCTCACTTTTTGCTCAAACTTTCTCGTATATTCCTAAAGATGTAAACGATCATAGTTCTCCACAGCTTTCTTTATTTTATTAACTTCATGATTTTGATGGTACTTGTTCTCTCATCACTTTGATCGAGTTCGTCATTTATTCTCCCAACCAGTGTAACATTTTTTTTGTAAGAAAATGATTGATTTAAAATCATTGTTATAATTAATGAAGAAAAATGATGCATTTCAATATTACTCAATTACCTTGCCAATGTGACCTCAATCTTCTGGCTTTCTCATTCTATATTTTAGCTAGGAGTCATTCCCTTGATCAAATTTTAATTTAATTTAATTCAATGAGGGGGGATTATGCAAAAACATCTTTGGGTAGGTCACTCTACCTGTCGCTGAAAAAAAAAAAGCATGATGAAAAAAGACCCCAATCTTAAAAAAGTTTTATCGTCAAGATGTTTATGTTATTATTAAGAGGAAATAGCAAAGTATTTTTATATTAAATAATTTTTTTTTAAAATGCTTTCTAGTACGTACGAAATTTTGGTTACAAATCTTGTTTTTTGGGGGCTGGGGAGGGGTTACCGTCAGCGGTTGACGTAATATTTACGATTAGTTTTTTTACGCCTTTTTTTCAGGTGGAAAGCACGTGGATTTTGATATTCGTGTGAAAATCAAATAATTGTCGAATTATAATGAAGCTTTCAGGACTTATTCACAAATGAATGAAATTATTTTAAGATTTTTTTTGAGAAAATGTTGGTAATAATATCTTAAACATATGTTTCGCCCACTCAAATCACATTTATTTAATTTTCTGAAATTTTGAGAAAATAAGTTTATAAGAATTGAAGCATAAAACATGGATTTTGTTTGTTAATTTATTCATTCAAATGGTTTTATGTTTTTCTAAGAAAATTAGACATAAATGAAATTTCTTTACCTTATTTATTTAAGCAAAATATAATATAAATGCTTTACATATTTAGCTCTAAATAAATCAAGTATCATTTAAACACATTTTTTATTCTGGTGTCATTCGGCGTTCTTAAAAGAGGCGCGTAAGTGTTAAGCTTATCTTTTATGAATAGACAATTTTGCTGATCCCGATGATATAGACACTAAAGCTTTTTTGCTGGTAAATATGAATAGTGTTTTAGAACTAAGAATATATATTTGAGATTGTCAGCGCATTACTGTGTAAGCTGTGTTGGCAGGACTTGAACAACATGGATTCTGTGGTTTGTGATTGTTGTCTTCAGTATATTGACAAGAAAACCATGTCCAAGATCAAGTCTGGAATTTACAGAGATAGTTATGCCTGAAGTACTTAAAATATTCAGACTTCTATATTTGACGATAAATAAATGAATTTAACTTGAGTTTTAACAATTGATGGTGGAAAGGGTATTAAATTGTCTTAACTATTGATGGTGAAAATAAATAAAACCACTGTTTAATGTTGCCTGCCTTTATAATAAAGACTCTAATTTACCGAGACTGCTAAAATAAGCTTAAAAGCATGTGTGTCTATTTTTCCGGCACCGGCAAAATAACCTTTTCAAATCTTTTATATTGCTAGCTTAGTTGTGGCCCGAGATCGAGTTTACTACGAACCAAGTGAGTATCGAATTCACTAATCAGTCACTATTTACACTGTTCGGACTATCACCCTCATCTTTGTTGCCATATTTATCACAACGTTTCGCCCGTTGTATGCTCCGGCCTTCTTCAGGTGGCTGGAATATCGAACTGAAAACTTTATTTCGCTTACTGGGGTAGACTGTTCTAGTTCCACGTGCCATGTCTAATGGGTGTCAGTTTATCAGTTATCTCCTGTTAATTCCCCTCTCCAAGTTCCCCACCGCCTTAACCCGGTATTGAACTCACACTCTTCGGGTCCTGTCACAAGATCTAACTAGTGCCTTTATCCCCTGTGCTAATCAATCGTAATTGATCTAGCGAGAAATGGTCGTTAACCATTACACCAAATCGAAGCGCTCGTTTCACCAAAAATATAATATTATTTTAATAATGAAAAAAAAAATGAATCGGCCAATAATCGTAACAAAACACCTCACCAGCCGTCTCAAAATAATGGCGTAACATCCCCGAGACGGTTTTTTATTAGACCTGACCCTCGGTATTCTGGAAATTTATTGGTTGAATTATTCTTACGACAGCTGGTTCACTGTGTTGTGTGAGTGATGTAATGGAATAACCTGTCACCCCATGCGTGTCTACACTATAGATAGTAACTAACTATAAGTATTCGGAAGGCAACGGACTACAAGGAGACAAGCCGAAATCTTTTTCGGCTATACAGTCGAACGCTCTGCCTTCGGGCATAGACGAACCCGGACGAGGCTATGCCGGATGGCAGCGTTTCGTTCGCGGAAGTAGACCTACCCGATCCTGTTTATGCGGGGCTTACGGGGATTTTATGGCCAAGCTTAAGGGTTCAGGTGTTTCACTTAAACTCGGCCTTGTGCCACGTCTCCCCTCGTCGGGGAGCTAGTAAATAGCGACTTGCTGAAATCTTTTCAGCTATACGGTCGAACGCTCTGCCTTCGGGCAGATAGGAAACCAGACGAGGCTATGTCGAAGGGAAGAGTCTCGTTCGTGGCGGTAGACTGACTCGATCCCGTTTATGCGGGTTCTACGGGGATATTTTGGCCTAGTCTACGGGCTCGGAAACTCGGCCTTATGCCACATCTACCCTCGTGTGGTTGGGGGTGGCTAGTAAATACCGACTTGCTGGAATCTTTTCATCTATACGGATAGAACTCTCTGCCTTCGGGCATAGACAAACCCAGACGAGGCTATGCCGAAGGGCAGCGTTTCGTTCGCGGAGGTAGACCAACCCGATCCCGTTTATGCGGGTTTTACGAGCATTTGGCCGAGCCTAAGAGATGGATGTCCCACGTTAAACTCGGCCTTGTGCCACATCTCCCCTCGTCAAGGGGCTAGTAAACACCGAATAGCTGGAATCTTTTCATCTATACGGTCGAACTCTCTGCCTTCGGGAAGATAGGAACCCAGACAAGGCTATGTCGAAGGCCAGAGTCTCGTTCGGGGAGGTAGACCGACCCGATACCTTGTGGGGAGCAACTAAATATCGACTTGCTGGGATCTGTTGTGTACGACTCAGACTTACGTGAGAACTATTCGCCCTTTCAATAGCAGCAATCACTACTAGATTGACTTGCGACGATCGTGCGCATAACTGTACCTTATTTCTTATTGTACTGGTGTTTACAATAAACCATTACTTATTTTTTCCGCTGTGTTTGTCAAGTATATATTCCTATTTGCACGGAATATAATAGTGAGATAATTCTTTTCTCCGGACATCGTCTTGCAAATTTATAAATCTTTTGCTATGCACCTAGAGATTCTCGACAAGATATGTAGAAATTAATTTGCAATATCACTCATCCTTACCTAGCATCTCGGCTTCACTCACTTACCCACCATCGTAATATAGCGCCCGCCAATTGTGTCTTTTCTATCAATAATTTCATGACAATTTTTCTGATGAGCATTCCCGTTTGGTCTCACAACTCCATGACTTCAGGCATACTACTCGTTTGGCAATTAGGTCTCATTATATCATTATTGACGTTGCTAAATGGCCCCGTAAGTTTTATTCTAAGAATTTATTTCCTGGCACTTCTCGTTTGTGGAACTCTCTTTAGGGTTCTTTTTTCTTTTCAACTGCGATTTTCAAAAATCTAAATACAATATTTATTGCCCCTTCCTTTCTATAACGTTTACCCAGTTTCTTTACTCTCAGTAAACCTTTGCATCTTAGCAGCTTTATTTCTTTGCTTGAGATGTATAGATTCAAAAAAAATAATATTTTCTTCGTCTTTTCAGCTATTACTGCCATAGAGGTGATTCTTTTCTTTCTATGTGCTGTAAACTTTCAGAACGTAGCCGATCATGGCTCTCCACATTCCCCATTTCCTTGCAGTTCTCAACAAGTTATTTCCCTCTGCCTCCTCCCCCAGACCACGTTCTGTCATCCACTTGCTTAAGGCCACTAGATATGTCATGTTTTCCCTCTATTCGACCCGTGAGTACCAGATTCTCCAGGCTCTCCTTTCTCATTATGTGTCCCAGGAACTTCAGCTGCTTCTTCATGATGTTAAGTATAATCCTCCTCCTTGTTTTCATCCTCTCTAAGACCTCATCGTTACCAAAACGTTCGGTCCATGTTATCCTTAGCATCCTTCTGTAGAACCACATCTCCGTCGCCTCGAGTCTCTTCTTCATCTTTGAGGAAATCGTCCAACATTCGCTGCCGTAAAGAAGGACAGATGTCACGTAACAGCTCAGTATTCTTATCTTTGTTACTAAAGAAATCCTCCTGTCTCGCAATACTCTGCTCAGCTTTTGGAATGTGTCCTTTGTCATCCCAATACGTCTACGCATCTCAGTATTGCATTTACCGTCCTCTGTCAAAATACTTCCCAGATATATAAACTTCCACGTCTGCTTGATTCCAGTGTTTCCGACCTGGAAATCGCATTTCGGTCTCATCCTTTTACTGATGACCATGCATTCTGTCTTCTTGTAGTTTATGCTTAGTCCCCTCTTCTCACTCCGTCACTACCTTCTGTAGAAGATTTTGTAATTTTAATTCCGTGTCTGCTATCAGTACTGTGTCGTCTGCGTGTCTTATTTCGTTAAGATTAGCAATTGCATAGCAATACAGAACCCTTTTGTTAAGAATAGCTTTTCGAACCATTAATATCTTGCTTATTTTCGGAAAGGCATTTTTTGCTATGTCCATGCATTTTCAGATTCTGTGTCTCATAAACTATACAAAATGATTTAGATATTAAAAAAAAAAATTGTCATCTGCGATGCAAATGTCTTGTCGCCATTTTTCTTGATGGTGGTGCCATCTTTCCAACGCGTCATGCGTTTTGCCCGCATGAGTAAATTTTTATTGTTGTTGTTACTTTTTAAAAAGCAGGTATCAGCTTCCAGAATTAGTCACGTCTTAGATATTACAACCAGCAATTTCTTTCGTTTATCGTTTGGTAGCTGGGAGCGAACCTTGACCATTGGTGTCATTTAAAATTCTACGCAAGATGCTGTCATGGGATAGAGAAGTTTAGAGAAATAAAATCAGAATATTATTTTCTGAAAATCAGATTGTACGAACTTGTGAGAAGACATCAATACTGATCATTTTACATTTTACAAGAATGGCTTTGTAAACGGATTATTTCAGCAATGCCTGGCTTGGACTATCCCAATCCTCTCTTTTCAGCCACGAGAAACGTCCAAGCAGTTTACGCCTTCTTTTCAACGATGAATTACTTTCAACCCTAGAACCACTGCCACGCAGACGTAACAAAGTATGGCGACTATTAAGATTTCCAAAAGAAATCTACATGTCTTACTTCCACCAGTTCAGACCTTCCCATCTAAGACACGTCATGGCATGTACACGAGGATTAACCATCCACATTCCCATCCTATGCCAGTGGGGAAATAGGATTTTCATTTGAACAGTTTCTTTCCAGCAGGAAGTAAGAGACTACCGACAGGGTGCTTCCACAACCACCATAATCTTAAACTCTTCAAGTCTCAGGTTATCTTTCCTCATAATCCATACACAGATATCCACCGATTCAATGTTCGTTTTTTGTTGTTGTTGTTGTTTAGGACGGAGTTCTTTTCTAGATTTAATAAGGATAATCCCTTCTTTACGTTATTTGTTGAAGCTTCCTGCTATTATAAAAACGAAAACACTGAATCTGGTATCAGAAAGGAGGTAAACAGTCAGCACTATAGCCTTAGAGTTTACGGACGTTATGGCCAAAAATATAGGTCAGTATATATTTTGTTAAAATTCCTAAAACATCGTTGAGAAAAATGGAAAGACAAACATGGATAAACGGGAAAATAAATGAGAAAAACACGAGAAAATAAAAAAAGAAAGAAAAAAAACAGCAAAACGAAAAAAAGCGAAAAAAAAAAACGGAAAGGCAAATAAAAACTAAAAAGATAAGAGAAAAAAATGAGAAAAAAACGAGAAAACCAGAAAAAGAAAAAATATAGGAGGTAAGACCAGAAAACTAAGGAAAAAAACAAAATTCGAGAAAACAAGACCAAAAAAGAGAAAATAAGAAGAAAAAAAAGAAAATGAACACGAAAAAAATAAAACACGATAAAATAAAATAAACAAATCGAGAATTAAACAAAAATCATAAAAGAAACACGAGGTAAAAATGAGAAAACAAGAAAAAGAAAGAAAAAACGTAAAGGTGGAAAAACGAACAAACTAAAAAAAACGAGAAGGAAAGAGAAAAAAATGAAATGTGAAAAAAAAAAACGGTAAAATCAGTGCAAAAAGGAAGAAAATAATGGTGGTAAAAGGAGAAAACTAAGAAAAAATAGAAAAAAATAAACGAACAAATGAGAAAAAAATGAGAAAAGCAGCAAGAAAAAAAAAGGCAAACGTGGAAAAACTAGAAAATGAATGAGAAAAAATGAGATTAAAAATACTAGTCAAGCTGTAAACAAAAGAGAAAATAAGTACAAAATATAACAAAAATCAGTAAAGAACTGAAAAAAAACTTGGATAAACAAGAAAAAGAAATGAAAATACTAGAGCAAAAAAGATAAAACGCGAAAACAAATAGGAATAAGAAAAATGGTGAAAACCTGCTAGAAAAAAAGAGAAAAAAACGTGAAAAATCAAGAAAACGAATGAGAGAAAGAAAGCGAAAGCAAAAAAAATGTAAAATAATGAAATAGAGAATTAGAAAACAAAGGAAAAACAATTAAAAAGTGAAAAAAATGTGAAAAAAGGAGAAAACGAAAGAGAAAAAAAAAGCGAGAGCAAAAAAAAGATAAAAATGAAAAAGACAATTTTGAAATAAACGAAAAACAAATAAAAAACGAAACAAATGTGAAAAAACGAGAAAACGAAGGAGAAAAAAGCCAGAGAAAAAAATGGAAAAAAAAAATGAAAAAGACAATTAGAAAAAAAGGAAAAAAAAATAAAAAATGAAAAAAATGTGAAAAAACGAGAAAACGAACGAGAAAAATAGCGAGAGGAAGAAAATGATAAAAATGAAAAAGACAATTTGGAAATAAAGCAAAAACAAATAAAAAATGAAAAAATGTGAAAAAACAAGAAAACGAACGAGAGAAAAAAACGAAAGAAAAAATGAAAAAAAAAACGATGATAAAACGTTTTTTTCTTTTTGTCGTGGTAACTTTTATGTTCCAATGTAACGGTTATAATAACTATTTGTTGCACTTGTATTGTTTGAATTTATCTTCTTTTCGTTCTTTTACATTAGGACATATATATATATATATATATATATATATATATATATATATATATGTGTGTGTGTGTGTTGTTTGTGTGTTTGTGCTTGTGTGTATGTTCGTGTGTGTTTATGCATATATGTGTGCCTGTGTTTGTACAGAGAAAGAGAGGATAGGCCTGATTCAAAGAGAGGGAAATGTTTAGATAGAACGGGATAGAGAGGAGGAGTTAGATAGAGATAGAGAAGGCAAGTTATCGCGAGAAAAATAGGGCTGAACGGCCGATAGAAATAGTAAAAACGTTTCATCAAATTCAAACAGACATGCAAGCACCTAGAAAGCCGCAAGTGGGAAATATGCGAAGAGAAACCTTCTCATATTCCATAGGGAATTGATCTTGAAATAATCACTCCTATCTGGATAATGTCAAATGATAACCACCCAATTATTTGTTCCTCCTTTTGTGCTTTCCTTAAACAGAATTAGAATTTAGCATAAAGACCATCGCATTCCGCCATATCGTCGTTCTTGTCAATAACCGAATCCGAAAATGGTTTCCCTCTATTTGGATACTGAAAATATTCGGCAGCCATATTTGAATAGTTGTGCGAAAAAATATGTTATATAATTATTTTTCACTGATTTCGAAAGTGGTTTATGGAATATATCGTCAGTGGTAGTAGCTTTACAGCGAAGTGGCCGACCCTTCTTTACTCAGGTGAATTGAGGTCCACCTTCACCCGGGGTGGTAGCACGTATTTACAGTCCCAGCTAGGAGCAAATAGTGTACCTCCAAAGAAAAAACACTATAAAAGCATAAAAATACATTTTATAGTAAAAATACCCGCAATACATTTTTATATAAAATAAATTACCAACATTACCTATGTATAGTAAAATGACCGGCAATACATTTTATCTGTAGTTGAAGAAATTGCGTTCAAAACATAATTGTGTGAAGCTATAAAATTGTTTTCAAAATATTTAGATTTGGAGATTAATATCCCATAAAGGTTGATATGCCGCTAAACAAATTCAACCAAACAACGAACGTGGAAGAACTTTTTCATGATATTAATCTGTATGATATTCTACAATTTCATATTTGACATATTTCATATTTGACATATTTCATATTTGACATATATATTTGACGTTCATATTTGACATATATATAAAATTGTTTTCAAAATATCTTGATATCGAGATTAATATCCCATAAAGGTTGATATGCCGCTAAACAAATTCAACTAAACAACGAACGTGGAAGAACTTTTTCATGATATTAATCTGTATAATATTCTACAATTTCATATTTGACATATTTCATATTTGACATATATATTTGACATATTTCATATTTGACATATATATTTGACGTTCATATTTGACATATATATAAAATTGTTTTCAAAATATCTAGATATCGAGATTAATATTCCATAAAGGTTGATATGCCGCTAAACAAATTCAAACAAACAACGAACGTGGAAGAATTTTTCATGATATTAATCTGTATAATATTCTACAATTTCATATTTGACATATTTCAAAAGTCAACGGCTTTACCACTGGGCGTAGGAATCTCTGAAAGGAGGACCGAGATAACATCAACATCCCTGATGCAAAAGAAACCGGCACGTCATTACACTATTTTGCCTTGGATGTCAGCATGAACCATTGGGGGAGTAGTGACCAGAACTGGATAAATGATAATGATTATGAACTTTTATAATCATACAGAAAATGCGTGATTGGAGATAGAGTGACAAAAAGTCTCTTTAAATCAGCGGAACATATTTTTCAGCACCCTCGATTAGAAACAACGCTGGGCAATCTCTGTCATTCCTTGGGATGTTCGGTTGGAAAGAATGTTCTGTCGCTTTTTGCTCTTATATATCTCATTAGGTAGGGGAAGGCACGGTGGAGTAATGGATAACGACACGGATTGAGGTGTTCAAAAACTTTAACTTTCAGATGAACACAGAAATTTTGACTTTGAAAATGATGAACACTACAAAATTTGTCTTGAAAAAAACAAGACACTGATGATGACATTGTACTCTGTCGAAAGTACTCGCAATAAAATAATACGTATCAACACAGCGATTTTCTTTCTTCCATTAATGATGAGACCAAAAATCTTGTCTTTGATTATGAAATGTTCCAAAATACAAAACTTGTCTAAATTATTTAATGAAACATATCTCAATATATATATATATATATATATATATATATATATATATATATATATATATATATATATATATATATATAACTATGAACCTAAAGAGACAGGCAAACCTACCTAGGTTTCACCTACGCGGATCGTCAGGTTTTTTTCTTTGGACTCTGAACTTGGATTCTGGTGATTGCTTTCGCCTCAATTTCATGTTCTTAGTTCTTTCTTTTTTTATCCCTTATTTTTCCTTGGTTATTGGTTTGTTCATTTACAAGCCAAAACATGTAGGGTTTTTCGAGAAGAATATAATTACTCATATATATATATATATATATATATATATATATATATATATATATATATATATGATCAAGTATTCAAAAATTTAGATCAGAGTATAGAGTTCGAGAACGACCAGTTTTCCGGGTTTCTGTAAAGTGAACTTAAATATTTAAACAAATAATAATTACTTCTCTAAAATTATAATGGAGAGAAAGGGTTACTAGACGGCAATTCAAAACGAGGCTAGATATTAAATAAACCTGGTATCGCAAGGGGAGAGCTAAGGCATTGAATTCCAATAACTACTTCTCTAGACCGTAGCCCTTAAGAAAAGCAAGTCTTGACATCTGCAAAGCATTCGATAGAGTTTGGCATGCCGGCCTTCTTCGCAAGCTCCAGGGTTATGGTATCACAGGTCGATTGTTTGACCTAATACAATAATTCCAGTCAAACCGGGATTTGAACGTTGTTCTCAGTGGATTCATCTCCAGCTCCTATCCCACTAACGCAGGTGTTCCTCAAGACTCCATCCTAGGCCCTACTCTGTTCCTCATATTCATAAACGACCTCCCTGACGCCATAGACTCCCAAGTCGGCATCTACGCTGACGACACCACAATTTACTCCTGCCTCAAACACAAATCTAGTGAGGTTGACAAAGTTAACCTGGCAGCTCAAATTGAAAAGGACCTCCAATCGGTTGTGAACTGGGGCGAGAAATGGTTGGTTAACTTTAACGCCTCTAAAACAAAACTGCTCTCTATTAACCACCACAAGGATCCATCCCTGCATCTCATTAGGATGTCTGAAGAGCAACTTCTCGAGAGCTCCTCTCTGCGGCTGCTCGGTCTCACGCTGTCTGCTGATCTGAGTTGGAACAAATACATCGAGTCAGTTGCATCATCCACCGCAAGGAAAGTTGGTTCCCTGTGCCGAGCCAGGAAATTTTTCTCCCCGGAATCGATCCTCCAAGTCTATAAATCGACCATTCGCCCTTGCATGGAGTATTGCTGCCATATATGGTCTGGGGCCCCTGTTGTTTGCCTCAGGGTTCTTGATAAGATGCAGAGACGGATAAGCAACGTGATTGGCCCTGATCTATCATCTCGTCTGCAGTCGCTCTCTCACAGACGCGATGTTGCCTCGCTCTGCCATTTTTACAAGTACTTTCACGGTAATTGCTCCGAGGAGCTGCTTTCGCTTGTCCCTAGGCCTCGTGTATTTAAACGTCCCACGAGCCTGGCGTCCCGCTCCCACCCCTACACCGTGGAAACTGTTAGATGTAGACGTCTCTTCTACTCCAATAGCTTCATGTCTCGCACATCTCGCCTATGGAACTCCCTTCCCTATTACTGTTTCCCTGACAAATACAATCTCCAACGGTTTAAGTGTAGCGTCAATCGACATCTCCAGTTGCCTTGATCTATCCACTTCCCTTCTCCACATCCTTTCATTTTTCATTCCTATCTGCTCTCGCTCCAAATCTTCTGTAACCCCCTTGCCTTGATCGACCTACTGTCTTTCTCTTTCTCCACATCCTCTCCTTTACCACTCCTATCTGCTCTTCCTCCAACCATTCTTTAACCCCTTGCGTGATAGTGGCCTCCAGCCTTGCTTGGGGTGATACGCTTAAAAAAAAAAAAAAAAATCGAGCAGCAAGTTTTGTTCCACTTTGAAAAAAAATTCACATATTACCAAACGTATATATTTCATATTAATTTCGAGTTTCGGGGTGATTATTAAAATAGAAAAGAAAACTCTGCGAACAAAATTATGGCAAAAATTAAATCCTTAATTATGTTATTAGATTATACCCTATGCAAATTTTTCTTCGAAATTAGATCAAATAACATGGCGCCAATGCAAAGCAAGTGGTTTTTCTTCATTCGGGCAGAAATATTTCTGAACTAATTACGTGAAGGCTGTTATTCTAGATTCTAAAACCATAATTACTTGAAAACTGCTAATCTCAGATATAATTAAAGATTTTGAACCCATAAATACATGAAATATATTATTGTAGATATCTTATTGTAGAATGAACATTAATTACGTGAAGTTTTTAGTCTGGAATATAAGCCATGGTTATTCCAAAACTGTTAGTCAACGATATACAAGATAATTAGGGTAATGTCGTTATTTAAGATTCTAAAACCATAAATGTATGAAATATCCTGTTCTCGGATCCTCAACAACAATTACATGAAATCTGTTAGCTTGGAATATGAACCATATTTATTTCAAAGCTATTAGTATACGATATACGAGCTATTTACAGGAAGGCTGTTAAACAGGATTCTGAAACCAGAGATGTATGAAATATCTCATTATCGAATCTTCAACAATAATTAGGTGAAGGCATTTAGCCCGGAATAGTAAGCATAATTCAAAAACTATTAGTCGAGGTAATTGCGGAAAGGCTGTTATTAAGGTTCTGAAACCATAAATGTATGAAATATCATATTGTAGAAAATTCAACTATAATTACATGAAGTCTCTTAACCTAGTATATGAAGGATAACTACTTTAAATCTAAAAGATATACGAGAAGATTATGTGAAGGCTGTTATACAAGAATATGAATCCATAAATACATGAAATACCTTATTACAGAAACTTCAACCATAATTACGTGAAAGCTTTTAGTCTGGAATATCAAACCATAATGACATCATTACTATTTAAGCGATTGAAGGCTTTTAGTCTGGAATGTGAAACAATAATGACGTCATTACTATTTAAGCGATTGAAGGCTTTTAAAAGTCTGGAATACAAAAGCATAATTACATCATTATTATTTAAGCGATTGAAGGCTTTTAGTGTGGAATATCAAACCATAATTACATCATTACTATTTAAGTGACTGAAGGATTTTAGTCTGGAATATAAAACCATGAATACATCATTACTATTTAAGCGATTGAAGGCTTTTAAAAGTCTGGAATACAAAACCATAATTACATCATTACTATTTAAGCGATTGAAGGCTTTTAAAAGTCTGGAATACAAAACCATAATTACATCATAAATATTTAAGCGATTTAAGGCTTTTAGTCTGGAATGTGAAACAATAATGACATCATTACTATTTAAGTGATTGAAGGCTTTTAAAAGTCTGGAATACAAAACCATAATTACATCATTACTATTTAAGCTATTGAAGACTTTTAATCTGGAATATCAAACCATAATTACATCATTACTATTTAAGCGACTGAGGTCATAATAACGAGAAAGTTATGATTCTAGAATTTGAAACCAAAATTACGTGAACGATACTAGGGAAAAATAGAAAAACGTTAAGTGTGTTATTCTAGAATCCAAAATCCGTAATTCCGGGAAATCTCTCATGTCAGAATCTGAATCGAAATTCTAAGAAGCTTATTCTATATTCAGCAACCATAATTATTGTTTTGGAACCAGAAATAAAATGTGTTATTCTAGAATTATAAATCAGAACTAGGTGAAGGCTGTCAATCGCGAAGCACTATAATTAATTAAATATCTTTATTCTAGAATCTTGAAAAAATAATTACGAGATATATTTCTAGAATCTGAAAGCATGTACCTAAAGACTGCTAATCTAGAAAATTCAATAACAATCGCAAAATCAGTTTTTTCTTTCAGAATTAAAGCTAGAATTATGTGAATTTTATCACTACGGAATCTGAACCCATAATTTGGTGAAGGTATATTTTTCTAGAAGCTTAAACAATAATTACGAAGAATATTCAGCTATAATTGAAGGCTGTACTCTACAATCTGAAGCCATAATGAGATTAATGTTATTATTCGAGAATATAAATACATAATTATTCGAATGTTATTATAATTGCTTCTTCAACCATAATTACTTGAAAGCTTTTTGAATTTGAAACTATAATGACGGAAAATGTCTCCGTCTAAAATTCGATGCCGTTTCTTTGTTCGATTACTTATTGCTATAATTTACAATAATTTTAATAAACAAAATAATGTAGAATTTTTCATCTCGTCTTGGAAATTTTTTTTCTCGACAAAACCCATCTTGCAAATTCACGAATCTACCATTCGTTCGTGCATTGAATATTGTTGCCATATCTGGTCTGGTGCTCCTGGTGTATATCTCGAGATTCTTGACAACATTTCAAGACAAGTCTGTAAGGCAACCGATCCGATGTCAGTCACTTTCTCACCGACGTGACGTTGTTTCTATCTGTTATGGTCATTGTTTTGATATTTTTCCCTCGTGTCTCAACTACATGAATTTAAACGTTCTACTAGATTGGCAAATTGCTCTCACCATTTTACTGATGAGTTAGCTACATGAAACCACTAAAATGTGAATAGTGATTTTATTCAAATTTAGCTTGGCCATTGACGCAACCCGTAGCTGAGAGGTGAAAGCACATCAGATCTAATGGCGATTTACGCTAGAGGCACAGAGTTTTTAATCCAGAGAACGCATATTTTTATAAGATTTTTCGAAATATTCATGCCAATAGAGAAAATTAAATAAATATACTGTTTAATACTTATCAGTGGTTATCTGAGGCAAGATATGCCTTGTAAGTTTTAACGCAGCCCAAACTAAACTGCCTTAACTTAATCGCCACAGAGATCCTTTTCTGCCTGCCATCAGAATGGCTTAAGCGAAACACCTGAAGAGCAAAACTCTCCGCCTTCTTCAACTGACATAAAGTGAAGCGACAATATTGGAACAATTGCTACGTCTAGTGCAAGGAAAGTTCACTGTGTCGTGTAAGAACATTCTTCTTATCAGAATCCATCTTGCACATTTTTAAATGTACCATTCGTCTTCTATTGAATACTGTTGTCATATCTGGTCTAGTGTTTCTTCTGTATATCTCAAGATCCTTGACAAACTCCAAAGAAGGATTTCTAATGGAATCGATACTGACTTGGCATCTTGACTTCAGTCAGTTTCTCACCGATGTGACTTGGCTTCGATCTGTATTTTCTACAGACATGTCCGTGGTAACTGATCTGACGTGTTTTTTTTCCTATGGTGTCCTGAAGATATGCATTTAAGCGTGGTACTAGATTGGCAAATAGGTCCCACCCTTTTTCTAAATGCGCCAATTCTACTCCAACAGATATTTTTTGGGTCAGGCATTTCACACCTGTAGAACAATCTTACGCTTCCCCGCTTTCCTGGTAAATCCGATGTTCGAAATTTTAAATGCAATATCAATCGCCATCTTATGTCTTCTTTGATCTCGTTCATCTTTTGTCCTTTCATCGATGCTCCATCTTTTCAGTCTTATCTTTCACTTTTACTCCCTGTAACACCAAACGTTTTACTGGTATTACTACATTGCTTGGAGTGAAAGGATTAAGAAACAAATGTACTAAAGCAGTCAGCTGGATACCATACAGATGACGTAACAGGTAGAGATAGAGTGTAGATAGTACCATTTAAAACTGATAACCGGAGAACGAAACACTAGATTTAATACCATTTGAACACAGAATGACTGTCGGGGCCAGAGATACGAGACACTCTATTTTCGAGATGACAACTGTTCTTGATCTTCTCGTTACCAGTATGCCGGAACTACGTTAATTCAGAGCAAACATCGGCTACAAGCGCATCTTTCCCAGATCTGTTAATCACCCAACGAACAGGAACATTTCATAGATCCCATGCTAATTGAATATGTGTGCTGTTCAAACGATCAATCAATACACTTTACTGTGTACGCTGCATACCAGGCAGTTTCGTAGTTGCCAACCTGCAAGGAGATTATGCGTCACAGAACATTCCTATTGGAATTGATAAGTTTAGCAACGTGTAAAATATTAAGACGAGTCATGTTCCCAAAAATGTCCAGCAGACAATCGTCTTCCAGAGATCTCTCCAGTTGACAAACGAACTCCAACGCACTTTGCAGAATACTTCCAGGTTCCAAATCACTGTCCAGCAGACAATCGAGTTCCAGAGAACTGTCCGGTAGACATTCGAGTTCTAGAGCACTGTCTAGCAGAAAATCGAACACCAGAGCATTGTCCAGCTGAGAATCGTGTTCAACAACTGCCCATCGGACAATTGAGTTCCGGAACACTGTCCAGCAGACAATTTAACTCCAGAGAACTGTCCTTCAAACAATCGAATTCAAGAGTACTGTCCAACAGTCGATCGATTTCCGGAGCACTGTCCGGAAGATATATGATTTCCAGAGTTCTGTCCAGCAGGCAATCGAGTTCCAGAGCACTGTCCAGCAAACAATCGCACTCCAGAACACTCTCCAGCAGACGATCTAGCTCCAGAGCACTGTCCATCAGACAATCGTACTCCAGAACACTCTCCAGCAGACAATCTGCTTTCAGAGCACTGCCCAGCAGACAATCTAGTTCCAGATCACTGACCAGCAGACATTCGGGTCTATAGCACGGCTCTGCAGACCATCGAGTTCTTGAGCAATGTTCAGCAGACAATCGATCTACAGAGCACTGTCCAGCAGACCTTCGATTTCCAGACTACTGTCTAGCAGACAATCGTATTCCAGGGCACTGCCTAGAAAAGAATCAAGATCCAAAGAACTGTCCATCAGACATTCGATCTCCAGAACACCGTACAGCAAACAGTCTAGTTCCAGAGCACTGTCCAGCAGACATTCGATTTCCAGAGCTCTGCCTAACGGACAATCGATTTCCTGAGCATTGTCCAACAGACGATCGAGATCTAGAGCACTGCCATCTGAAAATTGAGTTTCAGAGAACTGTCCAGCAGACAATCGAACTCCAAAGCATTGTTCAACAGACAAGCTATTTCCAGAGCACTGGCAGCATACAATAGAGTTCCACAGTACTGTCCAGCAGACGATCGAGTTCCAAAGCACTGTCCGGCTGGCATTCGAGTTACGGAGCACTGTCCAGCAGAAAATCGATTTCCAGAGTACTGTCCAGCAGACAACGAACACCAGAACACTGTCCAGCAAAAAATCGAGATCCAGAGATCTTTCGAGCAGACAAACGAGTTCCAGAGAACTGTACGGCAGACATCGTATTCCAGAGCACTGTTCAGCAGACAATCGAGTTACAGACACTGTTGAGCAGACACTCGAGGAGGCCGCCTGATGGGTGATGGATCGCAGAAGTTGGCTCCAGCTTTCTGACAGGGCGTTGTGCAATGTGTTATTGGGACAACGTGCTGTCTGCCAGCTGGATACATCATCTCATGCGGTTTCCTCCATACATGAACTCGACTGTCTGGCGTACGCTTATGGGGAAATCGACGGTCTACTGGAAATTGCTGCGAACATGACTATTGAATTCCCATAAAAATACTCCCAAACTATTATAGAATGGTGTGGGATAGTTTTGCTGCTGGAATTCAAAACAACTACGAGTCAAACTAAAGTTTTATTTCAGGTTTAGCATAGGCAGCTCTTCCTGCAGACGATTTCCACAAACGTATGCCTCCCATGTTTCTCGGCGGTGCTGCATTTTTACCGCAAAATAATAATCTCATTCATCACGTATGTCTGACACGAATCTAGTTTCAAGAAAACTCGACTGACTTACCGGAACCCCATTGACGCCAGATTGTATGGGTTATGTTTCCCCTCCCCTAGTAGATTCCCTGTAGCAAAACCCTACAACTATACATAAGTCAGGATTACAGCCACATCATGTGGAAACATCGGTTCCATTATGATCACTGAAGTTAAGCAACGTCACGTCTGGTCAGTATCTAGATGGTTGTCTGCTTGGGAATCCCAGGTACTGTAAGCTTGGGTGCGCGTTTGGTTTAATTGATAATGTGAGATTATTATTTATCGAAGTTTCAAGTGTTCGTTATATTCACTTATGCGCAAAGAAACCTTAGGAAATATATGAATCCAGTTCTACTCCACCACCTATGGGTTAATTAGTAAGAGTAATTATCATTATCTCAATTAATTAGTAAGACTTAATAATCATTATCTAAAAAAAATCATATAATCTAAAGATATTTCCTGGCATTAAATAACCTGCAAATAGCTGAATCAATCAGACCTCAACTATAGACAATCTTTTAACATGTCTGCATAGATTTGCCTACGCAATGACTCTCGTCTTCTCGATACAATAAAATCTTATGCACACTGTAATAGAAAATAGATGGTAGATATCATACTACAGTAGAAAATGGATGGTAGATATCATACTATAGTAGAAAATGGACGGTAGATATCATACTAAAATAGAAAATGGATGATAGATATCATACTATAGTAGAAAATGGATGATACATATCATACTAAAGTAATAAATAGATGGTAGATATCAGACTAAAGTAGAAAATAGACGGTAGATATCATAGTATAGTAGAAAAATGGACGGTAGATATAATATAGTGGAAAATGGAAGATAGATATACTATAGTAGAAAATGAATGATAAATATACTATGGTATAAAATGGATGATAGATATCATACTATAGTAGAAAATGGACGGTAGATATCATACTAGTGTAGAAAATGGACGGTAGAGATCATACTAAAGTAATAGTTGGATGGTAGATATCATACTAAAGTAGAAAATAGTAGATATCATACTATAGTATAAAATGGATGATAGATATCATACTGTAGTAGAAAATGGACGTAGATATCATACTGTAGTAGAAAATGGACGGTAGATATCATACTAAAGTAGAAAATGGACGGTAGATATCATACTATTGTAGAATGCTGGATATTTAAAATATTTATATCTTGATATGGTCTTTTGCAACTAAGAATGTCGATTCACTGTACCTTTCTAAATATTTTTTCTTTCCAGAATCTATGTATAAGGCGACCATCTGTCCTATACTTCGTATATTATTGCCACATATGTTTCGGTACTTCTGTTTTTATATTTAGAGATTCTTGATAAAATCCAAGGACGAATCCGTAATATTATTGGCCCTGACCTGGTCTCTCGGCTTTAGTCACTTCCCACCACCCTAATGTAGTTTCCCTGTGTCTTTATAAATACTTTCATAATAACTGTTTGAAAAACCTCATCGCTATGGTACCTAGACTTTTTGAATTTAAGTGCATGTCTTGATTGCGGACACCGTCTTATTAATTCAGAGATGCATTGGCTAGATGTAACCGTCAGTTCGATGCTAACAGTTTTTTTTCTCGCAATTCTCGCTTGTAGAATTCACTTCCGGCTCCATGCTTTCCAGCCAACCTTTTTTCTTCAGAAATTCAAATGCAATGTCAATCGTTATCTACTGTCTTCTTGATTACTCTTCTTTTGTTTTCGTTCCATAATAATGCTTTACTTTATTCTTATTCTTTCACACTGAGTAATTCCTTGTGTCTTAGTGGCTTTACTCCCTTCCATAGAGCGATAAGATTAGAAAAATTCATTACAGTGTTCAAATTCTAAGCATTTCAGGTTTTATCCATATAAAAAAAAGAAAAAAAGAAAGAAAAAAAACAGATATTCATAATCCATGTATAAATATAGATCGTGATAGTTAATCTCTTGACAAATTTCTGGTCAATCTCCTGATTTCTCAGGTTCAAATCCAAGTTAAATGTGCAGACAAATCGTCGGTAGTAATAATATAGGGCTACTATTTCCAATCAACATTCTAGTAAAAGAGAACACTGAGACAATCCTATTCCAAAAGTCGTTACAATTCAAATCATTTGAATTTAGTTTGAATAAATTCTCTGATGATTTAGCAATGTTAGTCGCTGTCTCAGTTGAATTGGACAACGGATTTCGATGACAGCAACGTAAACTCAGACATTATCGAGGGACATTCGAAAGTCGTATCCCCAATGTCCGAAATGGAATTACATATACCACGCCTGATTTCTTTTCCCTTTCTTTATACACAAGTTCAGTCAAAAGCCACTAAAGTTAGGTATGTTTGCTTGTTTGATTTTATTTAGTGGCATAGGTTATTTAATGCCCTAATCTAGATATTTTGAACACAATTTTATGGCTTCAACAAAATATAGTTTGGACACAATTGTCCGCTTTCAAATACAGATAAAAAGATTTGTGGGTAATTTTATTATAAATATATATTGTTGGTAATATATTTATATAAAAAGTATTACTGGTATTTTTATTATAAATATATATTTTTATAATTTCATAATGTTTTATTGGTTTAGTTAGAGTTTGATATCTACTGAAGTATTTGCGACCTAGCGTAAATGGAAAATGCTCAGGAAAAATGGTATGTTTACTTTTTTTAAAAATTACATCAAATCATTTTAAAAACATTAAAATCACTATTTGATGATATTTTAATATTTTTTTTTAATAAAAATTGTTAATGATTTTTAATACAAAGGCAGTTAACCCTTTACTTTAAACCTAACCCTAACTCCTAACCTCTAACCCTAAACCTAACCTTAAAACCTAAACACTAACCCTAACCTTAACATATTTCATACTTCCAACAGTTAGTGAATATCATGCTACAGTAGAAAATGAATAGTAGATACACAATTATGCAAAATGGATGTTACATATCATACAATAATAGAAAATGGATGATACCTATCATACTATAGTATAAAATGACTGATAAACATCATAAGGAGAAAATGTTTGATAGATATCATTCTATAGTAGAAAGTCGATTATAGACACAGTATAATAGAAAATGGATGGTAGATATAATTCTATAGTAGAAAGTCGATTATAGACTTAGTATAATAGAAAATGGATGGTAGATATCATTCTATAGTAGAAAGTCGATTATAGACATAGTATAATAGAAAATGGATGGTAGATATCATTCTATAGTAGAAAGTGGATGTTAGATATTATAGTATAGTATAAAGTGGATGGTAGATAATATATTATAGTGTAATGTGGATGGTAGATATTATACTAGAGTATAAAGTGGATGGTATATATTATACTATAGTATAAAGTGGATGGTAGATACTACACTATAGTGTAAAGTGGATGGTAGATATTATACTATAGTAGAAAGTGGATGATAGATATCCTACTATAGTAGAAAATGGATGCTAGATATCATATTATAGTAGAAAATGGATGGTAGATATCATACTATAGTAGAAAATGGATGATAGATATCATATTATAGTAGAAAATGGATGGTAGATATCATACTATAGTAGAAAATGGATGGTAGATATCTTGCTATAGTATAAAGTAGATGATACATAGTATACCATAGTTGAAAATGGATTATAGATATCATGCTATAGTATAAAGTAGATGATAGATATTATACTATAGTAGCACATTTTGTTTTCTGTTTTAGTCGATGGTCACTTTTTACTGATAGATCAGACCCTAAGAGGTGATGCCACGGCGGGTCATGGAGTACCTGGGAACAACAGCAGCAGCAATTAAGAGGTGGCTATAGGCTTCTCAAAACCTCCAATCTTCTGTTCAGCTCTGCTGCCGGGTGTAGGCTTTTGTCAATCCAAAGACTACTAAAGTTAGATTGTTAAAACAGTATTGATGTATGTAGTGTATGGAAAGAATGAAGTTGGAGATATTCAGAAGTGAACGTTATGAGGATAAGGGCAAATAACGATTGATCTTTGACTTGAACATATCAAGTTCGAAGTCCTCATGGCAACCAGCATGTGAGTGTTTGCTCAATAAAATGGCAGTTCTTGGGAAAAATCTGTCTGAGTGAAACCTTCTACTTGTATTTAGAATACAGAAGAATGGGGGAACTGAAGAACTCAAATCATTTGAACATTTGCCGCTTACAGCCATATGACATTGAAACACCGGTACATAGGTTAGTGCATAGGTGGGTGAATAGGTGGGTACATAGGTGGGTGCATAGGTGGGTGCATAGGTGGGTGCCTGCTTGGGAACACCAGGTGCTGTAAACTTAGATATGCAGATAGTGTAATGGGTAACGGCTCCGCAAGAGAAATCGGAAAGCCGAGTTCAAAGTCCAGTCGGGTTCGTTACATTCACTTACGCAAATACCTTTGGGAGACCATGAATCGGAAAGACACATGATAATATAGGCATGTCACGTCTATCCCTACCAACACACATTGGGTAAGCGCGGTAGGGTATTGTCAAACCCCACCCCCATTGAAGCAGGTGAAGAACTAGGCCCGATAAAGGACTTTCACAAACTGTTAAAAAAGGAACAATTATCAAGTAAATAGCGATATTTTTCCAGCATCGTGAGCAAGAGTGTAACATCAAAATTATCCTAAATCGTGTAACAGCATAATTGTCCATCCCACAAAATGTTTAATATCTAAAAAAAAAACAAAAAAACAAACACTAAACAAATTGAGTTTCTTTTTTTTCACATGTTAAGATAAGTCATTTAGCTATCTTGACACTATCTGTCGTAGGAATCACTGAAAGAAACCGTTGAGTTATTCAGCTAAAAAGAGAACAGGTGAAAATTACTTTGTGTCAGACCCACTGTCTTCCGAATTGAGAAATGGTGAGAGGAAAAGGATCATTCAGGCCTTCAATAATGGTACCAACAATCATGTTCTGGCTTCCATCTTCAGAGTCCATCCAAGAACCATGTAGAGAACGGAGAATAAGTTTTAAAAAGAAGAAATAGTAGATAGGAAAACTGGATCAGGAAGTCACAAGAGCAAGAGGGATCATCATTTCAACTTAAAGATAAAGAGATCAATTAGAAAAGATCCAACTCAAAACACAATGCACAATAGTCAGATGAGAGAGCGATTTTAGCTATGACAGTCAAAAGAGCAGCGAAAATAGACTTAAAAATGAAATCGTACGTGAAACCTGTGAGACACCTTGTTACTTCGGGACAGAAAGTTAGAAGGTTAGAGAGGACGAAGATCATCTTAAATAAGTTGGAAAATCATCCTGGAATTATATATATATATGAACGTTATTTCCATCCTACATAAGCTTCCGATTCCTAGCTATGATTAATTAATAATAAACATGTCATTTTCGTTTATGATCGAATTCATCATGACTCATCTGTTAAACTTGGAGAGTAATTATACATTCTTATTGCTCAAAGTGGAGCCCAACAGTGTTCTAAAAGCACCGGAGAATTGAGGTAGACGTCACTAATCATTTCTTAGGTACAATGCTTCAAAGCTAAATCGAATAACTGGACAATTAAAGGTGTAGTATTAAGCCATGAAAATCTCGTTAAAAAACAATGAGTGCTGAACTTGTATGTAAAATATAATCTCCTATATGCCAGTTAAGGATGGACATTCTCTTCACAGATGATAAAGAGACTTGAAGCGATAAAGATTTAGTTTCTTCCGACGAATGTAGAAAGTGCTATTGACAGAAAATATAAACAATACGAAAGTTTGAAGGAAATATAAGAACTAGAAGAAAACCGATACAAGCAATCGGAAAGCTGATATTTCTGGTAAACCTAACGAGGAAAGGGGCCTAGAGAATTTAAAACTCGCACGGCGATTTTACAGCAAGAAAAAGGTTATGGAAACATCAAGTAAATTGTTGGGGGTTTTTTTTGCGTTACTTAATGTCGGAACAAAAACAAAGAGGATGTTGGAAATTCAAAAATTATTTAAGGCGACAAAATACAGAAAAGTATTATGTAGAATCATGCTCGCTCAAGCCTTTAAAAAAAGTGGCATATAAAAAACAGAAGAAAAAAAACAAAAGAAAAAAAAGAAGAAAAAGAAAAAGAAGAAAAAGAAAAAGAAAAAAAAGAAGAAATTTAGAATTCAGACTCGGTCTGTCAATTACTAAAAGAAGAAAATAGAGGAAGAAAAAAAGAAGAAAAGGACGATGAAAAAGAAAAAGAAAAAGAAGAAAAAAGAAACATGGAATTCGAATTTGGTCTGTCAATTCCTAAGAGAAGAAAAAATAATAGAAAAAAAAACAAGATAAATACAATGAAAGAAAATAAAAAGAAGGAAAAAAGAAGAAATTTGGAATTCGAATTTGATCTGTCAATTCGTAAAAGAAGAAAAATAATAGAAGATAAAGAAGAAGAAAAAGATAATGAAAAAGAAAAAGAAAAAGAAGAAGACATTTGGAATTCGAATTTGGTCTATCAATTCCTAAAAGAAGAAAAAAATAATAGAATAAAAAGAAGAAGAAAAAGACAATGAAAAAGAAAAAGAAAAAGAAAAAGAAAAAGAAGAAAAAAAAAGAAATTTGGAATTCGAATTTGATCTGTCAATTCCTAAAAGAAGAAATATAATAGAAGAAAAATAAGAAAAATAATAGAATAAAACGAAGAAGAAGAATACAATGAAAAAGAAAAAGAAGAAATTTGGAATTCGAATTTGGAAGGGTTACTGAATGAGAAATAACAAAAACAGAGTTTGGAAATGAAAAGTTAATCTTTACAAGATTAACCAAATACAATACTCGACAGCGCCGTGAAGTAGGTAAACCAACTACTGCTAGTTGTGGACTACTTAGACAGCATATTACCACACACACACAACACATACAATAGTGTCCAACGTATTTATGGGGATTGGGATATATCCATTAATGTTCATGGGTACGGTATATAACAGTCTGTCAATTCCTAAAAGAAGAAGAAATAACAGAAGAAAAAAGACGATGAAAAAAAGGAGAGAGAAGAAAAAAAGAAGAAAAAAGAAATTTAGAATTTGAGTTCGGTCTCTTAGTTCCTAAAAGAAGAATAAAAACAAGAAAAAGAACCTGAAAAAGCATAAGAAAATAGGGAAAAAAACAACAAGAAATTCGGATTTGATGTCGGTCTGTCAATTGTTAAAAGAAGAAGAGAAAAAGAAGACAAAAAGAAAAAGAAGAAGAAAATAAGGAAGAAAATGAAAAAGAAGAAGAAATGAAGTAGAAGAAAATTGGAATTCGAATTTGGTCAGCCAATTCCATTTTGAAATTAGAAAGACATTCGCGAATCTACCTAATGCTTGCATGTCATTCTTCACATTGTATGACAATCATATTCTGTTACAACATTACAGAAATTGTATTCATTTACTCCCCTTTGTCCTCTCTTAATTTTGGTCTTCTTTATGTTAGTTACTGTTTTTGACCACTTCCTGTTAGCCCTTAGTTTAACCGGAACCTTCATAATAAAGCAGACGGTTCATATCTTTCCAATCCTGCTAAATCTTACCGCCAATGATAGCATCATCGTTATGTACCCTTTTAACTTTTTCTTCGACAACCGATTTCTCTGATCATGTTATTATGTGAACATTTGTTTAAGGTTGCTGCCTTTTATACATTTATTTTACTATTGTGACTCTCCACGTAGAATCCCTTGCACTACGCGTTAGCTGTTTACTCACTGCTTGAAAACTTTTTTCCTTTCTGAGAACTTACGCTCTGTTATAATAATGAACCTATCTCATCCTACCCAATTAAAAATACTAACCTCTCTGTATAAAAAATACAAAGAAATATCTTCGAATAAGAAGAAAATATTAGGAAACGAACATCTGTTAGAGATAATGAAAAAGATTCGAAAGGGAGGTGTGGTAATAATGAACCTATCACATCCTACCCAGTTAAAAATACTAACCTCTCTGTATAAAAAATACAAAGAAATATCTTCGAATAAGAAGAAAATATTAGGAAACGAACATCTGTTAGAGATAATGAAAAAGACTCGAAAGGGAGGTGTGGTAATAATGAACCTATCACATCCTACCCAGTTAAAAATACTAACCACTTTGTATAAAAGGCTGTTTAATTACTAAAGATCAAATTGACAGAATAAAGCTTGTTTTGAATCCTATGAAATGAGTGTGTAATCAGAAGGTTTTTTGTTCTAAGATGATGAGTTTGAAAGCATGTTCTTCATATTAATCCCACCAATATAAAGCATAGACAGACAAGTTGAATAAATCTCAAGGCAAAATTGAACAAGAAACAACGGTAGTCGTGAATTCAATTAGAAAATATCGAACATTTATATGCTGTTAATATAATTGGAAAAACCTTGTGTTTTGGTTATATGAAAGTTGACAACGTGTGAATTAAGTATGTTAATGAATTACAGCTCAAATAGAATAAGAAAGGAAAATTTATCAAAAAGATAATTTAGGTAGTAAATAAGCGAGATTAAAGTAGGATTTGTTTCCTTATTAATCCAGAGTTGTTTACCTTGGACTGTCTTTTGTTTGTCTTTCGTTGAAATTACAATTTCTATTCAGTAGTGCAAATGAACACTATGGAGATAAAAACAAAATAGAACTGAATTCTAATACAAGAGATTATGTCCAAAGATGTCCAAGATGTTCCAAGATGTCCAAAGATCAATTGGTACAAGAAATGCACGTTGTATTCACATGAACACTGTACGAGAACAGATACATACCTGAATGCATAATGATTTTGAATATAATTCATACATAACTTATGATCCTCTTGAAACTACTTATGATTAGCATCATCGCAGATTAAGATACTCATGCAAATTTCTCATGTGAAATGATTAAATACAGATTTGCATAACGTCTAAAGATTTCAACTTGGCTTATTGGTGTTACGAATAAAAAAGTAAAACTATACTATGAAAGTATTCTATAGACCTTATTGATGTCAGAAGAAAATAAATGAAAAAATAACTTTTAAAATACATTTTTCACTTTCTTATTTTAGCAAAATAATTCATAAATATTTGAAAAATATTTGATTACTAATACTGCGCTTGTATTCCAACATTGTTATTAACTAAAACTTTATTTAATAGTCATAAATGCATAATTTAACAAAACCTCGCGAGAATTGTGTTGTTTTTCTCATAAGAATCTGACTTTTTTGGTGTTTCTTCATGCTTCAGTTTTATTAAATGCTACGATAATAATGAACTATCCCTACCTACACATGAGATTTTAATGAACTATCCCATCCTACCCATGTGATAATAATGAACTATCCCATCCTACCCATGTGATAATAATGAACTATCCCATCCTACCTATGTGATAATAATGAACTATCCCATCCTACCCATGTGATAATAATGAACTATCCCATCCTACCTATGTGGTAATAATGAACTATCCCATCCTACCCATGTGGTAATAATGAACTATCCCATCCTACCCATGTGATAATAATGAAACTATTCCATCCTACCCATGAGATAATAATGAACTATCCTATCCTACCCATGAGATAATAATGAATTATTCCATCCTACCTATTTCAATACTAACCACCCTGTATAAAATGCTGTTTAACTACTAATGATCATTTTGGCAGAAATTGATATTCGGTGTTGTCTATTCATTATAGTAACCCCTTGCGTCTTAGTGGCATTATCACCTTGTTTGGCGTGAAATGATTAAAAAACGGTTTGTTCAATTAATATACATTATCATTATAAGCATTAGAAAAAATAATCAAATGTTTCTCATGGTCAGCTCGATGTCCAGTGTAGGAAATAAGTCTATTCATTCTTCTTCTCTGCACCATGTACCTTCAGAATGTGGGCGATCATGGCTCTCCACAGCTTTCTGTTTCTTGTACCTCAATACAAATTCATTAGGTAAGTTAACTGTTGTTTCAGTCTGTCCTTCAATAGGTCTTGTGAATGTCAGACATTTTTTTTCACCAGAATCCATCTTGCACATTTATAAATCTACCATTTGCCAGTGCATTAAATATTCCTGTCATATCTGATCTGGTGCTTCTGCTTTATATCTCAAGATTGTTGACACAGTCCAAAAAAGGTCTGCAATGTTATCCGTCCTAACCTGGCATCTTGACTTCAGTTACTTTCCCACCAGTGTGATGTGGATTCACGCTGTCTTTTCTATAAACATTTTCATGGAAATATTTCTGATGAGCTCTTTTCCTTGGTACCTCAACTGTGTGAATTTAAGTATACTACTAGATTGGCAACGAGGTTCCATTGTTTTACTAATGAGATAGCTAGATGTGACCCTAAGTACTATTATAATAGTTTTTCTTTAAATTCTCAACTGTTGACCTCTCTTCCAGTTTCATGCTTTCCTATAACATATTTTCCTCCAAGATATAAATGCAATGGCCATCTTCTGTCTTCCTGAAACCGGTTCTTTTATTTTCCTTTCTCCTCACTAGTATCTTTTCATTCTCTTTCATTCTCAGTAACTGTGTTAATAATAAAACTATCCAATCCATCCCGATTCAATAATAACCAAATTGTATGAAAGGCTGTTTAAGTTCTAACGATGTTTAGCAGGGAAAAAGCTTAAGATGATATTCGGTGTTGTCTATTCATTACAAAATGCAATATTGAAACGTATTCCTGTAGCAAAATTTATACATATTCATTTATAAACAATGTATTTCCCCCCCTCCTTTAGCCATTTTAACAAATGGTTTTGCTTCTATACTGAAACCTCTGGTTGCTTTTCTCATATTGCTTTTGGCCCTTTTGTGTGTGCGTTATTCAAACTAAACTAGTTTTATATGTGAAGTTATTTCTTTGGACCTTTTCTGTTAATTCACCCCAAAATATTAATTCACCCCAAAATATTAATTCAACCCAAAATATTAATTCACCCCGAAATATTAATTCACCCCAAAATATTAATTCACCACAAAATAAAAGGAAATTATATTTGCTAAAATTCACACCAAAATTCTGAAATGTCTTTTAGAACTTGTTCAAATGAACATCCATTGTTATTTTTTGCCTTAAGTCTCCAAGGGAACTCAAACAAATAAAGATATTCTATCGTGCAGTCCCGAACATGAACTTTATCCGTCAGGCACTTTTGATTCTTTGCGTGTGAGCTGATATTTCGGAGTCAACGAAATTCATACTGCGATTTGAAATCAGATTAATATAATTGGGATCATCTTTCATATATGTATATCCTTGCCAACTGCCCGACATAATCGTAGTCCCAGGTAAAATACACTACCCGCACATCCGAGCTTACACCACCTGGTATTTCCAAGCGGACCCCATCTAGGTAGTGATGAGGCTCGATGTTGCTTAACTTCGGTGATCGTACGGGAACCCGTGTTTCAACGCGATATGGCCGTATGCCCTGTTAAAAGTGAGGAGTTCTAAATCAGGTATTGTTTCAAAGATTACCGATTCTATATTTGAATCGTATCTTTTAATTCACCTGAAAATATTAATTCACTCCAAAATAAAAAGTATCTATATTTACTAAAATTCACACGAAAATTCAGAAATTAAAATAAAATTTGTTCAAAAATACATTCATTGTTATTTTTTACCTTAAGTCTCCAAGGGAACTCAAACGAATAAAAGGAGTCTATCATGTGGCGAGGAGTCCCGAACATGGACCTATTCTCATTTTGGCGTTTCGCCAGGCACTTTTGATTGTTTGCGTGTGAGCCGATGTTTCTGGGTCAACGAAATTCATACTTTGTTTTAATAAAGAAACAAACATAGATTTAAAACGAATAATTGTCAAAAATTTAATAAAAAACTACAAACTTTGATTTAAAATTATAATTTCAAAAGAGTGCCAAAATAATTTACATTGTTCGGACTGTGGTCGTCATCTTTATTGTCATGTTCACGACGTTTCGGCCGTTGTACGCTCCGATCTTCCTCATTATTACAATACCTCAACTCAGAAATATAGACAGATAGTGCCAAAAATTTAATGAAAAAAAAAATGATTTAAATTTTATAATTTACAAAAAGGGCGAAAAATGTGATAAAAAACAAGCTACGAAATAAAATTTATAATTTCAAATGAGTACTAAACATTTCATAAAAATAAACTTTGATTTAAAATTTATAATTTCTTGGGGTTAATTAATATTTGCGATAAGTAACTTTAATTTATTTGGGGGGAAATTAACAGAAAAGATCCTTTTCTTTTTCTGTTATTAACGCTTTACTTTAATAAACCTGCTGGTGAACAGGGCATTGTCCTCAGAGTTTTAATTGCTTTAAATCCAAAGACACTTAACGATCTTGACCTGGCATCTCGTTTTCAGTCACCTTTCACTGCTGTAACGTAGCTTCCTATTAATATTTTGATGGCCATTCGGATAACCTTTCCCTTTTGTTACCGAGATCTTACGAATTTAAGAACAGTAGTAAATTGGCGATAAGGTCTTATCATTTAACAGTTGAAATTGCTAGATGTAAACATAAGTTATATTTTAAGTTTCTTGACTCGCATATCTCACAGTTGAAATCTCGTCCGGGCTTCTTGTTCTTTCATTGTTATCTCAGTAACCCCTCTCGTCTTAGTGACTTTATCTTTAAACTACGAGCGAAATGTTTTTTTGTTTTTTTTTAAATGTCCAGTGAACTTTTGTCAAGTGGAATTTTACCCACGCGATCACATGCCAACTCTAATTAAATTTATATCGTTAACATGATATAAGCGAATTGTTTTCTTATGCCATCGCGGCCCAATGCGGGAGATTTCACGTCAAAATCAGTTTAAATTTCCTGAGGAAATTATAACGAAAATAAACGACAAACAAGGACTTGGTCCTGTGAAGCAAATCAGTTCTGACATCACATCCAAGGTGACGCCCGACACGAATTAGAAACGGAATTATCTCAGGTGATTATGACACTCCAGACTCGAATTGTCAACTCCCGACGTTTGCGGATATACATTGATCACGATCACGAGATACCTGAACCGTTATGGTCGTAGAGCAGCTACATTCAGGGTGGTTTTGAATTCAGAACTTTCCTCCTCTAGGATCGTAATCTTACTAAGTATAGAGACCCCAGTGAGCGCTATTTGCTACAGCGGTTCGAATTCAGCATCCTTCGTCCAAGACTGGATACTCACCAAAGCAAAAGAGCCTAGCACAACTGTGCAATTTAATCTGTAGCAGGAGGAAGAAGAGATAGAATCAAACCGTTTCTAAATGCAATAATGAAAAGCGAACACAACTAACTTTAACAGAATCCTATAGTTAGCTTCTTCATCTATTAATATACCTTCTAGGCAGAGATAATCATGACATCCGAACATTCTGTCTTTTTACTATCTGTGAATTGTTATGTCTTCTTGGGGAACAATAGTGCAGTGGTTTCCCGTCGCCTTCTCCAAAACATTTTTCTCCGTAAAGGACGTAGATGATCATGACACTCCATAGTTTTCTTTTCTTTATGACCTGTGAATTGACATGCCTTTTTGGAGAAGATAGTGGAGTGATTTGACACTACCTTCTCTAGAGTTCTGAATCCAGAAGTATTTTCCCCATTAAGGATGTAGAAGACAACGACACTCCACAGCTTTCTTTTCTTTACTATCTTTGAATTGACATGTCTTCATTGAAAGAATATCTGGGTGGTTACTCGTGACCTTCCCAACAGTTTTGAATCCAGAACTGCTTTCTTACTTAAGCACGTAGACTAACATGACACTCGACATCTTCCTTTTCTTTATTATCTTTGAAAAGGATATTGAAGTGGTTTCCGATTGTCTTCACCATCATTTTGAATCCAGAACTGTTTTCTTCATTAACAGCGTAGACGGCCATTATTCTATATAGATTCATTTCTTTTATTATCTGTGAGTTGACATGCTTTCTTGGAAAGGAGAATGGAGTGGTTTCCAGTTGCCTTCTCTTCAGTTTTGAATCCAGAAATATTTTCTCCATTATAACGCTCCATAATTTACTTTCATTTATTTTTATGTGAATTGACATGCATTCTTGAAAAAGATAGTCGAGTGTTTTCCGGTTGCCTTCTCAATAGTTTTGAATCCAGAACTGTTTTCTCCACTAAGAATGTTAACGTTCATGACTCTCCATATTTTCGTTTTCTTAAATGTTGTCCTGGGTATGACAATAAACTACATCCGCGTCCTGGGTAAGACGATAAACTATGTCCAGTGGCAAGGCCTCTGATCAGGAGGCTTTGAGGAGCATGGAACCACCTCTTAATTGTTGGTGTTCCCAGGTCCACTCTGACCCGGGGTGGTAGCACCTGGTAGGCTCCCAGCTATGGGCAAATAGGTAACACCCAAACCTGTGTAAAAATAGCAGCAATACAAACAGCTATACATTCTTTGGAAAAAAATATGACCAGTTATAGATTTGCTCAAGGAAAAATATTCCCAGAAATAGATTTTTGAAGAAAAACATTACCAGCAATAAAAACTTTGTCGGCCTTCAATAACCCATTCAGGTTGATATACCGTAAAACAAAATAAACCAAACCAAACCTTTTCTTTAATGTCTTTGAATTGAAATGCCATCTTAGAAACGATTGTAAATTTGTTTCCCTTTGTAGTCTCAACATTTTTATATCCAGAATTGTTTTCTCCATACGTAGACGATCATGACACTCCATAGCTTCCTTTTCTTTATTATCTGTTAATAGACATGCTTTTTTGGAAAGTATACTGCAGTGGTTTCCTGTTGCCGTATTTAGTGTTTTGAAACCAGAACTGCTTTCTTCATTAAGAACCTAGGCGATCATGACTCTCCATAGTTTCTTTTTCATAATTATCAGTGAATTGAAATGCCTGCTTTGAAAGGATACTGAAATGGTTTCCCTCTTACTTCTCTACTGTTTTGAATTCAAAACTGTTTTCTCCATTAAGGGCGTAGACGATCATAACTCCCCATAATGTCCTTTTTTTCTATTATCTGTGAACTGACATCTCTGCTTGGAAACGATATGGGCGTGTTTTTCCGTTGCCTTCTCTACCGTTTCGAATCCGGAACAGTTTTTTGTTGTTTTATTTCATTTATGACATAGACGGTGATCGCACTCCACAGATTCCTTTTCTTTATTATACGTGAATAGAAATGCCTTCTTGGAAAGTATAGTGAAGTAGTTTTCCGTTGCCTTTTCTACAGTTTTGAATCTAGACCTGTTTTCTTCATTAACGGCATAGACGATCATACCTCTTCATAGTTTTCTCTTCTTTATTATCTGTGAATTGACATGCCTTATTGAAAAGATAGTGGAGAGTTTTCTGGTAATTGCCTTAGCCTCAAAGCAAGATATCTCAGTCTACATTACTGTTTCATGCACAGGTGGTGGAAGATTGACTGCTTTACCAAATGCATTAATGTGTGTTTGACGAAACAGAGCCAATTAGTATATAAACTCCAACACGTAACCTTTATGCTCTCCACTCATCCAGATTGATTAACCAAGAATTGAGATGTTGCTCCCTGATAGTAGAGAGACCGTAATTTGTGCTAATTCAGCGTTAATCCCAGGGGGTTCATCAAGGTTCCGGTTGATAATCTAACTTGTTCGTTTACGTTTCCTAACTTCAGGTTGCTTCCGCTTCCTTTCTAATTAGAATTTGCGTGTCGTTTAATAGATAGCGACTCGGAATGTGAACTCCGTAAACCTGAGTTCGAATTCCACTCGAACTCATTATATTCTCTTGCGCACAAATACCACTAGGAAAGGCATGAATCCAACCTCAACTATGGACTAAAAGATAGTACTTTTATCTGGAAAACATTGTTTTTCTTTAAAAAAATACCAATGCTTTATTCACTCGCAAAAAAGCATTATTGGGACAGTATTGCGACACTAGTAGTATAAAATAAGGATTTTATGTTGAAACCCCTTATAGGAATTGGAGAATTAGGAGGGTTAAAAACGTTAAAAGCATTAAGGTGAAAACATGAATTGAAATATGGAACAAGGAAAAAACAGTGTAATATGTTTTCCTTTGCAATAACTAGAAGCGTCGAATGGAATTCTGAGTCCAAAATATTTGAGAAATGTGGAATGTGGAATGTAGATTACTTTTCGTCCGAGCGGCAGATGAAATTGTTATAAATCGCAAAGCAGATAATGTAAACAATCTGAAATATTGTTTTCTAAATATGAAAGCTGGGCACATATTTTTAATCGGTCATATTGAAAAATCGACAACAAAGAAAACTTTTGACATCAAGAACATACAAATGACATACATTTTTTTTTATCGGAAAAAGGATTGAAGAAATATTGTCGTCAGGATAGAGAAAGGACTGATAAACAAAGTTTGTTGCGAAGAATGAATTGTTTTGAATAACTGACCTCTCCGTTTGAAGATCAGTATCGGTTCTCCAAAGTGGGAGACATAAAATGATTGATATGAATATTGATGAGACCTGAGGTGCGATGGGAGTCGCATAGAAACAGAGCGCTTAAGCGAGCCATCAGCAAACGAAGGAACTGCTGAACCCCAGGTGACATGCTGCCGAGTGAATGTCTTTTTTTTTTAACCCGCTCCAAGTTTTAAAAGAAAAATAGTGTCACTATAGAGGGTTTAACGGGAAAGGTTAATTTTGTTGTATCAAAAACTATATAAACCAATTGAAAATTAACCCGGCGAACTTCTTTATTTACTTGTTATGTTATTTTTATTTTCGCCAGCGGAAGCGTTCTTTATTCTTTTGCAACAGGGTTCCGTCGCTGTTTGACCCAGCGCTCAAGTACGGACGAAATTCGATCTTAACTCTTCTGTGGTCAAGGAACACATCGTGGGACAAAAGCAGATAAAGCAACCATCCGTTGACCGGAGAGAGTACTGACCAGCACGGGAACAACCCATGATCAAACCGGCCGTGTTATATTAGTCTTAGAATCCAAATATGATTTGGCTTCAAACATTTAATTTGAACATCTGTCATACATCAACTATAGAAATTTAAGCGCATTACAAGATTAGCTGTCTTTAGTACTGAAATTCCTTAGGCGCAACCGTAAGTTCTATGCTAATAGTTTCTTCACATGCACTACTCGCTTGGGGAACACTTCTCTGGATTCTTAATTTTTTCAAATTTATCTTTAAAAATTAAATGCAATGTAAATCGGCATCTTCTATGTCCTTGAAGCTTGTTTCTTTTATTGTTTTTTCTTTACAATAACGTTTTCTCGGGGGTTTTTTCGGTCTCAGAAAACTCTTCTGTTTCAGGGGCTTTATCGCCTTGCCAGGTCTGAACAAATGTATTATATGAATTTAACTGAAAAGTAGTAATTCGGTGATTGCAGTACAAATGATTCTGGAATAATTCCGATTTTAGGATCGATAATGATTGGTTGAGTCAGTACATGTAATTCGATAGGTTAACGATAAGATAACGAAGATCAATACCTCTCTCGCTTACAATTTTCTGCATTGTGATATAAATGTGGATTGTTTTGGAGCCCCCACTTGCTCACTTCCATTTTGCGTAGCAGACGGAACAGGCGACACGTTTAGCTGGAGAATAGTCAATATGATTGTTGGATGATTAAAACATCGTGTTTGTTTTTTTTCTTTTTTTTTCTTTCTTTCTTTTTTTCTGCTTTTTCTTTTGTTTTTGCTGTGTGATTGCTTACGTAGATCGTAGCAAAACATCAATTATAGCTTTTGATTTCTCTAGAGGAAATTGTTAATAATCGATATCGTTAGGAGGGTTCGATTAATTGAATTTGTCACCGACAAAGGCCCATTTGATCTTTCGGATCTGATAATCCGATTAAACAACTCGAGCTCCGGAAGCTTGGAATTTCAAATCAGAAATCTTGGAGTTGTCTCTCCGATTTAAAGATCAGTAAAACACTTTAAAAAATGACCCCACCAAAAAGAAACTTAAAAAAATAAAATGGAAAAAACGTAATAAAACTCTGAATTTTGTATTCAGATTCAGTCGAACGCGAATATTTTAATAAATGTTTGTAAAATGAACAATTTTCTCTCTATCGTTAAATTTCGATGTGCATTAAGTCACTTTCAGATCTTCTCATGCAATTCAAAGAAGAAAAGGCCAATTATGATTTAAATATTCTCAACAAATATGGCACGTGTGTCTATGGGAGTCTCAAACCAAAGTCAGCTGTGAATACTTCGACATGCGTTTAAATTTATTTTTAATTCATAATTCAGTTTAATTTAATTTATAAAAGCAAAGCTTTTCTTCAATGAAACTTCTAATGGAAGCGGATAAAAATCGAACCTGCTATCGGTTGAAAATTGCAAATCCTGTGGTTTGGTCTTTAAAAGAAACCTACTTGGAAGATCTCGAAGCGCTCGAACTTCCGGCTGATGGAAAAACTGTAGAAATCGTCTTCGAAAGTGTTTGGTTAATCGAGGCCACCATATAGAAGATGTGGGTTTTAAAACTAATGGTTCGTCCTGTTTATGACGATAAACTACATCCGCGTTCTATGTAAGACAATAAATTACGTCCAAAAGCAAGGCCTCTTATCAAGAGGTTTTGAGGGGCATGGAACCACCTCTTAATTGCTGGTGTTCCCAAGTCCACCCTGACGCGGGGTGGTAGTACATGTTAGGGTCCCAGCTATGGGCAAATAGTCAACACCCAAACTGAGATAAAAAAGCCTTGTGTAAATATAGGTTTTAATACCAGAAATACTTTGTAAAAAATTATTACCAGAAATAAATTTTTCAAGAAAAAAAAAAAAAAAAAAAAAAATATATATATATATATATATATATATATATATATATATATATATATATATATATATATCACCAGCAATACGTTCTTGAAAAAAAATATTACCAGCAATACATTTTTTAAAATAATATTACTAGCTATACATTTTTGAGGAAAAAAATATCACAAGAAATAGATTTTTGACAAAATAAAATATTACCAGGAAAAAAAGTTTTCGGCATTAAATAACCCATTGAGGTTGATATGCCGTAAAACAAAACAAACCAAAACCAATGGTAGCCCTTTGTTTGCACAATAGTGGATTTTAATAATATATATATACTGGTATCGATTTTTAAATATAGAAATACATCTCACATTTTAAACTGTCACCTCTGTAGTGCTAGAAAACTTAGGAAAGTGGCTATGTCGAGCTAATTTCATACCATATTTATTTTCAGATCTTATCAGTTACTTCCATGGTTTGGACCGGTGCACACCATGCGTTTGCTGTTGAAAAGATTTTTTTAGACTGGTGAATCTCTAATTGCGCCACAGAGAGAATTTCGTGCTAATGTCATGTTACATCGGAATGATGCCGTTCCGAATAGAAAATCGATAATCCTGCTTCAGGGCTTAAAAGAAAGCCACATGGAAGAGCTTGAAGCTGTTAAACTCCGGGTGATGGAAAACTTTAGAAATCGTCTACAAGAGTGTTTGGCAAATAGAGGCCACTATTTGTAAAGGTCATGTTTAAAACTATATGCAAAAGAAAACTGTAAACCTTTGGTTAAACAACAGTGATATAAATATTTGAATAACATTTACCTTGGTTATTTTATCAACCTTTAAAATGTAGGGGGTATTTCTACCGCATCCTATAATAGCAAAATAAGTTTTCCAGAAAATAACACCGTTAGAAACAAACAGAAGTTCTGAAGTGCTTTGTGATATCAATCCGCCTATGTGGCTGTAAATGCTGAATAATTTCCTCCTCGATGAAGATGACATGGTCCTACAGAAGGATGATGAGAATAATATGAAATAAGCGTGTAAGTAACGAGCGAGTTGTAAGAAGAATGGAAATAAAATGAACTGTTATACTTCGAATCAGAAAGACAGCGTTAATATTTCTAGAACGCATCATAAGGAAAGACGACTTGGAAAATTTAACACACATAGGACACATTTGACGCAAGTCGGGCATATGGGGAAAGCGAATACCCTAGCTGACGTTCTTGTCTAAATGGGTCTCAAAAAAGGTGGTAGATTGTAAAAAACACAAATACTGCTAAGAACTATAAGGGATAGGAAGTTGTGGAGAGACATGACCATCCACGTCTTGAAGGGACACGTTACGTGGATATAATCATATTCTTTAATATTATTATCATTATTATTATTATTATTATTACACTATGCCGCTTCCTTTATTTCTCAAGGGTTCACCCACTTAGGCACTGACCAGGCACGACGTTGCCTAATTTCGGGGATCGAACGAGGACTGGTGTTTCAACTTTATATGGCTGTAAGCTTTTAATTTGATTCGCATTGATCAAGCATTTTATTCGCATTATATTTCTTCAACATTTTATTTTCAATTTGGTTTCAAATTTACGAATTTTGACACAATTTTCTCATCTGCTGTTTTTTTTGTTTTTTTTTGGCTGAAGTTTAATTGAAAGTTATCACTTTCAGTCAACAAGAGTTATACCAGCGTTCTGTTATTTTCGACTTGTCGCCCCAAATTAATTGCACGTGAAGCCATATTTCTGTGGGAGAGCATCGAAGATGTTTCTCTTCTTTCTCTTCATTTCTCGAATCTGTTCTTCATCGCAATCGAATTGATTTCTTTAATTGCAAAGAGGACAGTGGCAAGAGACTTTGAATGCAGTATCAGAGGTCGCGGATCAAATTTTTGTATAAGTTATATTGTAGCCATTGACTTGTTTTTCTAAGGGAGATGTGATAAGCACTCCGGCAATTATGGCGCTCTACAATCTTATGTATAAAACATAATAGTATTAATGGTAAAATAAGTCAGTAACTATGAAAAAGTATATTTCGTTTCGGGATTGTTGTTGAATAAAATAAATAAAAAGGATTGTTTGTTTTTTCTAATCTGTAATAATAACATATTTAAATCTATAAAGACAAATGGTGAAAACATTGGCCAGCGGTAGATTTAGAAAACGAGTTGAAAGATTTTATGCCATTCAATACTAGATAATTTCTCTGTCTCCCCACTAAGACGAGTTGTGACCCAAGGTCCGTTTCTAAGGTGGGGACAAAAAAATTGTCTGCAGCCCACGCAATCGTCGGTTGCGTTGGCCTCGGTGCGGACACCGATCCCTCTATCTGATGCAATGAGAGGGCGCGGCCTCGTACAGCTGTTCCCCAGGGCTGGGCACCTCTCAGTATAATTTTCCTCAGTAGTGTCTCTGTTCTTTGACGGAGTCACCCTTGAGAGCACTCTGCCCAAAGACAGAAACGCAGGCGAATGCCATTCAATACTGAGACTTGAAAACTTATTTGTTATTAATCTTCTCGGTGATGTTTATGATATTTCCCAGTCCAAACAGGCCATGTTATTAAAGCATAAAGATCCGGAGTGACTGTTATAGATAATGAGACCTTAAAGAAACTAAAAATATAGAAAAAAAAACAGGACCTAAAGAAACTATGGTCTGGAGCCCCTGCTGTTTGCCTCAGGGTTCTTGACGAGATCCAGAGACGGATATGCAATGTAATTGGCCCTGATATGTCATCTCGTCTGCAGTCGCTCTCTCACAGACGCGCCGTTGCCTCGCTCTGTCTTTTTTACAAATACTTTCACGGTAATTGCTCCGATGAGCTGCTTTCGCTGGTTCCCAGGCCTCATGAATTTAAGCGTCCTACGAGGCTGGCATCCCGTTCCCACCCCTTCACCGTTGAAACTGTTATATGTAGACGTCTCTTCTACTCCAATAGCTTCATGTCTCGCACCTCTCGCCTGTGGCCCTGACAAATATAATATCCAACTATTTAAGTGTAACGTCAATCGATATCTCCAGTAGCCTTGATATATCCACTTCCCTTCTCCACATCCTTTCCACTTTCATTCCGATCTGCTCTCGCTCCAAATCTTCTGAAATCCCCTTGCCTTGATCGATCCACTATCTTTCTTCACATCCTCTCCTTTACCACTCCTATCTGCTCTTCCTCCAAACCTTCTGTAACCCCTTGCGTGCTAGTGGCTTCCAGCCTTGCTTGGGGTGAAAAGCTTAAAAAAGCAAACAAAAAAAACTATGGAACATGAATGTAGAAGTAATTCCTCTAGTATTGGGAACACTTGGAACGCCACTTAAAGAACTCATATATCGATATCAGTATAGATATCGTATTTCTTTTTGATAAACGAATCTATGTGTAGAAACTCTAATTAACTCCGAATCGGTTAAGCATCTAACCTCACAGCTCTTTTCAGATAAGCAATATGGCTTTTGCTTCTCTGGGTCAACTGCTGATGTATTAACTATTATTGCTGAAAGAATCTATCAAGATTTATCTAAGAATGGTGAAGCTCGGATATCTCGAAGGGATTTGGCAGAGTTTGGAATACTGAACTTCTTCACAATTAAAATCATATGCTATTTGTTAACGAATTTTGAACTGATGCAGTCATTCTTATCAAATTGCGAAATGAAAGTTGTCTTGAAAGATCACACTTGCAGATCTTTTTGCATTAATGCAAATGTTCCTAAGAGATCTATCCTTAAAGCTAACTTGTTTTTAATGTTCATCAATGTAATCTAGGGACCCTCACTAAATTTTCAGTAGTAAGGGTAACTGTAAAAACATTCTTGAAGCTTTTTTAAAATTTTAATTGTAATTTAAATCATTAAATTCACATTTCTAGTAAGCAAAATACTCTTGAGTATGTCAAATAGAAATTATATTGACTGAAATCCCAACTTTTTGGACGCTTTTAGAAAATCGATTACAATCGACCATTTTGTCACATTTTAACAGATGTGTAAACAAAATTTAATTATCGGTTTTAAAAACCTTCCAAAAATAAAATATATATTTGTGACACGTTATTTGAGGAAAATTAAACAATCTAAAGTTAAATTAATCAGATTTGAAATAGATATTACTTACTTATGTCAAAATTTAGTATACAAGCGTTTCTTTACCACGGGGTCTTGTTTTCGTGACATTTTAACCGATTGTTTGGCAGCCGAAAATGTTGAAACGCTAAGTATGGTTGACCAGAAGTTGGCATAAATTTACGAAATCTAAGTGAACGTTTTGTTTTTGGTTTTAACTACCTAGTAATTTTAAAAAATTAACTTAATATTTTCAGCAATTATGTAATGTTTTAATGAATTTTAGTTATTTTAGCTTTTCAGTCTTACGTTTGAAGATGCTTTCTAAAAACAATAATATTTAAATTGCTATAAAATTTTCTTAAATTAATTTAAAAATTTAATAACTGAGATATTAATTAAATACCATCATAGAGGTAACTCGATCATTTATGAAATGTCATGGTATTTTATTTATTATTAATTTATTTTTTAATAACTTACGTATTTTTCAATTAACTCTTTATTAATAATTGTCATTGTTAGTTATAAAATGGTAAAGTCATTTCATTTACTAACTTTTTATAGTAAACTAAACGTTATTATTAATTACGTAATTCTTTATACGTTTATTATTTGAATCCGATTCACTAAATAGTATATAAAAAATATTTCAGTAAATAGAGCCCAAAAACCCTTAAAAGCCCTTAAAACCCGTGACCTTTTGATAATTGCGTCATGTATGAACTACCATACTTACGAAAAACGGGAAAGTTTATACATTAAAAAAATATATAAAACTTATTTTAAAAACTTAGTGCAAAATTACTTTTATTAAGTTTTTCAGATTTTGATTTGTAGATATAGTTTCCACTTAATAACAACATCAACTAAACGGATTGAAGTAATGCAGAAATTTAAACGATTTAAATTATTATAATTAAAATTTTTAAAAACTAAAAATAATTCTTGTAAAATTCATTATTCATCGAACTTTTTTTTCTTAATACAATAGTGTCCTTAATAAACCCTTTACAAAAGCAATTAAAAGCTTTTCTAATTAAAAAAATCATAGTTTTATTTAATTTATGATTCGGAGCAGATTTTCGGGAAATAAGTACTCCCTCTGTTCCAAAATAGTTGTTCCATAGCAGGAAAACTCATGTGGAATATATTAATTCTTATGTTCCTCAAGTATTTATATTAGCTTATTCAGGTTGAATAATTTGAAGCGCAAATTATATCACTTTTTCACCACATTAAAATTGTATTTTTTTTTCAGACCACCCGCTGGCAAGAGATTATGATGGGAGAAGAGAAGCCAATTGGCAGAAATGCTAAATGAAATTGTAAGAATCACGAATTGATAAATAATGAACGTAGTGTTGTGTTGCAAGCACTGCTGGAAAGATCCACAGATCGTGTCCTGAAGCGTGGTGCAACAAAACACGTTGCAGATTAATTAAACGTAGCTGTAGAACGTCTGGGTTTGAAAATTGAATTAGTTTTCCAGCCTCCAAATAGTCCTGATCTCAATTCTCTTGATCTGGGTTATTTTAATACAATTCAATCAATTCAGCACCAGCAAGCTCCAAATAATGTTGACCAGCTCATTGAAGCAGTGGAAGAAAGGTTCAATAAACTTCAGAAATACTTTTCTAAGTTTGCAGTTAGCAATGGAACAAGTTATTTTAGTTGACGGCGATAACAACTATAAACTCCGGCACATGTCTAAAGAGAAGCTTGAAAGAGAAGGAAAACTTGAAGTATCCATTTCTATTTCTGACGAGTTGCAACAAAAACTGCTTTTGTTAAGGTAAACCTTCCCCAGTTATTTTTGTTATTAATTTAACTGTTTATGTATATCAGTTTCGATATATTTCACACTTATTTATATGACAATTCACTAATATTACTCATTTACTGTTGAGTATGGGAAAAAATGATATTTTTTGTTCTTTTTGATGATTTTTGATCTACTGGAACAATTATTTTGGAACAACATGAAAATTTTTTTGGAACAACTCTTTCGGAACGGAGGAAGTAGTAGTTTGAAAAATAATGGATGATTTACATTTTCTAAGGAGTCTTGCTTTTAACTAATAATATATTTTGAGGTTGGAATTTAATTTTTCTAAATTTTATGAAATTAAGTGGGATGAGGAATATATTTTAAAATAATATATATTTTTTACAAAGATTTCCTCAAAAAAGTTTCAAAAATAAATTCATCCATTTGTGAATAATTCCTGAAAGTTTCATAAAAATCCAGCAATTATTTGATTTTCGCAAGACTTTCCAAATCAATGTGTTTTCACTTGAAAAAAAAAAGACGCTAAAACACTATTTGTAAATATTATGTCGACCGCTGATGTAAGTGTTGTGACCAAGAAATTGGTTAAGGAACAACAAAACAAAAGGTTGCAGATAAATAGTGTATTGAAAAGTAAATACAACAGAAGTGTGTTACACGACTTGGGAGTGTGTATCGGTTGATTAGCATTCAGTCTATCACATTTCCCCCGAGGCCTACCTTTCCTACTAACTTTATAGTAAGAGTTCACAGTAGCCTCATTAGTGGGAGGAGTCCACAACAGTAAGAAAATAAGATTTTTAACCAAAATTTCGAAAGTGATAGAAAGAATTTAAACATTTAATAAAATAATGAAGCAAAATTTAGTTTTTCCTCTTAATAATGACATAAATATTTTGAGGATAAAATTTGTTTTTATTAAGTTTCGGACATTTTTTAATCATGCTACGCTGTATTATTTTCAGCGACAAGTAGAGGGGCCTAATGTAATCAGCTCCGAATTCTCTATCTATACTCATGACGCATATGTTTACTCCTGTCTTAATAGTAAGTCTGATCGGTCCTAGAAGATCTTATTGACAGTTGATCATAAAAGTGACCTACAATCCGGTGTTAACTGCTTGTTAATTTAAACGCCTTTAAAGCTGTTTTCTTTTAATCGTCTGAGAGATCCCTGTTTACCTTCCATCAGCATGGCTGATGCTAACCTCCAAGAAAGTGACTCATTCCGATTTCGGGAATTAATTTTTTTTCCGGTGGCATAAATTGGAAAAATTATATTGAAAGAGTTGCTAGGCATAATGGTAGATGAGTTGATTTTTGTCTATCGTGCTAGACAATTTTTCGCGTCCGAATCTAGTTATATATATATATATATATATATATATATATATATATATATATATATATATATATATATATATATATATATATATATATATATACCATTCGATATTGTTTCGAATATTTCTGCCACATCGGGTCTGATGTTTCTGCTATATATTTAGAGATTCTTGATAAAGTCCAGAGAATATTCTGCAATGTTATTGTTTCTAATCTGGCATCTTGGCTTCAGTCACTTCCAGTCACCGCCATAAAACGTAGTTTTCCCCTGTGTTTTCTATAAATATCTCCATAGTGATTGTTTTGATAAACTTCTCTACTTGGACCATAGATTTATGAAGTTAAGCGACGTACTAGATTGTAATGGGGTCACGTCGAATCCATTACATTCACTGACGTGCTAATACCGTTGAGAAAGGTATGAATCCTCTTCTCCCCCCCCCCACCATTTACCTATGAGTAAATAACAGACAGACCAGGTTCTATAGCATAGGATGAAAACTGGTCTTCTGCAGAAAGAAATGTCAACCTACTGCAGGAAAAAAAATCTCCCTCATCAGTCATGTATCACTGCCGAGATTGGTGGTAAGATGTTGTCTATTTACATTTTAAATGTCTAGATGTAACCGCCGGTTGTATGCTGACAGTTTTATCGTACTTCTCGCTTGTGGAACAGTTTCCCGGCATCCTGTTTCCCAAATTTGATCTTCAAAAATCTAACTGCAATGCCAATCATTAACTTCTGTCTTCTTAATTCCTGTTCTTTTATTATCTCATTATTTATTCGTACAAAAATGTACAAATTGTGGCACAAGGCTGAAAAAAGGGATGGGTAAAGGCTGTTCTTTTATTATCTCTCCTCAATAAGGTTGTTTATAAACTCAGTAAAGCCTTGCGTCTTAGTGGCTTTAATGCTTTAGTTGGGGTGAAATGATGACGAAAAATTAGTTTGATATCTGTTTCGCTACCTCTGTAAGCATCGAGATCTTTACGCGTTTTCGGGCAAAAACTACAGCAGTTTGATCAGCAAATTAGAATTCCTTGTTTTAGCGTCAATAACAAATACAAGAATTGACTTTATAGCAGTTGTCAAAGTCCAAAATCTTACCAAGCGTAAAACTTTCTCTAATCCGATTAAAACATCATCATTGACGAACAGATCATTGTTTGGCGCGAAGCTGGCACTTTTAAGACGTCCATTGGCGACTACGAATGAAAGCATTAAAATTACATCAATGTAGAAGGAGAGAAACAATGAACAGTTTTATGAGCAGATGAGATCAACAAAAGGCACGTTGGTTGCAACTCATTAAAATTTAACACCATTTGCTTGATTTATATCTATCTCTTCTAGCAATGTGACCATAGATCAAATGGATTCTCTCTCTCTCTCTCTCTCTCTCTCTCTCTCTCTATATATATATATATATATATATATATATATATATATATATATATATATCAATCTCTCTCTCTCTCCATATATATATATATATATATGGTATAAAATGACAATTTTAAAAATCTTAGATTTTGCCGACGCGTTTCGTCTTTCAACTTTTTCAAGCCAAAAATGAAATCGAAATATCTCTGTTGTTATAGTTATATTAAAAATCCAAATTCTGTCCAAGCCTTTTTTCTGGTTAATGTAAATTACCTTTAGAGTAAGACATTTTTTTTTTCGACAATACAGTTAAATTCCCAGATCAATATATATATTCAGGGTTTAACAGCAAAATCATGTAAAAGCAAAATTGTCCATTCATTTCTTAGATTAACATTTCAACCGTTATATCTTAGAAATGATTAAAGATACCTTGCTGGAATTCGCCAAGGTTTTTATATCACCATTGTACTCTACTCCGAGCAATAAGAACGCACAATTACTCTCCAAGCTTAACAGAAAATCGTGATGAAATCGATCATAAACGAAAATGAAATGTTTATCATTAATTAATCCTTTACTAAGGATCGGAATCTCATGAAAGATTGTAAGTTCAATATATATATATATATATATATATATATATATATATATATATATATATATATATATATATATATATATATAGTGAATATAATTGCAGCAATGATATACAATGTGTTCACTTATGGGATGACCTGATATATATATATATATATATATATATATATATATATATATATATATATATATATATATATATATATATATATATTTCATTAAAAACGACTGACAAGGTGCTTTTATTTAGTTTTTTATATAATTTCTCTAATTAGATTTCTCTAATTAGATCGCACGAGAAATTATATAACAAACTAAATAAAAGCACCTTGTCAGTCGTTTTTAATGAAATGTGCTTGAAAGAAGGATTGCTGCCTAAATACACTAATATATATATATATATATATATATATATATATAGATATATATATATATATATGCACACACACACACACACACACACACACACACACACACACATATATATATATATATATATATATATATATATATATAATATACAGTTGCGGCCAAAATGTTCAGAACGCCATTGTTTTCTTCAGAAAGTTAGGTATACGTTTTTATCAAAGTTGTTTTATATTCTATCATTTTCACAGACAATAAATACGATATTAATTGTTATTGTCTGAGATATATAAATTGTGTAAATTTAGGCAGCAATTTTTTCATTGATGCATGTCTCATTAAATAATATAGACAAGTTTTTCATAATAAAATGACTTTCCAATGTATTTTCATAGTAAAATCATATTCCAATGCATTTTCATAGTAAAATCCCTTTCCAATGCATTTTCATAGTAAAATCACTTCCCAATGCATTTTCATAGTAAAATCACTTCCCAATGCATTTTCATAGTAAAATCATTTTCAACCTATTTTCATACTAAAATCAATTTCCAATGCATTTTCATCGTAAAATCATTTTCTAGTGCATTTTCATAGTAAAATCACTTTCCAATGCATTTTCATAGTAAAATCTCTTTCCTGTAAATTTTCATAGTAAAATCATTTCCAATCTATTTTCATACTAAAATCAATTTCCAATGCATTTTCATCGTAAAATCACTTTCTAGTGCATTTTCATAGTAAAATCACTTTCCAATGAATTGTCATAGTTAAAATCCCTTTCCAATATATTTTCATAATTGTTTTCCAATACATTTTCATAATTGTTGTAGAGTTATTTCCTCAGTGGAAACTGTATTTGGACTAAATTCGTCCTAAATACGTTCAACGTACAAAAACGTTAGGAACTTGTTATAATAAGTATTACGCAGAGTAATCGAATTGTGGTCACTGCCTACTTTCGTATTCGACTCCTACTTATATTAGATGGGAGAGTCTATTCTCTATAGACTAGGTGCGTTTCACCATAACAAGATGCCAGCTCGAGACCTATTTCATAGCAGACACTTTGAATTTACTCAAGAATCTCGAGATGTATAGTAAGAGCTCAAAACCATATGCATAAGACCTCGATATGTGTCAGTGGTTCTGGGTTGGCTGGTGGCAAGATCGACATGGAAGTGAGTGATTGATAACTCTAGAACTTGTTCTTACTTGGTAATCAGACAATAAACTATTATATCCTGGACATGAGGTTCGTTGCACTGAATCCATGAGATAACATCGATATATCACTCATATCCATCTTTACAGAATTCTCTTCATAAGAAAATAATATTATTTTCATGGAAGAATAAAGTATAAAATTATGGTATGACGCTATTAGGAAATTGTTTCGAAAATGTTAAAAAAAAACTCCAAAAACAGTGAAGCAAAACATTAAGTAGTTTATTCAATAGACTTAAAGTTGAAAATAAGTACAAAATATCTGTCTATATTTCCTGACATTTGGTATTTTAGTTATTTAGATTGTTCGGACTATTGTCTTCATCTTTATTGCCATTTTCACGACGTTTCAGCCGTTGTATGCTTCGGTCTTCTACTGCGATGGACGGAATAAGGAGTTCCGTTCGAAATTCCAATCCAATATTTCGGCAAAACGTGGTTTCTATATTAACAACTACAATAATCAGCTTGAAAACGATACTATGCATAAAGTTTAAGAATTCCTCATCTCAAAAATGAAAATCAAAATTAAACAGTTCAAGGGTAATGGTGGAATTACCCGTTTCCATACAGGAAACATTAGACATTCTTTGACCGAACAGTAAACTTAACTTCCAGGAAGAATTTGCAAAATTTTTCACTTAAAACAGTTTTTAAGCTAATCCGATGTTCAGTGCTGTCGCCATTTGTAATATTAAGTTATATAGCAAAATAATTTACAATACGTTCTATCATTTCATAAAGTCATTACCAAGGCATTCTTCTAGTAAAATCATTTAAAATGTATTCTTATCCAAAAAAAAAAAACATTTACTATGATATGGATGTAAATTCGGCATTCATTGACCGATATTTAATTTTAGTTGTAATTTATTTGCTCAATATATTAAAATATTGATTGATTTATTCGTTTTCTACGTCATTTGCAGCTTATTTAAAGCCAGAAAACGATTTAAAATCTTAAGAATTTTTTAAATGATAATAATGATTTCGTGATACAATTTTTATTAATTAACCCCTAGATGCGGGGAGAAGAGGTGGATCTATAACTAATCAGAATTTGATAAAGATACAATGAATTATAATGTGTATATAAAGTAGGGGATCAATACTATATTATAATCAATAATGATTTCGTGATACAAGTTTTACTAATTAACCCCTAGATGCGGGAAGAAGAGGGGAATCTATAACTAAACAGAATTTGACAAAGAAACAATTAATTATAACGTGTATATAAAGTAGGGGATCAGTTCTCTATTACACTCAATAATAATTTCGTGATACAAATTTTACTAATTAGCCCCTAGATGCGGGAGAAGAGGGGAATCTATAAGTAATCTGAATTTGATAAAGAAACAATTAATTGTAATGTGTATATAAAGTAGGGGATCAATTCTATATTACAATCAGTATATAAACTGACCCCTTACTTTGAGGCCACGGTAGTTTCTATACATTTGTATTCCAGAGAATGTAAATAAAACTTAAAATATATGCTTGTGTAGCTAATCAGTATTTCAGGTTATTTAAAGCCAGTAAACATTTTTAGATTGTAAGTATTTTTTAGGAGATAATAGTCATTTATTGATATAAGTTTTACTAATTAAGTTATAACTGGGGGAGAGAGGTTGATTCATACCTTTCGTAAGGGTATTTGCGCGTAAGTGAATATAATAAACCCGACAGGAATTGGAACTCGGCTCTCCGATTAACAATTCCGAGCTATTATCCATTACAAAAAAAAATCTCATCCAACCTTACAGAAAGTTGTATGCGCAGCGATCAACCTGAAACTGACCAGATTCTACGTTGCTTAACTTGAGTGATCGTACGAGAACTAGTGTTTCTTAAGCTTTATCGCTCCGTATGTGACTTCATTTGCTGTACAAAAAGTGTATCCTGCTACTGAAGATGACTCTGAACCCTGAGCAATAGTGTTTGAATTTCATGGTTGTGTTGTCATTTCCTGCTATGGCAACAGAAAACAACTTTGTGTAAGCTTTTATGTCGTGGAAAGAGAAGTGATATTAATAATGCAGAATGGTAAAGGTTAAAAAAGTACTTCAGGAAATTAGCCATTTTAAGTCCACAAAGTGTTATAGATTTTTTCTAACACTAATGGGAGTTTCCTTCCTAATTTTTTGTTTTTGGTGACGTGGAAAGCTAATATTTTCATTATATAGTGACACTCTCTTCAAGATACGTTTTGCCATATAATTGTTAGTGCTGCTGTTGTAAATATCGACCACTTACTTTCATCCTAATGGAACCAGTTGAGATACCCTTTTTTTACATTTGACGATATGTAGAACTATTTTTATTCTACTTTGCATGCATTACAGACCCCAATGATTTTATATGCATTTTGATATCCAATTATTATGGAATTACTTTTGAATTAGGAGAACGTCTAGGCTTTTTTCGACCTATTTGTCCAATCATTTCAGACACTGTCAAGTCAGAGATATTGTCTGAATTAACGCTTCTTTGGCTCAATTCGGAGACCTACTTAAAATTTTGATTATTCCGCGGATATTTCAAGTAATTTAAGTGTAATTAATTCATTTTGAAGCGGCGGAAAAATGTTTTAAATATTATCGATTATATTTTGAATCGATAGAAATCATTCGAACAATGGAAGCGATTGAACATCAACCAAGTTTTCTTTCAGTCGTCTTCTTTGAATGGACAATAAGGTGGCAGGTTCCGACTTGAAAGCATTTCAATTAAGTAAGGCTATTTCTTATACTTGAAAACTTATGAAATTGCGACGCTGTCTTTAACATATATTTCTACTTGTTTTGTTTGGGGGAAATATTGAATTTGACAGCATTTAATGAAAAGAGTGGGAAAAATGACTGTAATTATTGCAGCACTAATGGCTCACATGGAACATAAAGACGAGCAAAACTTTACAATAGAAAGCAGTAACATATATATATATATATATATATATATATATATATAAGGAAAAAAGAATAAAAAAAACCATGAAAATGTTTTTAACTTACTTTAATAATCTATTCTCTGCTGAAATCATATCTTCTTGTCTCACTCCATTTCCAGTTTTTATTATTTCATCTGTGTCGAATAATATAATTTAATGAATATTTTAGTTCTACTACTTCATATATATATATATATATATATATATATATATATATATATATATATATATATAGTCAAACATAATGAGCCAGACAAACCTACAAAGGTTTCACTTAGGCAGATCGTCAGATATATATATATATATATATATATATATATATATATATATATATATAAAATCAATGGGTAAATAATCCAAGTAAATCGTTATATAATTTTTTTTAAATAAACGTCACGATTCATATTTTTTTCAAACGTTTTGGTACAGACAAGCTCTAGAGGAGATAAATGGCCATAAAAATGCAATACAGTTGAGATTCATTTTTATGTAATTTATATATATATATATATATATATATATATATATATATATATATATATATATATATATATATATATGTATGTATATATACATATATATATATATATATATATATATATATATATATATATATATATATATATATATATATATATATATATGTGTGTATGCGTTTTTTTATAGATACAAATATTCATGTAAATGCTCTGTTTATAATTAACAGTATTAATAACATTTACCGGACTGAATATCCTAGCAAATATGCGTCCTTCGACATGAATCGAACCTGTATCCAATACAGAACCGTAATATACCCTGAAAATTCCTCGGAAATTCAGACCAGGTAATATTGTTAATACTGTTTATTATCAACACAGCAGTTACTTAAATATTTGTATCTGTAAAAAGAACGTATAAACATAAAAAATAATTGTTGGACTTTGTCTATATATATATATATATATATATATATATGTATATATATATATATATGAAGAAATATAGTCTTAAAGTATGCTATATTTATGGGATAAGGTGCTCAATATCAGAGATAGAGCGTTTGTAAATGTAAAAGTGAATATAGAACTCAAGACTTAGAGGCGACAGTCTCTTTAATGCTAGATGAAAGCATGGCCTGACGATTGCATCTAGCATGAAACAGACTGTCCCCTCTAAGTGTTGACTTCTATATTCACTTTTATATTTATATATATATATATATATATGTGTGTGTGTGTGTGTGTGTGTGTGTGTGTGTGTGTATTCATATTGAATATAATTGCAGCAATGATATACAATGTGTTCTCAATAAATTTTATATAACTTTCATTAGTAATCTGCTTTTGTGAACTGTTAAAGACTGCCGAGTGTTCAGCAGCATCAATCGCCTTTTCATCGTCAACAAGAACCAAAGTGTTTTTTACCAGTATCTATCAGAAGAGAAACTGAGAATGAATGGGCGAAAACACAACGTTCGATTTGCTGATGTATTTTAACAGAACAGAAACAAAAAATAAATTAAATTTTAATTCTATTGTGCCTAAAGATTTATCAGAACATGAAGAAGTGGAAGACATACAACATTACATGTATTTTTATGTGTCGTTAGTGACTTGCATACAAGTTCACATATTGTGCAAAAGCAAGAACCTGGACACATAACCACAGGAATATTTCACCTTTGTCTTTCGTCTCTTAGCCGGTCAATACGAAATTTCTGATACTGCACCGGCACAAATATCTCAAGTTAATTCTATCCAGGACAACCCCTCGAAGTTAGTATGAGTTACATTGACAGATGAGGTGCTAATCTTTAGCTGTTCTTTATACAGGAGCGACTGCCGTCCAACAGTCTTTTGTCCAATGTCAAGCTGGATATCCGTAAGGACCTTACGTATTTTGTTTTCCCTCATGCTTGCAACATGACCTTCTCCAGGGAAGTTTTAACTGTCCCAAGAAAGTCTCAATCCACCAATAGTGCATTCTGCGAGAAGATGAACATTGGACACACTATCGTCAAAAGTATAACCACAGATCACACGGAGACAACTTTTTGTGGAAGTAATCTAGCTGATTGATATGGCACCTATATAGGATCCACGATTCTTAACCGTACATGAGAATAAAATGTCAAGGGGATAGGGAAATGAAAACTGGAAAGTTTATTCAGATAGATAGAAAATAACATTATGGAAATAAAATGAAAATCAAGAAAATGGCGGATAATGATTGGTTGTATTGCAATAAATATACTTTGTACCCCTGATGAGCATCTGAGAAAGAGATATAAAATACTTGGGAAATAAAAGTGATTTTCACTGTTTCAGCAGACATAATGTTTTTAATTTATATATATATATATATATATTCTGTTGTATGGTTATGAGTTTGTGACCCTGGGTTTAACACATTTGCGATCATCGGACAAACTGTTTTATTTTTAAAAACTGGATCTATTTATGCTCATATATATATACATATATATATATATATATATATATATATATATATATATATATATATGTATAAAACAAAACATTGAAGCCAAAACTCAGAGGTGACAGGCTGTTTCATGCTAGCCGCAATCACCAGGCTGCGAATGTTGGGTTTTTCCTCGAGTATTTATATATATATATGGGTCAGTTGTGCATTGTGGTTATCTATTCTGGCGGTTATTTTTGCGGGAGTGGCTTCTTTATTTATTTATTTAATTGTTTGGGTTAATTTATTTAATTATTTTGTATTATTTATTCTTTCCGTTTATTAACGTAGTAAAAAACAATTGGGCGATTTGTTTAGGTCGCTTATTTAATAGTTAGTCTGGGTCTGGGAAGATAATTAAGGCTATTTATTTGTTCAATGTATAGATTGCTTGCCGCAGTCTATTCTGTCACGATAATATTCTGTCATGATAATATTCTGTCACGGTTATGTACATGGCTATCATAAGCCTCTAAGTGTCTGTCTCTGAGCATAGTTTTAAATTTATTTTTCAGTCCTCCTCTGGTAGATGCCTTGATAATGAGAGTGGATTTTGTGTTTATCGAATATTTCTTTGCTAGAAGAGTGCTTGTTTATACGGCGTTCAACAGATGATGGAATAAAGAAATATTCGATAAACACAAAATTATCTATAACAAAATCCTTACCGACAGTGGTTACAGATCTTCCGAAATAGAATATAGAGAAAACTGTAGTTACTCTAAAAAAACAATAGAGGAAGGAGAATAATTTGGTATACACCTCCCTTCAACAAGTTAGTCCGTACCAAATTAGGGCACAAATTCTTAAATCTAATTAACAAACACTTCCCTAAAAAAAGTAAATTAAGCCAGATCTTCAACCGCAATACCTTAAAAATTAGCTACAGCTGTTCTAGAAACTTAGATAAAATTATTAAATCACATAACAATAGAATACTGAAACTACATAGTGATAATAAACGAAACCTAAATACAAGTTCTAATACACCCCAAGAAAAAAGACTCTGCAACTGTAGAATCCCCGGTCAATGTCCATTATTAAACAGATGCTTAACCAAATCCATAGTGTATATGGCCTATATCTCATCAAATGAGAACCCCGGAGATATTAAGCTGTATGTGGGGTCTACTAGCAGACCTTTTAAGGATAGGTATTACAATCACTTGAACTCCTTTACAAATACAGCCAAACGAAATATGACATCACTTTCGAAATATTTTTGGAAACTCAAGGAAGAAGGAAAAACACCTAATGTTAAATGGAAAATCCTAAGACAAGACAGAACCTGCAATTCACTGAGCGAACCTTGCTTCCTATGTTTACAGGAGAAAATATGTATCATTGAACTCTTAAATAATAACCAATTATTAAAACAAAGATATGAGACTACCGTTTTCTGTAGACATACTAAGGATTTAACACTACAATCTTGCTAAATTCTCAATCCCATAACTATGAACCTTTTATAATTATATATACACAAAAAACGCTCTTTCGATTACAAAATAAATAGTGATAACCCAAACATAAAGACATGCAATCCAACTTTAGAATTCTTATAGAAAAACCTAAAAATAACTACTCCTAATAATTATAAAAGATAACTCGAAAATCTTTTTACCTACTCAAATGTAATATTATCCCCTATCGCTATCTTCCCTCCCCTACTTCTCAAACTTAGGACGCTTGTGAGTTAACGTACCTAAAATTTGACCGATGTTTATCATCGAGAAAATGTCCACACACCATTCAACATTAACTACTCGGTCCATCCAACACCAAACTGCTGTCAACAACTACTTTTGTTTCACTTAGATACTCTATGTTTATTTTGTAAGTACATTTTTCTTCTCAAAAAATGGAAAAAGGAAGTGACATTTTACATCCGGGCTTGCCTACAAACAGGATCGTTCATAACCATTTTCGACCCTCACCCGTAGATGTGCAGTTAAAATGCACTGAAACCAAGTTGCATCTTTGTAGTGAGTAAAATGGTTTTGTCCATATGGTAAAATTATAATAAATAAATAATTATCGCTCTACTATCTGTATCGAGCTCTTTTTTGAATTAACGCTGCGAACGTTAAAATTTATATATTACTTTCGTTCTCATCGCATACATATATATATATATATATATATATATATATATATATATATATATATATATATATATATATATATATATATATATATATTCTGTTTATGCGTTGTTTTTATAGGTACAATTTGTTTAAGTATATGTTCTGTTTTTGATTAAACAGTATTTATTACATTTACAGGTCCGAATGTTCGAAAGATTTGGTAGAAAATATGCATTCTCCAACAGGAATCGAACCTGTATTCCTATACGGAAACTGTGTGATTAGTAAAGTCCGAATTACTGTTATTAAAAACAAATCTTTTTCCCGATCGATCATAACTGCCTACAAAACGTATCTTAACATAAACAGTGACAGCATATAATGAAATGAATTACGTTGAGCAATTATTTAATATATTTTTCTGTTTATACGTTATTTTATAAAATAATAGAAAGGCGTATATATATTAGATACCCATATGGAACGTCACACGAAAACAGTGCGTGGCGGATAGACGAACACCTTTCCTTTAATAATACGGATTTTAAATATGCTTTACAAAGTAGTTTTCAACATGAGTTTCGCCAAGCATTCGAACCGCGAATAAGTGAAACCGCACTTAACAATCACGAGGATGATGAGTTTCTTGCGGCTGGTAACTCCGTGGATGGTGAGATCAGGTCGTAATGGAATTGGATCGGGGTGTTTTCTGTGAAAACAAAAATCCAACTTGCGAGATTTTAAACTTAATAAGGCATCGTTACATATGCGCATCATGGTGTCGGTATGAGCTTATACTTCTTCCGTGTGTCTGTGTTTGGATATGGGTATGTATGTGTGTGGGGATGTGTTTGTATATGTGCACCTTAGGTAATTGATCATTCCCATCAAAAGCGTCTTTTTGTTGTCATTCTCACCCGCTACAAAACCGGCATCAAGTCAAGGAAAGCGTGGCTGATCAACAAAACTTAATTGATTGATGGCAAATGACTGGAATTCGCTTTGTCAAGTTAGATTTATTTTTGTGATGATCGATACCAACTGCAAACTAAATCTTAAAGCAAAAACCAAACTGAATTCTTTACTCCCATTTCCTTTTACACCTACTTTATATTTTTTATTTTTATAATTTCTTTGTCGTTTTGGATTTTAATTTTATCTTGTTTCCTTTCCTATTTACACATTTCTCTTCCATTTTTTTTAAAATCATTATATGTTATTACCGTTTCTTTCCTGTTTGTCTCCACTTTCCGGTCTGTTCTTCCTGCTTTCATTCATTCTTCTCTATTATTCTTCCTTTTTATTCATTCCTTATTCCTAGTCTTTTGCTTTGTCTTCCTTTTGCTATATTCCGTGCTAACGGAATAAATACTTAACAGGTGGATAACAGAAGAAAGGTTTATTGTACACAACCACTATAAAATGAAATACAGTACAGTTATTGTTATGGGTCCTTACCTATAACTACAGAATGAACTCTTCTTAACACTATGTATACTACGCCTCTTAAGAGAGAGGGACGAATCGAGTGGAGCCGATAGTAGTTCACTCCAAACCATTCTGACAGTCATACTAACACCTTCCACACCTTGTATTATTATTCCGTGTAATATATCTTCGTTATTTCTACTCTTGTGTTCGTGTTGTTCCTCCTTGGTCCTAACCTGGACCATAACACACAGTAAAATCACTTTCAAATTCCTTTTCATAATAAAATCCCTGTCCAATGCATTTTCATAATAAACTCCCTTTCCAATGCATTTTCATAATAAAATCCCTTTCCAATGCATTTTCATAGTAAAATCACTTTCCAATGCATTTTCATAGTAAAATACCTTTCCAATGCATTTTCATAATAAAATCCCTTTCCAATGCTTTTTCATCATAAAATCCCTTTCCAATGCATTTTCATAATAAAATCCCTTTCCAATGCATTTTCATCATAAAATCCCTTCCCAATGCATTTTCATAATAAAATAACTTTCCAATGCATTTTCATAGTAAAATCACTTTCCAATGCATTTTCATAATAAACTCCCTTTCCAATGCATTTTCATAATAAAATCCCTTTCCAATGCATTTTCATAATAAAATCACTTTCCAATGCATTTTCATAGTAAAATCCCGTTCCAATGCATTTTCATAATAAACTCCCTTTCCAATGCATTTTCATAATAAACTCCCTTTCCAATGCATTTTCATAGTAAAATCCCTTTCCAATGCATTTTCATAATAAACTCCCTTTCCAATTCATTTTCATAATAAAATCCCTTTCCAATGCATTTTCATAGTAAAATCCCTTTCCAATGCATTTTCATCATAAAATCCCTTTCCAATGCATTTTCATAATAAACTCCCTTTCCAATGCATTTTCATAGTAAAATCCCTTTCCAATGCATTTTCATAGTAAAATCCCTTTCCAATGCATTTTCATAATAAACTCCCTTTCCAATGCATTTTCATCATAAAATCCCTTTCCAATGCATTTTCATAATAAAATCCCTTTCCAATGCATTTTCATAGTAAAATCCCTTTCCAATGCATTTTCATAGTAAAATCACTTTCCAATGTATTTTCATAATAAACTCCCTTTCCAATGCATTTTCATCATAAAATCCCTTTCCAATGCATTTTCATAATAAAATCCCTTTCCAATGCATTTTCATAATAAAATCCCTTTCCAATGCATTTTCATAGTAAAATCCCTTTCCAATGCATTTTCATAGTAAAATCCCGTTCCAATGCATTTTCATAATAAACTCCCTTTCCAATGCATTTTCATAGTAAAATCCCTTTCCAATGCATTTTCATAGTAAAATCCCTTTCCAATGCATTTTCATAATAAACTCCATTTCCAATGCATTTTCATCATAAAATCCCTTTCCAATGCATTTTCATAATAAACTCCCTTTCCAATGCATTTTCATAATAAAATCCCTTTCCATTGCATTTTCATAATAAAATCACTTTCCAATGCATTTTCATAGTAAAATCCCGTCCCAATGCATTTTCATAATAAACTCCCTTTCCAATGCATTTTCATAGTAAAATCGCTTTCCAATGCATTTTCATCATAAAATCCCTTTCCAATGCATTTTCATAGTAAAATCACTTTCTAATGCATTTTCATAATAAAATCCCTTTCCAATACATTTTCATAGTAAAATCCCTTTCCAATGCATTTTCATAATAAAATCCCTTTCCAATGCATTTTCATAGTAAAATCACTTTCCAATGCATTTTCATAATAAAATCCCTTTCCAATGCATTTTCATAGTAAAATCCCTTTCCAATGCATTTTCATAATAAAATCCCTTTCCAATGCATTTTCAATTATAAAATGACTTTCCAAAGAGTTTTCATCGTAAAAACACTTTCCAATGCATTTTCAATTATAAAATGACTTTCCAAAGTATTTTCATAATAAAATCCCTTTCCAATACATTTTCATAATAAAATCCCTTTCCAATGCATTTTCATAGTAAAATTCCTTTCCAATGCATTTTCATAGTAAAATCCCTTTCCAATGCATTTTCATAATAAAATCACTGTCCAATGTATTTTCATAATAAAATCACTTTCCAATGCATTTTCATAATAAAATCCCTTTCCAATGCATTTTCATAGTAAAATCACTTTCCAATGCATTTTCAATTATAAAATGACTTTCCAATGTATTTTCATAATAAAATCGCATTCCAATGCATTTTCATAATAAAATCCCTTTCCAATGAGTTTTCATCGTAAAAACACTTTCCAATGCATTTTCATAATAAAGTTCTTTTCCAATGCATTTCATAATAAAGTTCTTTTCCAATGCATTTTCATAGTAAAATAACTTTCCAATGCATTTTCATAGTAACATCAATTTCCAATGCATTTTCATAGTAAAATCCCTTTCCAATGCATTTTCATAGTAAAATCCTTTTCCAATGCATTTTCATAATAAAATCACTTTCCAATGCATTTTCATAGTAAAATCCCTTTCCCATGAATTTTCATAATTGTTATGGGTCCTTACCGATTACAGAATGAACTCTTCCTAATACTATGTATACTATGTATACTACGCCTCTACAGAGAGAGGAACGAATCGACTTGAGCCGATAGTAGTTCACTCCAAACCAGACTGACAGTCATACATCTTGTATTATTATTTAGTGTAATATATATTCGTTATTTCTACTCTTGTGTTCGTGTTGTTTTTCCTTGGTCCTAACCTGGACCATAACAGTTATACACACAGGTCAATTTAGTAGTGAATGACACTAATTGGAAGGTCGGACGTGCTTGCGTCGTCTCTCTCTCACTCTTCCCCGAGTCTCTGGTAGACGGTTGACTTTATAGGTACTTACTACCTATAGTGTAATCATTCCATTACATCACTTTTCATGTATCTATTTCAACTTTATTTATATTGTTTTTCTTCTTTGAAACGATCCCATATTTTAAGATATCGTACTCATTAATACTCTCCCCTGTCTTACTCTCCCTCTGTTCTATTCTTTCTTTTTTCATTCATTCTTCTCTTCTTTGTGACTTGTCTTTCTTCTTTCCTTTCTTCATTCTGTTTATTTATTCCTTATTTTTCACCATTTCTTTATATTTCTTTCAATTTTATTTATATTGTTTTATCTTCTTTGGATCGATTATAATTTCTGTGTCCTTTTTGGTTCTAATTTTGTTTTGTTTGTTTTCCTTTTTACATCCTCATCTTCCATTTAAAAAACAAAAAAAACATTATATATTATTTGTTATTACCTTTTCTTTCCTGTTTGTCTCCCCTTTCCGCTCTGTTCTTCCTTTTTTCATTCATTCTTCTCTTTTATTCTTCCTTTTTATTCATTGCTTATTCCTAGCCATTTGCTTTTTTTTCTTTTTGTTATATTCCGTGCTAAGCGAATAAATACTTAACACCAAGTGGATAATAGAAGATAGGTTTATTGTACGCAAACAGTACAATATGAAATACGGTACAGTTATACACACAGGTCAATCTAGTTGTGAGTGCCACTAATTAGAAGGTCAGACGTGCTTTCGTCATCTCGCTCTCACTCTTCCCCGTAGTCTCTCGTAGACAGTTGACTTTATACGTACTTACTATCAACTTTATTTATATTGATTTTTCTTCTTTGGATCGAGTGCATCTTTCTATTAAGATTTTGCATTTGCATTCCTCCATCCCTCTGCTATTCTTTAATTATTCATTTATTCCTTTATTCCGTCTTTCATGGCTTCCTTTCTTCCTATCTTCATTCCTTCATTCCTTTTTATTCATTCCTTCTTTTTCATAAATTGCCTTCATGCTTTTTATTTGTCTCAAATTTATTGATATTTTTTCCTTCTTTGAAACGATTCAGCATTTCTTGTTGTCTTAACTATTAATACCTTTTCCCTGATTTCCTCCATCTCTCCATCATATTATTCCTTTTTTTTTCATTCATTCTTCTTTTCGCAAGGAAAGTTGGTTCTCTGTGTCGCGACAGAAGGCTTTCTCGTCTGAGTCCATCATTCAAATCTACAAATCTTCCATTCGTCTTTGCATTGAATACTGTTGTCATATATGGTCTTTGAATTGAACACGGTTGAAATATATGGTCTGGCTCATCTCGAGGTCCTTGACAAGCTCCAGAGACGGACATGCAATGTGATAGGTCCTGATCTGGCATCTCCTCTACAGTCAATTTCTCACAGATGTGATATAGCTTCCCTCTGTCTCTTCTACAAATATTTTCATGGCAACTGCTCTGACGAACTATTTCACTTGTGTCCCATCTGCATGAATTTAAGCGTGCTACTAGATTGGCATCTGGGTCCCACCCTTTCACTGTCGAAACGGTTAAATGTAACCGCCTCTTCTACTCCAACAGCTTCTTTTCTGGCACTTCCCAACAGTGGGACTCCGTTCTTCTTACTTGTTTCCCTAATAGTTATAATCTTCAAATATTCAAATTTATTGTCAATCGACATCTTCTGGTGCCTTTATCCTGATACACATTGTTATCTATATCCTTTACACGAATACGCATTTTTACTCTTGCTCTCACTCTCTATAATCCCTTATGTGCTAGTAGCACTCCCGCCTTGCTTGGGGTTAAATACTTAAAAAAATCCTATTTTTACCATTTACCTTTATATATATATATATATATATATATATATATATATATATATATATATATATATATCTGTTTCAACCTTTTTATATTCTTTTTTCCTTCTTTGCAACGATTCTATCTTTCATTATATTTTTCCTATTTTCTGTTCTTTCTTTTATCATTCATTAAACGCTTCCTGTTTTCATTCCTTTATTCCTTCGTTCATCAGCCCTTAATTTTTCACCATTATCCTTCGTTCATATTATATATCTTTGTATCAAACGTTTTTATATTCTTCTTCATACTGTGCAAAGATTTCTCTATTTTTATTTATTTATTATTAATTTCCTGCTTGTCTTACTCCCTCCGTTCTCTTCATCGCTTTATCATAATTCGTTCCAGCTTTCATGCACATCTTATATTTTTATTAATTCATTCTTTTTAACACGTGCCCTTGTTTCTTTTATATCTCTTAGACTCAACACTATACCTATTATTCTTCATCTTTGGCAACGATTCCATCTTTTGCCATATCTTTTTTAAATTATTACCTTTCTTTTTGTTGTATAGGAATAAAGGGTTTGAACATGGATCGCCAGTGGACAAGCACAATCCCACCTCATCTTGAAATAATTAAATTACCTAACAGGTAAAGCAAATATATATATATATATATATATATATATATATATATATATAGACTTTTTTTTTTTTTTGTTTTCTGCGTGCGTTCGAATACCTCGCCGTCAATTTGTTGTGGACAACGAGGGAGAATTTTGTTTCGAATTCCTTCCCGTGTGAGTTCGAATTCCTCGTCGCCAATTTGTTGTGGATTCCGGGATGAAATCCGATATCAATGAATAACAAACGCCAGGAATGGATAAGGAAAATAAATGTATTAACGTAATAATACAAATTAGTAATACGATTAGTAGATCCAGCAATGCGGGTTAGTAGCACTAATATATATACAGTTTTGGTATTGAAGTATCGCGGATGACTCCTTACTGAGTCTACGTGCTCGCTAACTGTGACGCTTGCCGCTGTCTCTGTGTGTGACTTACTCTACTACTACTGAACTCTACTACTCTTCTGTCGTTCCGTCTCGACTCCTACATGACTGTTCGGGTATTCACTGGTAGTAGTATATGTATACCTTGGGTGAGTCCATTTGTGTGAAAAGGGGAGACCCCTGAATAATATATATATATATATATATATATATATAGGGTGTCCATGAAGTTCTTGTGAACTTTAAAAAATTTATAACTTTTTTTGTATTTGCGATAGAAATAATTTGTAAAAAGGATTAGAAAGATGTAAATCTATATTTTTTAAGGCTTTATTGAAATTTTATTTAAGTTTCCACATGTCCTCCATCATTAGCAATACAAAGGGTAATACGATTTTGTATTTCATGGAAAACATTTGCCAACTCATTTACAGTAATGCCTGAAATCACATTAGTTATTTTAGCTATACTTGAAACTAGATACATTACACTTTATAACATTTTTTACAGATTATTTCTATCTCAAATACAAATAGTTAGAAATTTTTTAAAGTGCGCGCGAAGTTTCTGGACACCCTGTACATATATATATAAATATATATATATATATATTTTTATGGGAATTAGTGGCGTTTGACCGAGTATTGTTCGAAGCTTTTACTATTATTGTATCTGTGATTTACAAAGTCTCTCCTACAAATTGACATTATAAAACCTTCCTTGCGGTCTTCCCTCCCCACTGGTCAATTCTTTTTTTTTCATTCTTTACATTCTTCGTTTTTTCATCTTTTCCTTCCTTATTATTAATTTCTTTCTTTTTCATCATTTTCATTCTTTCTTATCTCTTATTATATACCTTTGTTTCAAATACTCTTCTTCCTTTTTGGCAATGATTCCTTTTGTCTATTTTTATATGTAACTTCCTTTCATTCTTCCATTATTTCTTATATTTTTTTGTTTTATTTCATGTTTTTTTTGCTTCTTTTCTTTCGTTCAATTAGTTCTTTCTTTCTCATAACGTATCCAGACTGACATCTGGAGCCAATTCCAGTCTTCCAGAAAACACTTCCTGCACATGATCTGACATTTCCAAACAATAATATCTTCGAAATATTTCTGACTGTTCTTGGAGTCTTTTGTTGGTTTTCATTTTTTTTTAAATATCGTGAAATATCTTTTCATGCTTAAAAGGATGTTGGGTTCTGATCGAAACCTTCATGGCGGTTCAGCTCAAAAATAATTTATATTCGGATCAAAAATGCTTGAATCGTTTAGACTCTCCAAATGTTGACATTTTTTAAGTTTGTAAGTTTTTATATATTTTATTTTTCTACTTTCTTTCTTTCTTTCTTTCCTTCTTTCTTTCTTTCTTTCTTTCTTGTCTGCTTGCTTGCTTGCTTTATTTCTTGCTTTCTTCCTTGATTTCTTCCTCTTTTAACTTACAATTCTTTCGTTCTTTTAGCTTTCTTTCCGTTTTTATATTCTTTTTTCTTTCTCTTTTTCTTTCTCTTTTCCTTTCTCTTTTCCTTTCTCTTTTCCTTTCTCTTTTTCTTTCTCTTTTCCTTTCTCTTTTTCTTTCTCTTTTTCTTTCTCTTTTCTTTTCTCTTTTTCTTTCTCTTTTTCTTTCTCTTTTCCTTTCTCTTTTTCTTTCTCTTTCTCTTTTTCTTTCTCTTTTTCTTTCTCTTTTCCTGTCTCTTTTTCTTTCTCTTTTCCTTTCTCTTTTCCTTTCTCTTTTTCTTTCTCTTTTTCTTTCTCTTTTTCTTTCTCTTTTCTTTTCTCTTTTCCTTTCTCTTTTTCTTTCTCTTTTTCTTTCTCTTTTCCTTTCTCTTTTCTTTTCTCTTTTCCTTTCTCTTTTCCTTTCTCTTTTTCTTTCTCTTTTTCTTTCTCTTTTCCTTTCTCTTTTTCTTTCTCTTTTCCCTTCTCTTTTTCTTTCTTTTTTCTTTCTCTTTTTCTTACTTTTAGTATTTTTCGTTTTCTATTTTTTCTTCTCATTTTCTTTTCTTTTTTCTATTTTCTTCCTTTTAATATTCACTGTTATTCTTCTTAATTTCTTTCTAACGTATGTTTCCTTTTTTCCTTTTCATTTCCATTCTCGTTTCTAGCATTTTTTCTTTCTATCTTTCTTTCTCTTTTTTCTTTCTGAATTCTAGTTCTCTGTTTCTTTCCCTTCTTTTTCTTGTAGCCCAACATATATCAAAGCGCCTTCAAGGTTTGACCCAAATGAAGCGTAATATATACTTACCTCTAATCGCGAGGATCAAAAACTCTCCAACTATGGACGCTGTAGTAGGGCTCTCTTAATTATCAGGTCCTCCCTAAAAAGAAGCTCGTTGTCAACGCCCTGCCAATGGCTACCCAGAACATACACTCTTCGGTCCTAACGTCTTTCTACTGTACGTTAATGGCCCGCCAAAAAGCATACTTTG
>OZ038513.1:48888055-48898055 GCA_964036315.1 Acanthosepion esculentum | reverse complement strand
TAGTAATAACTTATTATTATTATTATTATTATTATTATTATTATTATTATTATTATTATTAATATTAATATTTCCTCATCTCAAAAAATAAACTGAAATAAAAATCTAGAATTTCACTCGCCACTCAAATTAGTAACAAAAAAATGATGATGGCTGTTCTCGTCTAATCGAAACAATAGCCAATTTTTCTAATTCTGAAAATGTGGCATTGACCAAAAAGTCGGTTCTTTTTTTGTCATTAGATAACATAGCAAACATACAACCGATCCTCTCCCCCTCTCAGTGTTTCATTTATCGATCAAATCACTCCACCGTGTCTTCATTCTCATTTGCATGAGCGCAAGCGCGCGCGCACAACAAAGAAATGGTCCAGTGTATCTCCAAAAGATAAACGGTGAGACATGAAGACTTATATCTTGTTTCAAATGTATTTTGTAGTTTACATACTTCTATATGGCATCGAGGCTGCTGAGTAGATGATGGCCCGAACAGATTTTGAGGAAATGGAAACAAAAAGGAAACTTAGGCATAACACCAAAAAAGAGACAACTGAAATTTCTAAGGCACATAATGAGAAAAGAGGGTTTTGAAAATCTGATACCCACAGGACAGATTGATAGGAAGAGGGACAAAGGAAAGTTTGGTGATGTCAACGAACACTTCTTGCCATTTTTCTAATGCCAACATATATACTCGTTGTCACTTTCGTAATGCTCGTTGTAGTAGAGACTTTGTAATCGCAGATACAACTATATTACCTCGTCGAAAAATGCTGATGTCAGATTCCTTCGAATAACACTCGCACTAATAGTACTTGCTCGATAATACTCGCTCGAAAAGTAACCCCCGAATAGTAATCAGTATAGTGATTCGAATAGAGAAATAGTAATATGAATAGAGTAGAGAATAGCATTCCGTATAGTAGTAGAGGACAGACTAGAAATAGCGATCAATCTGGACGTCACGCGACTTCCTCTATGGTCCCGAGATCCACTTAATTCAGGAATGGGATCGCCTGTGTTTGTACTATGTCGATCTATGTTCAAACTCAAGTGTCGGCAGTGACACTTTATTCTTATATAACACCACGTTTTGGAGGTCCTGCAACTGCCACCTTCGAAAAGAAATTCATCGTGTTCATCACATGGTGACGGTTAAATCAAATAGTCAATGCTATTAGCATATCCCGTGAGATTGTTGAGAATATTCTGCACAATGAACTTGGCCTGATGAAGATTTCTGCTCGATCGGTACCACGTCCTACGACAATTGATCAAAACGCGCCAGGCTGATCATATCACTGGACAAACTAACATTGTTTGAGTCATATTTAGCTGGTTACTTTGAAAATTTCCTAACCCAGTAAGAGTATTGGGTTTATCAGTTTGAGCCAGAGACAAATAGTCAATGCATGCCGGAAAGGTGAGAATCTCTTCAAAAGGGCCACACCATCAATGGAGAGTATTATGCCGACTTAACAGACAGGTACGCAAGGCTATGAAAAACCAACGCCCAGGAAAATTGACGAAAGGGATCTTATTTCATCAGGACTTGCTTTCAATGGTTGCTGTGCATGACTGTAGCTTTGAACTGTTTGATCGCCATCCCTTTTCTCCCGATTTAACTAGCTGTGTCCTGACTTCGAAAATCAGATCTCGGTACCAGAATCGTAGTGGTGATGACGTCATATCTACAGTAGCTGATTTTTTGACCAACAGGATGAACAGTCTTTCTTTGAAAATTCAGATATATGTTTACCTGGAATGAAACAATGCAGTTATTAATAAGAAGTTTTGAAATTAATGCCTGTAAGATTTAACGGCATTACTCCTTCATTGTCAGCTTATTAACCTTTCATCCCACTCTCATACTATTTAACTCATAATGAGGAGGAGAATATATGGATTCGTACTTTTCCTAAATTTCAAATTCTTAGACACTAGGGATTTCACTACCGGAAACTTCTCCTACCTGACAGGAAATACTTGATAACAGAGAAAACTCTTCCGGTGGTTCCATAGCTGCAGCGTTTGTATTGGAACCGCCAGTGCCACAGCGAGTCAAAGGCCTTCGATATATCTATGGCGCCAGCAACTAGCTAGAATTAATACACTCGTCTTCCCCTTGGTAGACTGGAGGGAGTAATGCATTGTCTATTTCTTAGACAATTTCAACCAATATTCATGCAGATGAGTAATAAATATTCACACTTCACCTGACAATCATGTGGTAAATGACTGTTATTAGGTTTCTCGCGTTCCATCTTCATAAATAATTAAACTCGTTCGAAAGAACTCATTTGAAAGGAACGAGAAAATATTGCCAGTAATAAAATAACATAATAAAAATCAATCAGTTGCTTCGACGTAAAAATTACAATAGCATTTTCTTTTATTTCTTAAGAGTGACACACACACACACACAAAAGTTTCTTTTAAAGGCTTCCGTATATTTTACTGGATAATTGTGTAAGATTGTTGTACAATTTGTGTATTGTGTATTATATGATCCTTTTGTTCGTATTCGTTATTGCTGTGTTTTTTCCTTCTGTTTTCTTTTTGTTGTTTAGTCGTGGTTACTGTAATTGGTGTGGAAAAGGATGTGTTTTTTATCGCTTTCATGACGATGGCATAGTGTATCTTTACCGTTGTCATTATTATTTAAGAAGAAAAAGTAGTAGTGATTGCAGTAATGTCAATATTAGCCGTTTCCTTATAAGGAAACATTCAGCTATTCATTGACCGAGCAGCCAATACTAATTTTGGTTGAAACTTATTACATCCGTCTCTTAATATTTTTTCTTCAGGAAAATAGGTTTCTCAGTTCCAGTAACTGTTATCGCTCCTTCCATTATTGATGGTGGTTTTCTTCCTAACCTTTTTTTTTTTTGTAATAGTGAAGAATGTCTTCGAGTTACATGTGATATGCGTTTTAGCTGTTGCTACTTTTGAATATCTTTAAATGATGTGGTTTGCTATTTGGCACTGTTCTTCGTTTGGGATCGTATAGCGCCAGTAATTCTGTAGTGGTGGGTTGTATTGGTGTCTTGTGATCTAAATTGACTAGCGGCACATGCACGTTTGGTCTTGGATAATTAAGACACAGTAAATATCCCGTTCAGTATAACAGATTTGCTTGTCGTATCCCTGACCGCAAGAAGTTGGGCCTGCCTACCCACAAGGGACTGACGCCCTGTGCGCCTCTAATCATGGGCAGATGTAGTGAGGCACCATTATGCCTAAGTAACCAGAGTTTGTTAAGTTTGAAGGATGAGGTAGCCACTTACAACTGAGTGCCACATCTAGTTACTTGGGGAGAGTTTTAATAGTAAATTGCCTGAGCGGACTGTGTAAGCCGGTCGGTTGTTATGTCCAACTGGGCGCGACCCGTAAGTTTATGCGCTGATTTTATCAAAACCTGTCACCATCTCACACAATATGCACGTGTTGTATGTTCCTGGTAACATTATCAAACTGGATATATATATTTGGCTATCTATATTTATACCTCAACATAATTTTGTGGTCTGCTGAACACTACTTTCATAATAATAATAATAATAATAATAATAATAATAAGGGCTTTATCTATGTAAAATATATGTTATCTTAGAGTTTTTTTTCCTCGAAAATACGCAGTGGAAAATGTCATGTTACCATTTCTAACCTTAGGTCCCTGATTGGGAAAGAAATGTATATACACCAGAAGTCAAAGTAAATAATAATAATAATAATAATAATAATAATAATAATAATAATAATAATAATAATAATAATGTATCTCGTATTCTCTTACAGCCTTGTTGACAAGATTAGTATATTACTTTCGTCGGTTAAGTGATTGTTTTGCGTCATCTTGGTCTTGAAATAGACTTTGTGGTCGCGGTCTTTGTTCCGTTGCAAAACATTTTCTTCTGAGAGATATTTCCATTTGGCTGTTACATTAAAATTTTTAACATGAAAATGTTTCCAGCAAAAGACGATTTATATAATACCAGTTCTTTTCAAACAATCATAGACAGCATTGAATGTCTAAAAATATAAAGGGAATGGATTAAATAAATGGTTTATTGGCATCTATTTTAGTTGAGGAATCTTTATCTCCGCTTTATTGAATCTCACTGCATTGTTTCGAAACTTTACTTTCATTGCATCTCACGATTTAAACTTTCTAAAAACTTATGTCCTTCTTGGCGGCAGGGATAGATTAATAATAATAATAATAATAATTGTAATCGAAATCTCAAAAATGTGGCGCATGAGGACATTAATAAAGCCAATTGTAGATGGAGCCTTCGGATAGATTGGAAAAGATTTAAATAGACTCATTGAAGGAATACCTGGTAGCCCATGCCTTAAAGAAATACAAAAAATTGATCTCACGAGTACAGCCCACATCTTACGATGGGCTTTATCTATGTATAATATGAACGATTTTTTGTTTGTTTGTCTTTCAAAATTTTTCAGTGGCAAATGTCATCATGCCATTTGTGACCTTAGATCTCTGGTCGGGTCCCGGAAAGAAATGAGTATACACCAGAAACCAAAGGAAATGAAACAACAACAACAACTATAATAATAATAATAATAATAATAATAATAATAATAATAAAAATAATAATAATAATAATAATAATAATAATAATATGAAGAAGAAGAAGAAGAAGAAGAAGAAGAAGAAGAAGAATACAATGAAATACAAATAAACAATACAAAAATTTAGAAACATATAGCTTACACTTTACGAAAGGCTTTATTAATATAAATGTATGCACTCTGAGGTTCAAAAGATTTTCTGGGAAATGTTATGATGCCATTTCTGAACCTAAGAGTCAGAGAAGAACGTGGAATACAACATACTCAAATGGAAGAGAAAGTAAGAAAAGAATTCTACAGGTGTGTGCGTCTCGTGTTAAATACCGACTTGAATTCACAAAAGACAGTATCAGCCAGAAATACTATGTTCTTGTAGTGCAATACCGTTTCAACAACTTTAAGCGTACCCTAGCTGACATTAAGTGAATGGGTATAAAAACGAGAATTCTTCTCACTTTGCCACCGCATGCATCATTTTAAGACAGATGTTAATCGTCTGTATATGTCCAAATCCGAAAGAGGCAGAACTGTCTTACAAACCACAACAAACGGTCTTCACAGAAACTACAGAAAATTGGATGATGATCTGTGTCAAAGAACATGAAAGTAAATAGGAAAATCTATTCGTGTTATGGGATCTTACCTGTAACGATACAATTAACACTTCCTGACACTATAATTACTGCACCTCTCAAGAGAGACGATAGAACGAGTCGAGACAATAGTAGTTCACTCTAAACCAGACTGACAGTAATACTAACACCTTCAACTTCTTGTATTATTATTATGTTTAATATATCATTGTAATTCCTACTCTTGTGTTCGTGTTGTTCTTCCTTTGTCCTAACCTTGGACCATAACAGTGGTGCGAGGATATTGGACCATAACAATTCGGTAATAAAGGAAGCCAAGAAATTCAAAAAGGCATTTCAAGTGGGTGAAGACTTTCAAATAAATCATAATACACCTACTGTTGTGTCCAAGAAACATAAATGAAAAATTGTTTTGAGTCCAAATGCAGATTCTGTGATAAATATCCAGAAACACTTGACCGTCATTTACCAGGATGCGCAGTGTTAGCGATCATTGAACATAAAACTCGGCATAATAGGGTGGGCCAATATCTGAAATGGAAAATATGCAATTTATCGGGGAAGGAAATAGCAAGAAACTGATAAGACCTCTTACAATTTTATGGGACTTTACAATACACACAGACAGAGAAGAAGACACACAGACAGAACAATCAAAGCTAATCACCCAGATATAATGTTACTTAATAATAATAATAATAATAATAATAATAATAATAATAAGAAGAAGAAGAAGAAGAAGAAGAAGAAGAAGAAGAAGAAGAAGAAGAAGAAGAAGAAGAAGAAGAAGAAGAAGACATAATTACAATGAAATTCCAGAATGGATTACAGACGGCATTACATATCTCCTACAAAAAAAGTGAGTAAACATTATAACAGTAAAATGGGTAAAATTATAGATCAGTAACGTGTCTGTCCGCTACATCAATTAATCCCGTCTGTACTCACTGATTCTACTCACTGATTCTACTCACTTCTAGGAAAGCAATATTCTTCCCTTGGAAAAAAAATGCCCAAGAGATTCATATGGTCGCAAAGATAATCTATTGATAAATAAAATGACCGTGAGAAATAACCAAAAAATGGTAGAAATCTCAGCGCAGCTTGGATCAATTATTGTAAAGCTTTGATAGCGTGCCACACTGATAAATCCTTAAGGCTGTAGAAAAGTACAAAGAATTCTGTGTGATAGTTAATGTCTTTGGATATACCATGGAACTGTGTAAGCAAAGTCAAAGCCCATCATTCGTTGGGTAATGTAGGATTTTAGTCATGTTGCACAATACCAATGCATGCAAACTAGAAATTTTCAAACATTCTGAAAAATTGTCATGACGCTCTGTGAAGATTTTGTTGTTAATACGTAGAAAACAGTTGGTCATCTTCTTCCATCTTACATAATATTAGCATCTACCGAATCCAAAACTCGGCTTGAGAGGGGAGACCAATATCAGTATTGGAGGAAAACTGAAGACAATTGGTATGAAAGCCACTGAGAACCACCGGTTGGGAACATAGGACCTGTAACAATTTTATGGGACTTTACAATACACTATGGATGGAAGCAGATGTATGTAAAACTTACAGGTACAAAAAACGGGACCCAGTTGTTGATCTCTTTGTCCATTATCTGGATATGTGCCTACAAGAATATATGGGACAACATTGATTACACACGGACTCCCGTACAATCACAGACTACCTGAATATGGTCGGTTTAATCAGAGGTAAGCCATTGTGTTGTGCAAAGTATCTGTATTTACTCTTTCTTCCCTTGAGTAATTTGAATAATTTCGATACATTTAAGATAGTATTTCCTGTGGAGGATTGACTGTTACTATGGTAAATTTCTCTGTATACCAGAAAGGGAAATGAAAGTTTTAATATTTGGTGCATGTCGCGTAATAATTGGTTAGGTCATTTTCCAATTGGACTTTTTATAACAAATCTTTAGTGTTGATTTAAGATGCTTAGAACTGTTTTAACACTTTATATAATGCGGACTAAGTCAACACTCAAAATTTAATGTGTTTTCATATTGGCATGGCAGTTCCTGCAGACTGTAATCTGGCTTTGAAGATCCTCAAAAACTAGGAAAAATACTAAGATCTGGATGTGGAAATGTAGAAAGACATAAATAATTCAAAATATCGTTGAGGCCCTGCATTTTATTGGAAAATATTCTGATTCAGTCACTGAAGTGATCCCTGATAGGTCATGCCTTTAACATACACAATCTGTCCCTAAAAGCACATCTCACACCTGACGCCTGTCTTTCTCTATTTAAAATGTGTGTGTATTTGTATTTTAATTTTTGTACAAATGTACACTGGGAAATTTAATGATGCACTTGTTGACCTTAGATCTCTGGGTTGGTCCTGGGAGGAAATAAGTTTTTTTTTTTTTAATAATTTCTCTCCAAGCAAGGGGATAAAGCCACTAATACCCAAGGTCTTACTGGGTGTGAAGGGATAATAATTATTAAGGGACGAGAACAATACAGAACATAACGATTGACGTTGCATTTATATTTTAGAAAAGCAAATTTGTCTGGAAAGCAAGAAACCGGAAAAGAGTTCCATAGTCCGGAATGGATAGTGTTATTACAGAACTTACGGTTACATCGAGCTAATTCAACTGGAAAATGGAGAGACCTTGTGACCAATATAATACTGTGCTTAAATTCCTAGAATCTAGGTACTATGGTGTAAAGTGATATTTATTCTTTTTAATACAGAAATGTGGCACAAGGCCGAAGGGGGAATTGTGGAAAGGATGGTCTTCTTCTGTCTTAACTATTACTTAGCTAGCCACAAACACTGACCCAATCGTGCGAACAATATTCCTTACACCAAAACAACACATTCATACGTACCTTTCTTACTACAATCACCATAATACCTCAGGTCTCTATGAAAATACTAGCTAGTCCCCATATTTATAATTCATTGTCTGTGGTGGGGAGGGGAATAAAACAACAATTCTAAAAACTAACCCCAATGAGTATTTACAAATATGGATACAAAACTATTTACAAGAAACTAAAGAAAATAATATTAGTAATAAAAAAAAACCCACAATCACTAAATGTGGCAGAAATACCAGTTCACTGGTCGAAATGAATGCAGGGCTATAATATAAAACATTCATTCATTCCAAGCACTCATTCGAACATGGACTCAATCAGACACAACAACAAATACGAAAAAAAAAAACTCACGCGAAACGAAAGGCGCCTCGCATCCACCTGCGAACTGACATCACTAACCACCTAACGAGGGAGGAGATAGGGAATTAAACTTAAAGAAAAATAGGGACATAAATAAAAGGGTCCAATGAACATAAATACCCTAATTAAGTTAACTTGAAAGAAAAAGAAACTAAAACATTAAAAAACGTACCTAACCTAGCCTAATTTCGGAATGTGTTGCACAAGTTCAACCCAGGAAGAGCAATATCCTGATGCCTAACCGGTATCAAAGTGCCACTCAAGGTCAGCCCACTATGGTGTAAAGTTCATCAGAAAAATTACCTTGAAAATATTTATAGAAAAGGCACAGGGAGGCTACGTTACACCGATGGGGAGAGGATTGAAACCAGGATGCCAGGTCATGGCCAATAAAATTGAGGAATTCTTCTTTTGATTTTATCTAGAATTTCTAAGGAGCACCAGAAGAAAAGATAATAAATAATAATAAGCTGCTGTAGCATATAATCACCATATATTAATCCCTTCATTTACATCATAATCATTGTCATCGACATAATTCTCCTCCTCATCATCTTCATCATCATCACCTTCATCATCATCACAAACAAAAAAAATAATAGCGACTAATCATCCGACGGCTGGCTAGAAGATTATTGAGGCGCCATTGTTTAGAGGCGAATTTGGTAAAACGCCATTACCATGACAACCTGCCGTCGTTATGAAGACATATTGGAAACTAAGACCGGCGAAGGTAAGTAATTAAATGGGAGTTTTGTTTGTTTGTTTGGTTAGTTGTTTGACTGGCTGGTTGTTTCTTTGTTGTCTCCCTGTTTTCCAGGAAGAGAGATTTGAGCACGCAATATGGCGGCGGGATAGAAAGATCTCGTTTGGTGCAAATTCGCGTGTAAACGAATTAACAGGCACGAGACGATCCATATATGCACCTCGGTCTGAGATCCAATCTGCAAACTGCGTACAAATATTCGGTTTTTCTTTCTTTCTTCACAAACATACACACACGCATACAAACAAAATTAACTCCATCTATCTATCTATCTATCTATATATCTATCTATCTATCTATCTACCTATCTATCTATCTATCTACCTATGTCACCCTGATCATTTCTATCTATCTGTCTATATATATATATATATATATATATATATATATATATATATATATATATTTATATATATATATATATATATATATATATATATATATATATATATATATATATATATATATACAACAGCTGCCATAATATAAGGAACGGAAACAACAAAGACATAAATAGTTTTATTACTTAAAAAGTAATGCATGATTAGCAATGAAATTTTTACCGAATAAAGATTAGGGTGTAATGCATAAATATTATACAAAGTTACAAAAATTTACATAATAGTTTTTTTTTTAAATAAACATTAAATCGACCAAAGAAAATAAGCGACTGGACAAAAGTTAAGGAACGATCTTTTTAATACTTGATTGTGTACAAAATATCAACAAAATTAAAATAAAGATTAGGGTGTAATGCATAAATATTTCTCCATTTAATCTTTATTTTAAAAAAAAAACTATCCGGGGCCACGTAATT
>OZ038513.1:48823055-48883055 GCA_964036315.1 Acanthosepion esculentum | reverse complement strand
CGAATTATTTACAAAAAGATTTTTTTTTCCAAATATTTCATTCTTGTAAAATATTCTAAAGTTGCCTTCAAGAGTAAGCAGAAATAATCGGTGTAGTGACTCGAAAACGTATTGGAATGACCAAAGACGCATTCTAAAAGCTAAGCATAGTATTAAGAGACAGGAAAATTTCGTTGGAAACAAAAAATGTACTTAACTGTTAAGCGATAACTGTCCTCCTGTACGGCAGTGAATTCTGGACAATCTCTTCAAAGATGAAGGAGAGACTTGAAGCAACAGAAATGTGGTTCTACAGAAGGATGTTAAGGATACCATAGGCCGAAATGTCACGGTTTGGGAAAGAATGGAAACAAGGAGGTAACTTGTACTTAACATCAGGAAGAGGCATTTGAAATTTCTGGGACAGGTGATAAGGAAGAAGAGCTTGGAAAATCTGACACTCACAAGACGGATAGAGAGAAAGAGGAACACGGAGTAGCAACGCGTGACATACTTAATGCGCTTCAGCAAGGGTATGGCAGAACAGGGCTTGAGAGAAATTTTTAAAAAGACAAAACTTAATTAAGAGCTACAAGGAACAGGAGGAGGTGAAGGGCCATGACCGCCCTGAAGGGACACGGTAAAATAAAAGAAGAAAGTGGAAAGATTGGAAAATAAGTTTGTACATTCAATATCTGTCTATATTTCTGAGATGAGGTATTGTAGTTATTTACACTATTTGCATTGTTCGGACAACTGACCTCATGTTGCATAGCCTTCTTGTTCTGGGGATCCCTTGGTTGAAGGAGTCAGTTCCAAAAGAAAGCTGCATTTTTCCCTCTCGGTCGCCTTCCCCCCATTCAGGTAATCGATAGTTGGTTTGTTCGGAGGTAAAATGAGAACTTCGACGAAAAGATTTTTGACTTGCTGCCTTATTAAACACATCAACATATACATTTTTAACTCGCCAGTGAGGTCGCTCTATCACCCCCACTGGGGAGCAAGTTCCCCGAGACACGAAATAACCACGGCTCCTGTGTATGAAGTGTAAAACTTAACTCATTGAAATCACTTTCTATCTCTCTAACATTCTCACGTTCAGCTCAGCCAGTGAAATTCGACATCTCTATTTTGTCTATAATCTGACCTTAAATGTCAGCCTTAAAACGTCTTAGACAAAATAGACTGTCACTAAAAAATAATAGTCTTATACTATTATTTAATATTCCTTACCTAACCTCCGTCCGTCGATAAACTACATCCGCGTCCAGGGTAAGACGATAAACTACGTCCAACAGCAAGGCCTCTGATCAGGAGGTTTTGAGGAGCGTGGAACCTCCTCTTAATTGCTGGTGTTCCAGGTCCACCCTGACCCGGGGTGGTAGCACCTGTTAGGGTCCCAGCTATGAGCAAATAGTTAACCTGAAACCGAGGTAAAAAGCATTATAAAAGTATAAAAATAGATTTTAATACCAGAAATACTCTGAAAATTATTATTATTAGAAATAATTTTTTGAAGAAAAAAATATATTAGCAGCAATATATTTTTAAAAAAATATTACCGGCAATACGTTTTCTAAAATAATATTACCAGCTATACATTTTTGACGAAAAAACTATTACCAGAAATAGATTTTTGACAAAACAAAATATTACAAAAAAAGGAAAATTAGGGAAAAAAAGTTGTCGGCATTAAATAACCCATTGAGGTTGATATGCCATAAAACACAACAAACCAAACCAAACCTTAACTAACCATGAAAAATTCATTGATGAATTTTATTTCAACTAAATTATATTTAACACTCATCTTCGGGGCATATAACGTCCGAAACGAAGTAAATATGGCAACGAAGATGAGGAAAGCAGTCCGAATAATGTAAATAGTGTAAAGAATTGTACCTGTTTGAATATGTTAAGTAGAAGAGATATAAAGTTTATGGTAATGTAAGAGACAGGTAGAAGCTGACTATTGATCACGAGTCGTAGAACATAGAACAAGGATTGGCATATCGAAAACTAATAAGAACAAAATTACAAAACAAATTCCAGAAAAGTATTCAAAGACAAGAACCCAATTCCAAGCAGAAAGCGTGAAATACTTTTATTGAATCTCTCTTATTAATCCACTGGAATCTATTTACTTAAATCTCCCGCCTGAAGTACTGGCTAAAGGTATATTTGCTAGCCACGTCTACGTTCACTGAAACCGTAATTGAAGCCTTCATTTAAACAGCGCTTTAATATGCTTCTCATCTGATTGAGAACGTGTCGGCGGAAATTAATAAAGAAAATCACATTCTTCGATGAGCTTGACAAATCGATATTATTGAAATCCTGTTAAAGGATCCGTGTCTGATTTTGTAGGCGTTAAGAGAAAACACGGTGAAGATACGCCATTGTCCTCGAATTGTTTTAAGTGGCTGATGGGGAAGTCTCCCGCGCGATCTGAAATGGCGTCTCCTCTATTCTAAATTTGACATCTTTTTTTTCCAATTAGATAGCCTAATCCAAAAGCGAAAGTTAAATACCCGGGTAACTGTGGACCTGCAAACCGATGAAAACTTATGACTGCTTACGTTCGCAAAACTATATTGTCAAGTTGAACACAGATATACAGACTGATTGAATATTTTTTACGGCTTACCAACCCTCTGCGGGTACACTATTTACATTATTCGGACTATTGTCCTCATATTTGTCGCCATGTTTTTCACAAAGTTTCGGCCGTTGTATGTTCCGGCCTTCTTCATGTGGTTGGAATGTCGAACTGGGGTAGACTGTTCTAGTTCCACGTGCCATGTTTAATGGATGTCAGTTATCAGTTATCTCCTGTTAATTCCCCTCTGAAAGTTATCCACTGCCTTAAACAGGTATTGAACTCACACTCTTTGTGTCCTGTCACTGGATGTAACGAACGCCTTTATCCACTGTGCCATGTGTCCTTTGCAATTAATTTAAAGCCAGAAAATATTTTCACAGTGTAAGAAATTTTCGGGGTGATGATAACCATTTAATAATACAAATTTTACTAATTAACCTATAGCTGGTGGGAGAAGAGGCGGATTCAAAACTAATGAGTAATTTTAATGTGGATATAATGTAGGGGATCAATTTTATATTAAAATCATTGTATAGATTTATCCCTCACTTTGTGTTCGGGGCAGTTTCTATAAATTTATATTCTATAGAATGTAAGTAAATCTAAAAGACATACCTATGTAGCTAATCAGTTGAATGGTTCATTTTCACGGCTTATCAACCCATTTTAGGTTATTTAGAGCCAGAAAATATTTTTAGATTGTAAAGTATTTTTTTATTGATCATAATGATTTAGTGATACAAGTCTTACTAATTAACCCATAGCTGGTGGGGGAAGAGGTGGATTCATATCTAATCAGAATTTGATAAGCAAACAAGAAATTATAATGTGGTCATAAAGTAGGGGATCAATTCTGTATCATACTCAATACATGAATTGATCTCTCACATTATGATCAAGGTAGTTTCTATACATTTAAAGTTCCGAAACTTTTGTGTAGCGATTTAAATAATAATAATAATAGATAGATAGATAGATAGATAGAGAGATAGATAGATAGATAGATAGATAGATAGATATGAACAGACTGAGATAGATAGATAGATAGATAGATAGATAGATAGATATGAACTCTTTCCGCAGCCCTGTAACTGCGTGCGTGCTTGCGTGGTGTGTCGTCCGTCCAACGCATTATAATGTTTCTTTCCACATCTCCCTTTCTCTCTCTCTCTCTCTCTCTCTCTCTCTCTCTCTCTCTCTTTCTTTCTCTTTGCACCTATCCTTCAACCTCTCTCATTCCACCTCACTTTTTCCACATTTCTCTTTCCACTTCTCTGGAATTGCGTGTGTGCTTGCGTGGTGTGTCGTCCGTCCGGCGCATAATAATGATTGAAGTTTCTTTCCAAATCTCCCTCTTTCATTTTCCACCTCTCTCTTTCCGCCTGCCTCTTTCCTTCTCTCTTTTTCCACCTCTCTCTGTGATTGCGAGTTTGCTTGCGTGGTGCGTCGTCCAGAGCATTATAATTATTTAAGTTTCTCTCCACTTCCCGCTTCCCATATATATATCTCTCTCTCTCTTTCCATCAGTCCCTTTCCGTCTCTCTCTTTGCATTTCTCTCTTTCCACCTCTATGTGATTGTGTGCGTGCTTGCGCATGGCGACCGTCCTTTCGCCGTATAAGTTAATCTCATTAAAGTGAAAAAAGATTTTAAAATACCAGTTGTTTATACAGTAAGCATTTTTATTGTAACTTTCTTCAAACAGACAATTTTTTAATTAAAATATTTATAAGCTAAAGTCAGAAAAAATATTTTTTGGCATATTAAAGAAATATTTTTAAGTTGATTTAAAATATTTTAAGCGGATATGTTTTAAAATTACGATTTTAAAAACACGATTTGTTTATACAGTAAGTTTTTTTATTGTAACTTTCTTCAAACAGACAATTTTTTAATTAAAATATTTATAAGCTAAAGACAGACTAATATTTTTTGGCATATTAAAGAAATATTTTTAAGTTGATTTAAAATATTTTAAGCGGATATGTTTTAAAATTACGATTTTAAAAATACGATTTGTTTATACAGTAAGCATTTTTATTGTAACTTTCTTCAAACAGACAATTTTTTAATTAAAATATTTATAAGCTAAAGACAGACAAATATTTTTTGGCATATTAAAGAAATATTTTTAAGTTGATTTAAAATATTTTAAGTGGATATGTTTTAAAATTACGATTTTAAAAATACGATTTGTTTATACTGTAAGCATTTTTATTTCAACTTTTTTCAAACAGAATTTTTTAACGTTCAAATCAAGTTCAATGTTTTATAATCTGAACCGTCGGTGACCCAACTTGTCAAGGGTAGTCTAATTTTTTTTCAGTAACAATCAGAGACAACCGATGTCGATGTCGGTATATTGAGTCATCCGAACCGAATATGTGGGCCGATTTCTTTAGTGTTTCCTATGCGCCATTTTTACCACGTTCAAGCTAGGTAACACCCGGGGGACCTAAACGTGCGTGATATATTTTAAAACAATATGTTTGTATTTACACTATTTACATTATTCGGACTATTGTCCTCATCTTTGTCGCCATATTTGTTACAACGTTTCGGTGGTTGTACGCTCCGGCCTTCTTCAGGTGGTTGGAATGTTGAACTGAACCCTTTATTTCTCTCACTGGGGTAGTCTGTTCTAGTTCCACGTGCCATGCTTTAAGGGATGTCATTTATCAGTTATCTCCTGTTAATTCCCCTTTCCAAGTTATCCACTGCCTTAACCGGGTATTGAACTCACACTCTTTGTGTCCTGTCACTGGATCTAACCTAAGCCTTTCTGTGCTATGTATTCTAGAACAGTCTACCCCAGCGAGCGAAATAAAGGGTTCAGTTCGACATTCCAACCACCTGAAGAAGGCCGGAGCGTACAATCACCGAAACGTTGTAATAAATATGGCGACAAAGATGAGGACAATAGTCCGAATAATGTAAATAATGTTCAGTTTTACTACTGGGTTGTTTCATTTGGTGGCAATTATACATTCTGTCATCTTACAATTGATAGTTTGTCCTTTTTTCTTCCTTTCCTTTACTACATTCTCATGAAGTTGCTGTATTTTTTCTTTATGCTGTTAAAGAACTTAATTATGAAATCGTATCCGTTAATTATGTCTCTACCAGAAAGAGAAAATGTCCTCAGTACAGCAGCGAAGATGGCGTTTTGTTTTTTCCTGAAGTAATTGACAAGATAAATGCAAAATTAATTTTCAAAAGACTTTGTCATTTTTTTAAACTTCAGACTAAAATTTTTCTTTCTTTTCTTTCTTTCTTGTACTCATTCACCTCTTGTTTTTTTTTTGTTGTTGTTTTTCTCTTTTACCTTGTGTGGATTTATTTAATTACTGATATTTTGTCCTTTGTTGAGCTTTCTGTTGTGTTTTTTTATTGTTTTTTATTATTATTATTATTATTATTAGTCCCCCTGCCCACACAAAGGGAATTACCCAAACGTTCTATCGTACCTTGGATCTGACAAAATCCCATTTAAAAGAAAGAAAAAAAAGAAAAGAGAAGAAAATAAAGATAAAAGAAAGTCTTGCCTACGGGCGGGCTTATCTGTATCGAAATCGTTGATGAAAATGATGCGATTGGGCTGAAGCTTTTTCATTGGTCTGTGCCGGCAAACGAACGCTCTCTTCGGCAGACTCCAGCAATCGGTTGGCCAGGAGAGAGCGACGACGTAAAAGACAACTCGCGTTAAGGAAAAGCAAAGAAAGGATAAAAAAAGAGGAAAGACAGAGAGTTATGGGCAGTGAAAAGGCAAGGCGTAGATAATAGAAATAAAGACCGATAGATAGAGTGTGTGTGAGAGAGAGAGAGAGAAGGAAAAAGAAAGAATGTCAGACATTCGAAAGAGTATGAAGAATGGAAAAGAAAGAAAAAAAAACGGTTCAAAAGAGTTTGAAGATATAAAACGCCGAAAGAAATCAAGGCCTTACAAGAAGTCGTATATAACAGGGATCGGCAACCTTTTGATAACTATGTACCAACTGTTTTAAAATGATTCAGTGTGTCAACAGCAGACGTATTTTTATACAAGCCAAGGTCAATATACCTGTCCTACAATATATTTTATATAGTAATATACAGGATATATACTTTAGTATACATTAAAATTGAAACGTCTAAATATCTTCTTTGTGTTGCAGTAGTTTTTGGTTTGGACTTCCTGATGTCATTTGCAGCTGCGTGCCGTTGGAAATTGCTTGGCGTGCTACGTCTGGCACGCGTGCCGAAGGTAGTCGATGCCTGCATTAAAGCATTTGTTTGGTATGATCTCGGTGAGAAGTTTTAATCTTGAGCGGCTAGAATGAAGGTCACTGTTTCTGTAATATTTTGATTTTTTAGCACTGGTGGGGTGGGGGACATTTTGTAACATTTTACGCATTTTTATGCATGGTGAATCTGATAATGTCGGTTTTTTTCTTACAATAAAATTACTTTTCTGACAGACATATTGTCAATAGTTTTATTATTCTCCCTAATAATGTTTTTTCTCAGAGTTTTCTACAAAAACGATATATTGGGTATCACCCATTCATTAAATCAGGGGTGGGGCAAAATTTCTCTAACTATGTGCCAACTTAGGTTTTTAAAATCATTCACTGTGCATACGTATTTTTTATACACGCCAAGGTCAATATACCTGTTCTATAATATATTTTATATAGTAACATATGGTATATATACTTTAGTATATATTACAATTGAAACAGCTAAATATTTTTTTGCGTTGTGGTAGTTATTGGCTAGGGCTTCATGATGTCATTTGCGGTTGTGTGCCATTAGAAATTTCTTGGTGTGCCAAATGTCTCACGCTTGCCGTAGGTGGAAGTTCCCTGCTTAAATCCATCATCAGGCTTGACACTTTCATAGGTTTCTGCGCTATATAGGAAAGAAAATAAGGTCAATTTAAATGAAAGTACATTAAGAGAGGGTAAAGAATATATATATATATATATATATATATATATATATATATATATATGTCATCTAAATATTTTGCTGAACAGATTCGCAGAGCTCTCAAGTAAAATCCAATAACACCTCTCTTAGTCCTAGTATCATTGTGAGAGTAAAAGTGTAAATAGTCGTTTTTGCACGTGGGTTTACGATATACTTTGAATTCTAGTTTGTTATTATTTCTAGTAAGTAGTATGTCTAGAAAAGGTAGAGAATTATTCGATTCAAGTTCGTGGGTAAATTTTATAGTAGGTTCTACTCTATTCAATCTATCAGTGATTTTGTTTAAATCATGTTTCTGTGGGTAAATGAATAAAATGTCATCGATGTAACGGAACTAATGTGTATCATCAGGGATTATATATTTGAAAGGTCCAGACTCGAGAAATTCTAGAAATATGCATGCTAGGAATCCAGAGAGAGGACTACCCATTGGTAAGCCAAATTTTTGTTTATAGTAGATATCGTTATGCTGGAAGTAACAGTGAGATCTGCATAGGGTGCATAATTTGATGCATACTGAGATGGGGATAGGTAGCTTAAAGTCAGTTTTTTTAAGGTGGTTCTCTAACCGTTTAATGCATTTATCCACAGGTACATTAGTGAATAGGGATTTAACGTCTACGCTGCCTAGGGATTTGTTTCCTATGTCAATATTGCTTAACTTATACTATTATAACTTATACTGCTTAACTATATATATATATATATATATATATATATATATATATATATATGTATATATATATATTGATAATATTAGTGGTCAATATATATATATATATTGTTGTGGATTCCGGGCATGGACTCCTGTACAAATAAGTAAATAACGCCAGTAATTGAAATAGGAAAATAAGTGTATTGAACGTAAGTAATACAAACTTGAAATGCAGATTAGTAGTCCAGGAATACGGGTTAGTAGAATGTATATGTACAAGTCTCTGAAAGTGAAGCCGTAACTATCTCTCTCTGTGTGGACTCTAAGTATCTCAACCTTATCTCTTTGTGAACACCCTGTGTACTCGACGTATCTCCACTCTGTCAGAATAAGTATACTTTAGACGAGTCCATCTTGTGTAAAAAGGGGAGAGCCCCACAACATATATATATATATATATATATATATATATATATAAATTCGCAAGAGTATAGAATCCAGGTAGAACTCAATGTCCAGGACGGAGTAAGAATATAATATAAAAGGTTCAAGCACTAATATTCCATGGTTATAATTTAGTACATTGGAATCGTAATCACGATCCAATTCATCAGACCTGCAAACTTTGGAATATTATATATATATATATATATATATATATATATATATATATATATATATATATATATACATATATATATATATATATATATATATATATACATACAGAGAGAGAGGGAGGTCGAAAGAAAAAGGAGTAAAGGCTGCAAAAGAAATGAACTAGTTTGAAGAGAAGGAGAAAAGGGTCCTTGCAAGGAGACGAAAAAGATAATACAGTTTTTCACCATTTACGACAATTTAAATAAATTTATAGAAAAAAAGGAGAGTAACAAAGACAGAGAGAGAGAGAGAGGGGAGTGGGCGGCGATAGAAAATGAAGGAAAAAGGAAGGAAAAGAGAAGGAAACAAAATAAATGAACAAGTTTGAAGAGGAAAAAAAAAACAATGAAAGCGATGATGACCTTTCGTGAAGACTCATAAAAGAGATGAGTCTATACTAATTGTCACCATTTACAACAATCTGGACGAAATCGATTCCCCATTAGCGAAAATTACATAGAAGTGAAGTCGGATCTTAGCGACTAAAATTCATTTTCAATAAAGCCAGGAATATGTTATTTTCGCAAATAGCTTTCTTCTCTAAACGGGAAATACGTTGCAAAAGCCAAGACAAAAACTATTAACATTTTAATCAACTTTGGGAGAAAAGACACTAATGTATTTCTCATTGACGCTTACAGTCGATGTTTTGGGCCCCCCAGAGATTCTCAATTACATAAATCCTAACTCATTACCTAACCAGTGTCAGATTTTATTGCACATTTCGATGTTTCATAATTTTTCTCGCCCGAATATATTTTACATATTTATAATTCTACAATTCGCCCCTGGTTTGAATATTGCTGCCACATATGATCTTGTAGGGGAACGGGCCCTGTGTGAGATAGCGTGTGTTGAAAAGGTTGATGTAAGTTGCGTGTTGAAAGGGCTGTTCCCCACAATTATTTATTTTGTTAGGAAAGATGTGGAAATCATTAGCAATGGTGAAATACAAAAAGGAACATGGAGTTAAAAACATAACAATTGAATTTATGAAGTATTGAAATTACATGCATGCGAACTGAAAAGTGAGACTGAGTTGCGTCCCTTTGATTTGCATCTAGACTCATAATGAAAGAGTTGGTATTAAAAACGCACTTTCGAAGATTGAGTATGTTGCATGTTAGAGGTTGTCTATTGGACAAGTTGGTAAGAGTTCAGAGATTGTACTTGCGTGAAATGTCGTAAAGTTCTTTAACGTCTGACTGCGTTAGTCAAGACGGGAGTTCTTGAAAGTCACATTTTGGCAGTGGTGTTGAGTGACGAAGAGAAGTTAGGTTCGAGAGAGTCCGCGTCGAAACAAAGAATTCTTCTGCTGCTACTGAGAAAGAATCACACGTGTTGGGTTTAAATATCATGTCTTATCACGTGACTGGCTCAAAATTGAGTTGGCGCCCAAATTGCTCGTGCGCGTGGGAGCGATCTGATTGGTCGATTCTGACCAATCAGCAAGCTGGATTGACGGTGATTAACCAATGAATGCCTGTTGATTATTTGTAAGTACGATGTTGGTAATAATGTAACAGGAAGAATGCATTTCCTAGCAGAAGGTAAACTGGTTGTCGTGGACGAGTCTACAATCTCGTGCTCCTGCTATATATATTTAGAGATCCTTGATAAAATACAAAGAAGAATCTGCAATGTCATTTTTCTTTATGGGGCATCTCGGCTTCAGTCACTTTCTCACCGCCGTAATGTCGCTTCCTTGTGCTTTTTTCTATAAATACTTTCATGATAATTGTTCTGATAATCTTTCTTTCTTTTTAATGTTGTTTTTATTCCCCCCACAAAAAAGAATTATACATCTAAGAAACTACATTATTTACATTATTCGGACTATTGTCCTAATCCTTGTCGCCATATTAATTACAAGGTTTCGGCGTTGTATGCTCCGGCCTTCTTCAGGTGGTTGGAATGTCGAACGGAACTCTTTATTTCGCTCACTGGGGTAGACTGTTATAGTTCCAAGAACACACGGCAAGGTGGATAAAGGCGTTGGTTAGATCCACTGACAGGACCCAAAGAGTGTGAGTTCAATACCCGGTTAAGGCCGTGCAGAACTTTCAGAGGAAAATTAACAGGAGATACCTGATAACTGATATCCATTAAACATGGCACGTGGAACTAGACCAGCCTACCCCAGTGAGTGAAATAAAGGGTTCAGTTCGACATTCCAACCACCTGTAGAAGGCCGGAGCGTACATCAGCCGAAACGTTGGAATAAATATGTCGACAAAAATGAGGACAATAGTCCGAATAATGTAAATAATGTGCATAGTACCTCATCTCAGAAACATAGACAGATATGGGAACTAGTTATGATTAAACAGAAACCAGGAGGTATTACGGTGTCTGTCGTAAGAATGGTACGTTAGAATGTGTTGTTTTACTTTAAGGAATACTGTGGTATGTTTGGGTTAATAATCATGGCTAGATCCTCCAAGTCTATAAATCGACCATTCGCTCTTGCATGGATGTTGCATCGCTCTGCCTTTTCTACAAGTACTTTCACGGTAATTGCTCCGAGGAGCTGCTTTCGCTTGTCCCTAGGCCTCGTGAATTTAAACGTCCTACGAGGCTGGCATCCCGCACCCACCCCTACACCGTGGAAAGTGTTAGATGTAGACGTCTCTTCTACTCCAATAGCTTCATGTCTCGCACATCTCGCCTATGGAACTCCCTTCCCTATTACTGTTTCCCTGACAAATACAATCTCCAACGGTTTAAGTGTAGCGTCAATCGTCATCTCCAGTTGCCTTGATCTATCCACTTCCGTTCTCCACATCCTTTCACCTTTCATTCCTATCTGCTCTCGCTCCAAATCTTCTGTAACCCCCTTGCCTTGATCGACCCACTGTCTTTCTCTTTCTCCACATCCACTCCTTTACCATTCCTATCTGCTCTTCCTCCATCCCTTCTGTAACCCCATGCATGATAGTGGCCTCCAGCCTTGCTTGGCGTGATACGCTTAAAAAAAAAAAAAAAAAAAAAAGACAGATTGAAGACCAGCGTTCCCCTATCCTCCATTTTGGCCTCGTGCCACATTTTTCTATTATATCAAAATAAATATTACTGCTCTCTATCGTACATTTTTCCTGAGTCTGTCATAGTCGGGATCATCGAGTCAATGCGAACGGTCCTTTCCTTTTGCTGCATCGTATGTGATTCGCCAGGGTTACACAGTTTTGAATTCTCCTAGACTGATTGTCAGCCAAGGCTATAGAACACAGTCTGTCCTACTATTTACCCATAGCTGGGGGGGGGGAGAATAGTTGGATTGATACCATTATCTAGATTATGAATTCAAGCGCATTACTAGACTGGCGGCAAGGTCTCAAATACTTTATAGTTGAAATGGCCAGATGTAATCGTAAGTTATATGCTAATAATTTATTCTCTAGCAATTGTCGCCTGTGGAACTCTCTTCAGACTCATTGCATTCCAGGCAACTTCGATCTTCAGAAATTTAAAAGCAATATCAATAGTTATATTCTGTCTTCTTAGTTCCTATTTTTTTTCTTGTGCTTTCTCCATAAGAATGATTTTTTTTTCACATTCAATAACCCCTTGCGTCTCATTTTCTTTATTCGGGTAAAATGATGATAAAAGTTCGAGACGAACCTATGCAGTCTCTCTGGAGGAGAAAATGTATGCCAGTAGTAACTGCTTGGATGAAGACTTTAATTCCATATATATTGTTGCATAATACAGTTTAGATGCATTCAGGGTGGTCTTCAGTGATGCCCTGTCCTCACCGACAATTTCGGGTTTTGTAACATATCTGATCAAAAAACCCCGGCCTGACTTCGAACGACTCAGGCTGCCTCCTTGAAAGTGTCGTGCTACGCACCTCGACATTACAAAAAAATATTCCGACATGGCTAAAAGACCGACCGTTCTTATAGTAATATAGTATTATAGTTCTTAATAATGTAAATAATAGGCCAGCCAATGAAAAAAGGCTTTTTTTATATATACTGGTGTCTTTTTACTTTATCCTGTTTGGATTCGAGTTACTTCCTCTGGATTTAACTAAATTTCAAATTCCGACACGATCTCAGTCTATATGCCGGGGTTGAATAAGAGTGACGATGTTTTCGTGCGTTGAAATATGTTTAAATTTTGAATCTTTTTATGTACTAAGATATATATATATATATATATATATATATATATATATATATATATATATATATATATATATATATATATATATATAGTTTTGGACAGAATTATACAGCCCAATTCCATAATTTCAAATAAAGCTGTAATTCCTCAAACTTTCAGGAAAACTTCATTGTTTTTGTTTTGAAAGGATGTACAGTGATACCCACAAGAAAGTTTTTTTTTTATTTTAATGTCAAGCAAAATTATAAAAAAAAACAACAGCAAAACGTCATTTAACATACGATAAAATTATCGGCTTTATTTCATTAATAATCAGTTGTTTAACCTTTATTCTAGATCATTGCCTTTAATTATTTTTGATAGTTTCTTACCAGATAACTACACACACTGATAGGTATTTTGCTCCATTATTCCTTAGCAATAGCTTCTAGTTCCTGCAAATTCGAAGAACCTCTTTCTTACTTCTTTCTTCAAATATGCCTATAGATCTTCACTGGGGCTTATGACAGGTTTTTGTGCGGGGTACAACAATACCTTAAGTTTGCTGTCATCTATGGATTTTGTAACAATTTGTGCCGCGTATTTCTGGTCATTGTCATGTTGGAACGTCTAGTGACGCCCCAAAGACAACTTTCGTGCACTTTGTTTTATATTTTAAAGAATAGCCAAATACTGCTCTTCATGCATGACATCCTATACTCCCACTAGTTCCCTTGCTCCCCAAATGAGGTGACAATGCCATTTAGAGAGCAGAGGGTTACAGGAAGAGGAAATGAAAGAGAAGGACTGGGGAAAGGGCAAATGATGAACTGGATTCAAGAAGAAAGAAGATGGCAATTAATCATCAGTTTAAATTTTTGAAGATTGTAGTTAACAGGGAAGCAGAAAGCCAGAAAATATTTCCCCAAGCGAAAACTGTAAGCGAAGAAGCTGTTAGGATATAACTTCAGCTAATAGTAGCAATTTCAACTGAACTACTGAAACCTTAGTGCCAATTTAGTACTTGGACTGTTTGTTTGTTTTGTTTTATGGCGTATCAACCTCAATGGGTTATTTAATGCCGACAAGATAGTAATACTTTTTAAAAATGTATTACTGGGAATATTTATTTTTTAAAAAATGTGTTGCTAGTAATAAAAATCTATTTTTACACTTTCATAGTGTTTTGACCCCATTTTGGAGGTTATCTATTTGCCCATAGCTGTGACTCAAACAGAGGCTTCCACCACGGATCAGGGTGGATATGGGAACGCCAGACATTTAGAGGTGGTTTCCTGCTCCTCAAAGAATTCTGATCAGAGGCCTTGCTGCCGGATGTAATTTATCGTCGTACCCAGGACGCGGATGTAGTTTATCAGCATACCCAAGACACGTATGTAGTTTATCGTCTTACCCAGGACACGGATGTAGTTTATCTTCATACACAGGACGCGGATGTAGTTTACTGTCATATCCAAGACGCGTATGTAGTTTATCGTCTTACCCAGGGGGGCGCGGATGTAGTTTATCGTCATACACAGGACGCGGATGTACTTTATCGTCTTACCCAGGACGCGGATTTAGTTTATCGTCATACCCAAGACGCGTATGTATTTTATAGTCATACACAGCACGCGGATGTAGTTTATCGTCTTATCCAGGACGGCATTTTAGTACTAGGCTTAATTTTGTAAAGTGGAGCTACTGAATATGAAAGGTCACCAGAATAATTATCATGAAAATATTTCTAGAAAAGGCACAGGGTTGCTTTGTTAAAGCGGTGTTGGGAGGGAGTCCCTGAAGCGAAGATGCCATTTCTCTTTCTTCTCGTCATCGTTAAATTTTGGCAGAAATTCTTCTTTAGAGATGTCCTCTTTGTCTATGTTCTGCGTCCCTTCAGTACGTTGGCGATCACGCCTCTCCACCATTTCCTGCCTTTTATAGCTCAGTAAATTTTGTCTTTTTTATTTCTCTTAAACCCTCTTCTGACAAACTCGTACGCAAACTCGTTAGGTAGGTTATCCGCTGTTTTTTTTTGTATCTACATTGCCTTCACTATGTCCTGTGAGTGTTAATTTTCTAAGCCCCGTTTCCTCATTATGTGCCCTAGAAATTTCAACTGTACCCAATCTGATGTTAAGTACGTGTTTTTTTTTCCATTTTCTAAAAAACTTAATTCCTGTTCGGTCCATAGTATCCTCGCCATCCTACTGTAGAACAACATTTTTGTTGCCTCAAGTCTATTCTTTACCTGTGATGAGATTGCCCAGCATTCACTGCCATATAGTAGGACTAATATTGCATAACCTTTAAGTTGTCTTTTCGTTTCTAACGAGATTTTCATGTTTTTTGTATGGAATATTGTTGTCATATATGATCTGGTGCTTCAGCTGTATGTTTCGAGGTCCTGGACAAAATCCAGAGACAAAATGCAATGCAATTGGCCCTGATCTGACATCTCGTCTACAGTCGCTTTCTCGCATACGTGCCGTGGCTTCCCTCTGTCTCTTCTACGAGTATTTTTTTACGGCAACTGTTCCGACTATCTACTTCCGTTGCTTCTCAGACTGCATGAATTTAAGCGAACTACCAGGCTGGCATCTCGGTTCAACCCTTTCACTGTCAAAACGGTTAAATGTAACGCTTCCTTATACTCAAACCGCTTCTCATCTCGCATTTCCCGTCTGTGGAAATCCCTCCCTCTTGTTTGCCTCCCAGATAGCTATAATCTTCAAATATTCAAGTGTAATGTCAATCGACATACCTTGATCTTGTTCCCCGTCCTTCTCTATATCCTTTCCCCAAACACGCTTCTTTACTCTTGTTCTCAGCTGTCTGTAACCCCTTGCGTGCTAGTGGCACTCCTGTCTTGCTTGGGGTGAATTGCTTAAAAATATTGTTTAACTTTTGATAGACATCTTTCGCTATTCTAACGTGCCTTTGGCTTTTTCCGTCTCGTGTTAAACCCGTTATAGATATTTACATTTTTGTCGCTGCTAGGTTTTGGCTTTGCCAATTTTTAATTCACATTTTGTAAACCTCTTTTCCCTTACAGCTACACATTTCTGTCTACTTACAATTGATGTTTCGTCCTATTTTTCTCGATTTTCTTTACTGCCTTCTGCAGGAGTCGCTGTATTTTCATCTCTGTGTCTGCTATCAACAATGTGTGATGTGTATATCTAATTTGGTTTGGACATCTCCAATTTCTATGCTGTGTTTGGTCTCGTGTTGACAACCCTACATTATGTTTCTTTGTAGGACAATAATAAAATGAAAATGATGAATGAGCCGACATTACTAAATGACTGACGATGTGAAATAAATGAAAGGCGACGTTGCACGGAAGGTCTTCAGTATAAACCTTGGATTAGATCAGTTAAAAACGCACTTGGAACATCGATATGGAGCGCCAATGCGTACAAATCAGGACCTAATATCGAACTACAGTAACGTGATGAGAGCAAAATGACGTAATGGCGCTCACCGCCGTCGAACGAGCGATATTTCGTGAGGCGTGGCGGGAAAACAACGGAATTAATCCGTATCAAAAATATACAAGAGCAAAGTAATTTAACGACAGAAACAAATAACATGCTAAAAGGTAATAAATATTAAATGGATAAAGAATACATTTTTTTAATAAATTTTATCCAGTACAAGGTCGAGGGTATGGCGGATAGATACGGTATGATACTAAAAATGATACTAAAAATGACACGGTATGATACCAAAAAATGATACATGATACTAGAAATCATACAGGATGAGACTAAAAAAGTGAGACTAAAAATGATACGGTATGATATTAAAAATGATACTGTATGATACTAAAAAATCATATGGTATGATACTAAAAAATGATACGGTATGATACTAAAAATGATACTGTATGATACTAAAAATGATATGGTATATTACTAAAAATGATACGGGTATGGCGGATAGATAATAATTGGCCGTAGATTCGAAGAGGTTAAGCGTGTAGTTTTCACGGAGGATTCCACGCAGGCCTCTGTTACATTTATTTTGGAAGAGTGGAACTCCCTTTTTACCAAAGATTACGTCGAGATTCATACACTATCAGTGTAGCAAGGCGGCAATCGATTGCTAAGACCTGAAACACTGATCTCGTAAGATCACCGAAGTTAAGCAACGGCGGGACTGGTCAAAACCTATATGGGTGACCACTTGGGGATACCAGTTGCAATGATTTCGTATGTACGCGGGGCGCAATGGATAATGGCTCGGGATTGGAAATCGGAGAGCCCAATACCAATTCCAGTCGGGTTCTTAATATTCTTGGGAAAGGTATGTAATTCTCCCCGATTATAGTTTTATTAGTAGGACTTGTATCAGTAAATGATTATTATCTCCAAAACATTATAGCAATGTATATATATATATATATATTTTCTGGCTTTAAATAATTTACAAAAGGTCGGTAACCCGTAGAACATAAATCAACCAAAACAGTTGTACATATTGGAACACTAAGGAATGGGGTTCGTCTGACGATTTACGATAGAAGTAGCGATTGAGTGTCGATGGCCATGCGTCTTTGCGTGTCTGTGGCAAAGGAGGTCTAGAGTTACGTTGTTAATGTATTCAATCTACCTAGAATATATGTATGAAGCGATTTTTCTTGCTCATTTGTTAATCACTTTTGACAGAGAAACAAAACTAGCATTGCAGCCAGAGTTACAAAATACGAAGTTGCAACGTTTTCTCATTTCACCTTGATGCAATGTTCAGGAAGCTCTTAAAAAACGTTTCGTCACTCTTATAAAGAGACCGGTTGCCGTGCTAATAGTCAACAATACTATACTACTAACCGTTACCCGACACCTAAGCGCCCTTGAAACGATTAAACTGTGTAGAAATTATAATTCTGCTTGTTCCTTTTTTTCGTTATTTACTTAGTTACTTAGTTAATTTGCATAACCGTTACGCCCTAATAAATAACGGGAAAAACACGGAACCGACATATTAGAGACGCAACTTGGTTTCAGTCAGTAAATGAAAGACAGCAAGAAAGAAAGAAAGAAAGATATGTGTTTAACGTCTCTTTCAGTTAAATGGAAGAAGTTGCCAATTTAAAATCTTTTCATTTGTACACCCTTACTTATAAATAAATTAATAAAAATGTTAGCAAAACAGGTTTTCGGCTAGTATTAATAATAACGCGTAGGAAAGTAGCTATAATTTTAAAATGAGTCGAAACTCTCGAAGGGCAAAATATCGTTAATAATCATCGGATATTGAAGAAGGAATTTTCTGGTCATACGGGGCATTTTTTCTTCTAAAGGTGTAAGAAAGTGGGAAAAAAATTTCAAACAATCTTAAAAGATTCGAATTGCCTCAAAACTGTTTTGAAATGGAACATTTTTTTTTATTTTACCGCAAAGAGAATGTTTTGACCATTGTGTAAAGAAAAGGTAGCTTTTTATGTGCGAGGGCCTTACAGTGCGTAGGTGACCATGTGTCTCCAATATTTCCTGTCTTTTATTGCTTTAAGTCATTAAATAATATTTACCATTCTGCTTTGAGAATTCAAAGTTCCAATTCTAGTTGGGTTCTTTTTAATTAGCATTGCAGCCAGACTATGCCGTTCTTTGACACTAGATCATTAATTAGATTACCCGCTGTTAACCCTTGATTCTCTTGCTTTCAGTATACTGTGAGTGTTACATTCTCCAAGCTCTCTTTTCTTACTATGCGTCCATTAATTTCAACTGTCTCCTTCTGATTGTAAGTATATATTATGCTGTCTTTACTGATCCGTTCTATTCATGCTGTTAGCATTCGTCTGTAGTTCATCTGTTTCCGATCTTTTCTTCATCTGTGAAAAGCTTATGCAGACTGTCTGTCGCTGTTCTTGCTGACCTTCGACCTTTTATGTCACACAATCTGACATGTGTTGACACAACACAGATGGCTAAATTTATGCACTTGTTTCTTAACGATGGCGCCAATTATGAACTCTCACTCACTTCCTCTCTCCCCATCTCTCCCTCCCTCTCTCTTCTCTGTCTCACTCCCTCTCTCCCTCCCCTGTCTCTCCCACTCTCGTTCTCTCTCCCTCCCAGTGCGTCTCCCTCTATCTCCTTCTCTTTACAACCCTCTATCTCTCCCTCTCTCTTCCTCTCTCTCTCTCTCGTTCTCTCTCCCCGTCCGTCTTTCGCTCTCTCCTTTTCTCTCTGTCTCACTCTCTTCTTCTCTCTCCCTCCTGTATATCTATCTCCCTGTCTTTCCTTCTAATTATCCATCCCTCTTCCTCCATCTCTCTCTCCCTTTCTCTCTGCACATCCCTCTCTCTTTTTCTCTATCCCTCTCTTTCCTTCTATTTATCCCTATTTCACCCTCCTTCTCTCTCTCTCTCTCTCTCTCTCTCTCTCTCTCGTTACTACTACCCCTTCTGCCTTTTCATGCATTTAGTATTTAATTAAGGTTTAACCCTTTCTTTTTTTCCTTGAATACCTTCTTTGATATTTCAAGAGTCCCTTCCAAATCTGCCATAAACACTGCGGAGTCGATGCTGTTATTGGTACACCCGCCGATAATAAACCCTAGTAGATCTTATTCTCTAGAGAATCATCTCGCCTAAGAGATTAAACGAATCAATAAATTATTTTACAACCATAATATTGGACACAGTCTGTTTCCCATTTTCACAATCATTCTCGGAAATCTTGGCGAAAGTTTCTCTAGAATATAACATTTCCCCAGATAATTATTTATAATATTTATTACTTATAAATATGTCATAACATCACTAAAAAAAACAGCCATTTTATTTCAACACTTCTGGTTTCTTGTCAAGTGATGGTGTTGATTATAAAATAAAAAGTTTTTAAAGAATTCAAAACCAACGACTACCCTCACTAGGGGTAATATTTTTACGTAAGATGTAATGGCCAATCAAATTACAAATATATGATAATACTAAATTTGTATTCAGATAATTATTTATGCAACTCAATGTTTAAATTTCTTCTGAAACTCGATTCTCTGAAGCAGCTATGCGATTCCATAATTTCAGTTTTGGGAAACAATTCTAATGACGAATGAATCATCCTAGTAATTATTCATACGTGTCAATTAAGAATGGATTTGGAATAAACTATCATTCCTTAGTTTTGCACCGCAGTGGCAGGGTACACATTTGATTAACAGGTAAAAAAAAGTTGTTCCCTGACAACGCCGTACCACATTCAAGAAGAATAACGAAGGTAAATGAATTTCGAGCTAGATGGTTTTCTTCTGTTCTTACCAATTATATTCACCTGTTCTTGCACCAGACAATTATTAGCATTTCGATTGCCGCAAAACGCTTTGATCTGGAAAACATTATCTACTGAAAAACAAATTCAACAGTTCCTCAAACACTTCTCGGGTTTTCTTTTACTCAAATGGTATCGAAGTGATGCCTGATAAACGTCAACAGGTCATTTAAAAAAATGGCGAATAAAAAACATCGGAATAATTCTGAGATAGATAGCGTATCCCCACCACCACCACCAAAAGTATATATATATATATATATATATATATATATATATATATATATATATATATATATATATATATATATAATACCCCCAATATATATATATATATATATATATATATATATATACATATCCTCACACAGTTCTCGCTCAAATGACCTCAAATTTTAATAAAATGTGTAAAAACATGTGTAAAAACATGTGTATGGGGCTATGTGAAAGGACATATCTATATAGCCCCTCATCCTACAAGCCTAGAACTTCAACAGAGAATTACTGAGGCGCAGGAGAATGTTATGGAAGATATGCTACGGCGTGTTCGACAGGAGCTGGACTACCGACTTGTCGTGTGTCGTGTCACTGGTGGCGCGCATATGGAATATTTGCGAAGCTTTCTGAAATCCGTTATAAAAGCAACATCATTTTGAGTATCTTTTGATATATAAATATTTTATTGCTCAACATGAAGCGTATTTAATTTCGTTTGCCTGGGACATGTAGTTACTAAGATATTCACAGTTTAAATACTTAGTATCAGAAGCTCCGAAACTTATTAAATAAATGTAGGGATAATTTGTATTTTTATTAAAAAAAAAAAAAAGAAGATAAAACGAAGTCTGTTCCAATAATAAGGGGACTTTTGTCAGAAAAAAATATTTTAATTGCAAACATGGTTCCTCCTTCAAAGTATTGCCCCTCGAGTGTAATGCACTTTTACATTTTTTCTGTCACGGTTCTATTCACAGCTGGAAGGATTCTTCCTGGGTACCCCTCAGCTCCGTCGTTACAGCTTTCTTGATGACCCACACGCCTTCAAAATGAGTCTCTTTGATGATCCCCTTGAGCTAGAGGGAAAAAGTCACATAGAGCAAGATCAGGTGAACAGCGAGATTGTTTCAGTACGGCGATGTTCGTATCAGCCAAGAATTGCCGGATGCTCAGGGCGTTGTGTCCTAGTGCATTGTCGTGGTAAAGCAGCAACGATTTGTCCTGCCACAACTCTCGTTTCTTGTCGCGCACTGAGAGAATTAAACACCACAGAATCTCTTTGTAAATTGCCGATTGAACGACTGGCTCTGCTGTAGGACGATGCCTCTCACATCGAAGAACATAAACAGTCTTGTCATTCTTCAGACAAACTTCGTATACGCGTCGTAATGATTCGTGTTTTAGTCTCAGAAATATATCCCGAACATACCCTTTAAACTTCTCATTGTTTAGAAATTTGTACGGGTTTGCGAAAACCGTTTTGTGTCGAATTCGTGTAGAAGTGTTCGAACTGCTGAGATCGTTGCCTCCGAACACAGAAATATAATTTAAGAGATTCTGTTTTTGTATTTCTCAGCTTTCGGCTTACGACCATATCACTTTGAAACATAAGCTCTCGTATACTCAGAGAAGTTAGGAAACGTCAAGCCTGGCCATACCTAGATGAGTAATAGATAACAGTTCGGCATTGGAACTCGAAAATCAGAGTTCTAATTCCTGTTGTGTTAGTTATATTCACTTACGTTCAAATCCACTTGAGAAAGGCAGGAATCCACCTCTTCTCCCTTAGCTACGGGTTAATTAGTAAAACTTATATCTATAAATCATTATTGTTATGATAATTTACCCATGCATACATTGACTCTCCCAGCTATAAATAAGAGAGGTACTGCCTTTTTGTTTCCAGCAGTCAGCTCTGACAGTCGGACCGAACATTTTTGCTGTAACAGACTCGTTTGTATATGTTTGTATTACTGTTCTGTTAATATATTTGTTTAACTCAATTCCTCTCTTTGTGTCTTTGTTTCTGGCACTAACAAAGCCACAACAATTGGAAAGAGATTTTATTATGAAAATGCAGTAGAAAGTGATTTTAATAAGAAAATGCATTGGAAAGTGATTTCACTATGAAAATGCATTGGAAAAGGATTTTATTATGAAAATGCATTGGAATGTGATTTTACTATGAAAATGAATTGGAAAGTGATTTTATTATGAAAATGCATTGGAAAGGGATTTTACTATGAAAATGCATTGGAAAGTGATTTTACTATGAAAATGCACTGGAATGTGATTTTACTATGAAAATGAATTGGAAAGTGATTTTACCATGAAAATGCATTGGAAAGTGATTTTACTATGAAAATGCATGGGAAAGGGATTTCACTATGAAAATGCATTGGAAAGTGATTTTATTATGAAAATGCATTGGAAAGTTATTTTACTATGAAAATGCATTGGAAAGTGATTTTACTATGAAAATGCATTGGAAAGTAATTTTACTATGAAAATGCATTGGAAAGGGATTTTATGATGAAAATGCATTGGAAAGTGATTTTACTATGAAAATACATTGGAAAGGAATTTTACTATGAAAATGCATTGGAAAGGGATTTTACTATGAAAATGCATGGGAAAGGGATTTTATGATGAAAATGCATTGGAAAGTGATTTTACTATGAAAATGCATTGGAAAGGGATTTTATTATGAAAATGCATTGGAAAGTGATTTTACTATGAAAATGCATGGGAAAGGGATTTTATTATGAAAATGCATTGGAAAGGGATTTTATGATGAAAATGCATTGGAAAGTGATTTTACTATGAAAATGCATTGGAACGGGATTTTACTATGAAAATGCATTGGAAAGGGATTTTACTATGAAAATGCATGGGAAAGGGATTTCACTATGAAAATGCATTGGAAAGTGAATTTACTATAAAAATGAATTGGTAATTGATTTTACTATGAAAATGCACTGAAAAATGATTTCACTATGAAAATGCATTGGGATGTTATTTTCATATTGTTATGGAAATTTACCGACGCACGCATGGACTCTCCCAGCTATAAATAGAAACAGGTACTGCTTTTTGGAGAGGGAAGTTTCCAGCAGTCAGCTATGACAGTCGGACCGAACATTCTTGCTGTAACACTCTCGTTTGTATATGTTTGTATTACCGTTTCTGTTAATCTATTTGTTTAACTCAATTCCTCTCTTTGTGTCTTTATTTCTGGTCCTAACAAGGCCACAACAATTATTATCTCCAAAAATTTATTACAATCTAAAAAATATTTTCTGGCATTAATAAACGTAAATGTTGTGGATAAGCCTTACAAAATAAACCAGTCTTATTTTTCTTTCGTTACATGCAACTTTCTTTTTCAGTTCTATAAGCATTAATCAACACAATATTATTGAAAAAAAAGGAATCTGTATTACTTGTTCTCAATGTGACAGAATTTATAGAGTTGGCAGACAAATCTAGAAAAGCCACTATTAACGGCTTTAGAGCAATTCAAATGTTTATATTTGGATATTCCGAACAGACAGTGGTTATCAGAAAATGAAGAATAAGAGCCAATAGAAAAAAACTGGAATCCATCCACAAAAGTTCTTGCTTTATATCTGGGAGAATATGAAAGATGCTCATCTCGTACGAACCACTGAAGGACTATCCCTGCAGACGATTATTGAAGCAATGGGATTAACTAAACAAAGCATTACACCGCAAATTGTCCTGGTTTGGTAAGCAGAAAATTAGTGACAATCCAAAAAAACAAAAAACAAGGCTGAAATAAATTTAAGATGGTCGCTACTTTCATAATGTTCATGCTCACCAGATGTAGCACATACACATTTTCATTCGGTTTGTTCCATAGAAATTTTAATAAGTGGCAGAACATACAGAAACAATGAAGAACTTGAAGAATACATTCTTCCAAACTGTTTCGTATAAAAACTTGATTTTCTTTAAACGTAGAATCAAAAAATTGCCTTTTGTTGGCAGTCGGCGAAAAGGAAAATGAGCAAAAAGAAACAAAGAAGAATACATTCTTCCAAACTGTTTCCTATAAAAAAAGCTCGTTTTCTTTAAAAACAATTCGCCTTGCGTTGGGCCGCAGTCGTCGAAAAAGAAAATTATTACATGTTTGATAAATAATATTTAAATAAATTTAATTTAAATTAGGTTTTATATCCTTTCTGGCAGAACACTATTATTTTCAGAACACGCTAATTTATGGAACCGACTCCCAAGAGGATGATTCCACGATCCCTACAATCCCTTTTTAATGGTTTATTTCTTTTAGCTAAAGATTTTAATATCTTTTATAAAATATGGGATCTTAGAGAGGTTGCAAACAAGCAGTGTATTGTACTTAACATCAGGAAGAAACAGCTGAAGGTTCTGGGACACATAATGAGGATGCATGGCCTGAAGAATATGATACTCACGGGTCGAATAAATGGAAAGAGAGCCAAGGGAAAAGAACGCGTGACATACCTGGCGGGCTTAAGCAAGTGGATGATAGAACATGGTCTGGGGGAGGAAGCAGAGGAAAGGGACTTGTTGAGAGCAGCAAGGAATTGAGTGAGGTGGAGAGCTATCATCGCCTACGTCCTGAAAAGAAAAGGCACCATAAAAAGATACTCTCGTGTCGAATAGAGGGAAAGAGAGCCAAGGGAAAGCAAAGCGGGATATACCTGGCGGGCTTAAGTATGTGGATGACAGTTCGTGGTCTGGGGGAGGAAGCTGAGGAAAGCAACAGGAAGGGATGAAGGGTGCTGGAGAGCTATCATCGCCTAGTTCTTGAAAAAAACATGGCACATAAAATGAAAGAAAGGAGGGGGGACTGGAGAATCTGATACTCACGTGTCGTATAGTGGGAAAGAGAGACAAGAGAAAAGAACGCGTGATATTCCAGGCGGGCTTAATAGAGAGGATGAGGGAACCTGGTCTTGGGGGAGGAAGAAGAGGGAAGGAACTTGTTGAGAGCTGCATGGGATGGAGGGAGGTGGAGAGCCATGAGAGGACATGGCACATAAAAGAAGAATGGCTTTCTGAATTTGTATTTACTCACCACCCCCACGAGTTCAGGTTGCGGCACAAGGTCGGTTTAATGTGGGGAGCCCGAGCGTGTACACCCGGGCATGGAACAAAAATTCCAGGAGACCCCGCATCCGTCAGTTGCGCTAGCCTCGGTGCTTGCACCGATCCTTTTCTCTAGTCCAATAAGAAGGCGCGGCCTCGGGTAGCTGTTCCCCAGGGCTGGGCACCTCTCAGTATAATTTTCCTCAGTTGCGACTCTGTCCTTTGACGGTGTCGCCCCTGAGGGCACTCTGCCCAAAGACAGAGACGCAACTGGGAAATGATAAGTAGACGTGAAATTTATACGCTATGGCCTTCTGAATTTTGGTCTTACTTTTCTGCGAGATTCTCTCTCAACCTACCTTCTCTTTTCATTCCATTTAGCTGTATCTAATTTGAATATTTCTGGCGTTCGTTTCTGCTGAATGTTCCGAAATCTTCGCTGTTGGAAATACAATTTATTTCATTTATTTCTCATTTCCATTCCCTATCGCCATCAGTGCACATTTGTCGATTCAAAATTCCGAATTTCCATTCCAACATACTCGTTATTGTGAACTGTAAGAAGACGGAATATATAGTTGTTACTAAGAGAGACAAACAAACATGCGCTCTGGGAATTGGCAATCCCAGAATCAATCATTTACAGAAATTTCACTATCTGAGGACAGTTATAACAGACCACAGAAAAAGCGTGATAAAGACACCCGAAAGGTTATTTGAAAAATGAAAGAATCCTTCCAAAATACTAAGCAATGCATTACGAAACAGGAATTTTCGTTAGAAAATAAAGTGTGTTGAACTTCTATGCAATATCTTCCCTTGTATATAGCAGTTAATGGTAGATGTTTTGCAGTAGAAAGGGGGTTCAATATTAGGATGTGAAGAATACAATGCACGGAATATGTGAGCAGTGGGGGAAAAAAAAGGCCAAAAATACACTTATGTTAAGAATTAGACAGAGTGTGTTGAAATGCCGTAGGTAGATAATGAGAAAGCAGGGCTTGGAGGAATTAACACTTAACAAGAGAAGTAGAGAAAAACCGGGAGTAACCTGCTCTACAGAAGGATGTTGTGAATACCAAACACGGAACATGTCAGCAACGAGTAAATTTGAAGGATAATGGGGAAAGAAAAACACTTATTTAGAATCAGAAAGAGTGAGTGGAAATGTCTTTAGTGGTAATGAAGACAAGAGAAGCAGAGAAAAACTGCTAGTAACCTGCACTACAGAAGGATGTTGAGGATACCATGGACATGTGTCAGGAACGAGGAGGTTTTAAGGTTAATGGAGAAAGAAAGACACGTGTATTTTGAATCAGAAACAGTGAGTTGAAATATCTTGAATAATAATGAAGGCAAGAGTAGCAGAGAAAAACTGCTCGTAACCTGCACTACAGAAGGATGTTGAAAATACCATGGACATAACGTGTCAGCAACGAGGAGGTTTTAAGGATAATGGGGAAAGAAAGACACCTGTATTTAGAATCAGAAAGAGTGGGTTGAAATATCTTGAATAATAATGAAGGCAAGAGTAGCAGAGAAAAATTGCTAGTAACTTGCTGTACAGAAGGATGTTGAGGATACCATGTAAGGAACATGCCAGCAACGAGGAGGTTTTAAGGATAATGGGAAAATAAAGACACCTTAATTAGAATCAGAAAGTGTGAGTTGAAATATCTTGAGTAGAAATGAAGCAGGGGGAAACAGAGAATTACCTGCTCTACAGAAGGATGCTGAGAATACCATGGACGGAACATGTGGGTTGGTTTGTTTTGTTTTACGGCATATCGACCTCAATAGGTTATTTAACGCCGACAATTTTATTGCCGGTAATATTTTTTCCTTTAAAAATGGATTGCTGATATATATATTTTTTTTAAGTATTTCTGGTATTAAAATCTATTTTTACACGTTCATAGAGTTTTGACCCCAGTTTAGGGGTTAACTATTTGCCCATAGCTGGGACCCTAACAGGCGCTACCACCCTCGAGTCAGTTTGGACCTGGGCAATACCAACAATTAAGAGGTGGTTCCAGGCTCCCCAAAACCTCCTGCTCAGACGCCTTGCTGTTGGATGTAGTTTATCGTCATACCCAGGACCTGGATGTAGTTTGTCGTCATACCCAGGACGGGGAAAGCGAGAAATGTATTAAGTTATCCGAGAATGTCTTTAGAAACAAAGATAAGTCCGAACTGTAATTTAATGAGGGAAATTCTGAACGCCGTAGTAGCAAAAATCTAGTCTGGCATAGCCTTGACAATTATCGATATTTTCATTTTCTTTCAGATTTACTCTGACCCGCCGGACAACATATTCGTTCTTTCTACTGAAACCAAGTAGTGTCTTTGATATATCTTTTGTCTTTCCATGCGATCAAAACAGTATCGTCGGTTGTTTATGAGAGGTTGGCAGGGCGTAACGGTCGGGCGAACTAACGACGGGAGAAACCAGCACTATTTTTATATGATTATTATTATTATTATTATTATTATTGAGTGAGAAAGCAGTAGACCGACAAATTGCGCTCGAACGTTCGCCTCGTTTGCCTTTTCATTCAAGCTTAAACCTTTTCAACACATGATACTCCCCCATTGTTATTATAATTATTAGTAGTATTAGTATCATTTGTGTATGTTATGCTTCCTGTTTTGTATCCTGTACAGTCGCGTCCAAACTATTGTCCTTATGCCCTATAGGAGAATTGTCATTTAATTGATGGAACTTTTCTTAGTATATGGAATGTTCATAGTAGGTCGAACTTCTGGGCAACTTGTATGTTGACGTCACCTGGAATACTGTTAGTAAAATTGCCCATTCCTTTTGTCACGAGTCCCAGAGCTCCGATTCCTATTGTACAATCGCAGACTTCATTCCCCTCATCCTGTTAATCTCGATCTACATGTCCTTGTTATTTGGACAATTTCTCGATAATGGAGATGTTTCTCTAAATGATACTGCTCTGTCAATAAGCATACACCTGTTGAATTTCTTGTCTTTTATGTCCTCTTGCTTTTATTTCTCTATCAGTTTAAATTGGCATGTCCCAGAGGATAGTTACATCGTTATATTGGGTAACTGTGTTTGGTTTTTAGTGATACCATCACTCAGTGGTTTCGATTTAGTACTTTTAGCCTATCTTATACTAAACATATATTGCTATTTTGTTATGCCTGTGGGTTTATTCATTTGTTGCCTATTCTAGACATCATGATTATTATTATTATTATTATTATTATTATTATTATTATTTCCTTTGATATCTGGCGTTTATACATTTCTTTCCGGGTCTGCCCAGGGACCTGAGGTTAGAAATGGCATCATGACACTTTCCACTGAAAAAAAAAATAATTACATAGATAAAGCCCTTCATAATATGTGGGCTGTACTTGTCAGAACAAATTTTTGTATCTCTTTGAAGCATGGACTTCCAGAGATCCCTTCAATCAGCCTACTGGAATCTTTTCCAACCAGTCCAAGGACTCCAACTACAACAGGGATTGTTGATGTTCCCATGTACCACATTTTTGAGATTTCTATTTCAAGGTCCTTGTATTTTTTCAGTCTGCAGGGACTGCCATATCAATAAGGAGGCACTTATTTTGTTTGTGGTCTTTAATAACAATGTCTGGGCGGTTGGCTTTGATTGTTCTGTCAGTGTGTATTGTGTAGTCCCATAGAATTGTAACAGGTTCTATCTCCGTAACCGGGTCAGGGTGGTGTTCGTACCAGTTTCTTTCAGTTTCCTTCCCATAGGAGTTGCAAATTTTCCAGTGCAGATATTGGCCCACTCTGTGTCATGCCGGGTTTTATATTCAGTGGGTGCCAATATCGTGCAACCTGATATAAGATGATCAATGGTTTCTGGATATTTGTCACAGAATCTGCATCTTGGGCTAACACAGTATTTTAGTATATGTGCTTGATAATTCCTAGTTAACAAGCATTGGTCTTTATTATTATTATTATTATTATTATTATTATTATTATTATTATTATTATTATTATTCTGTTTTGTCATTGCTTCGTGCAGTACGTGGTGCCATCAAGTCTCAACTAGAGATATCAAAAAATAAAAAGTACTTTGTAACCGAACAAGCAAAAATCTAAGCTGTCATGCAATAAAAAATGCAATTGTGTTGATTGCATGAAGCGAAATATACTTAAGTTGCGAGAAGTAGTCATGGGTGTTTTTTTTTTCAATTCATGTTTAGAACGGGTAGGAATTTAATCCAAATAATTGTTTCTTTCGTTTGATATAATTCCAAAGACCTTCAATAAAAAATTCGATTTTGTGTTGCGACATTCTACTGATTGCTATCTCGAGGTCCTTGGATTTGATTAGTGTTGTATTCATATGCAAATCCCCATCATATAAATAGCAATTGATATAGCTGGAGGCTAAATTAATCCTGAAATTGAAGACAAAACTACTAGAGAAATACATTTAACTAATTTTAGTTTACAAAATTCTATTCACTACTAATTCTCTAGTAGTTTTGTCTTCAAAGTTAGGATTTGTTTAGTCTCCAGCTGTATCAATTGCTATTTATATGGTGGAGAATTGCTTATGAATACAAAATTCTCCCTCAGAGTGTGATATGTATTTGATCTAAGCGCGTGTTAAAAGGGTAAAACCGATACAACATTTACCTACTTCGTAAAGTATCTTCCCTGTGCTTATTCTATAAATATCTTCATGGTAATTGTTCTAATGAGCTTTCCTCTTTCGTACCTAGACTTTACGAGTTTAATCCTGGGTATGACGATAAACTACACCCGGCAGCTAGGCCGCTGATCGGGAGAGTGGAGGTTTTGAGGAGCGTGAAACCACCTTTTAGCTGCTTCTGTTCCCAGGTCCACCCTGACCCATGTTGGTAGTATCTGTTCGTCCTAGCTATGGTCAAACAATGAACCCCCACTAAACAAAAACAAAACACTGTCATAAGCTATAACTAGCTAGAAGTATTTATACTATTTATTATTTATATATTTATATATATATATTATTTTAACTTAGTCATCAAGATCAGGATTAGTTTTAGCTACCAGCATATTAACTTCTATTTATATAGTGGTTGATTTGCATATGAATACAACACATAGATTCTCATACGTTTGAATTTTTGTCGTCTGGTGGGTAATACCTATTATCAGGTGTTTTCAGCATGAATTGTTTTATAATTATTTCAACATAAGGTTTTTTACAATTATCTCCGGTCGATTTATCTGGATTTCACTTTTGGAATTATTATTATTATTATTATTATTATTATTATTATTATTATTATTATTATTATTATTTTCTTTTATATCTGGCGTTTACACATTTTTTCCGGCTCCCGCCCAGGTTAAAAGTGGCATCATGACACTTTCCACTGCAAAAAAAATAAATAAATAATTACATTGATAAAGCCCTTCGTAAAGTGTGGGCTGTACTTGTCAGAACAATTTTTTGTATCTCTTTGAGGCATGAACTTCCAGGGATCCCTTCAATTAGTCTAATGGGATCTTTGCCAACCAGTCCAAGCTTTTCGAATATCTTCAAAGATACATTGCAGTCTGCAAGGACTGCCATATCAATAAGGAGGCACTTAGTTTGTTTGTGGTCTTTAATAACAATGTCTGGGCGCTTGGCTTTGATTGTTCTGTCAGATTGTTATTATTATTATTATTATTATTATTATTATTATTATTATTATTATTATTATTATTATTATATTTCCTTTAATTTCTGGTGTGTACACATTTCTTCCCGTGTCCCGTCCAGAGATCTATGGTTAGAAATGTCATCATGACATTTTACACTAACAAGAAAAAAAGCATATTTTACATATACAAAGTCCTTCGTAAGGTGTGGGCTGTATTCGTGAGAATTTTTTGTATTTCTTTAAGACATAGGTTTCCAGGAATCCCTTCAATTAGTCTACTGGAATCTTTTCCAACCAATCCAAGGATTGTTGATGTTCCCATGTGCGATTGAGATTTTTGAGATTTCAATTATTATTATTATTATTTGTATTATTTGTATTATTATTATTATTATTAATAATAATAATAATAATAATAATAATAATAATAATAATAATCCTAAAATAACAGAAAATAATATGTTTCAGAAAAGTAATCAAGATTGTGATCAGTGGCATGTTAATAACTTTGTAATGCGCACAGAATGGTGATCAGAATAGAGAAAAATGAAACAATGCAGGAATTATTTTATTATTATTATTATTATTATTATTATTATTATTATTATTATTATTGTTGTTGTTGTTCTTGTTGTTGTTTTTGTTGTTGTTGTTGTCGCTGTTGCTATCTTTGAAGCAAAAAAATATTTGGTAGTCAATAAATAATAGCAGTAACATTAGAACCTTTCTAGCTGCCCTAGAGAAATAAGATCACTTGATCTTTCTCTTTTCACATTCATCGTGGTAGATGTTTGAATTTTCGAAAGGCACACCCTTAATTTGGGGACCAAATTTTAGAAACAGTCACCCACGCATTTGAAAGACTTATACTGTAAAAAAAAAGAATCTGATACTCTAATAAAGGTTGGTTTTGTTTAATTTGGTTTGTTTTGTTTAACGGCATATCAACCTCAATGGGTTATTTAATGCCGACAAGATCTTTTATTACTGGTACTATTTTTTTCTTTTTCAAAAATGTATTGCTGGTAATAATGTTTTTCTTCAAAAAATTTATTGCTGGTAATTTTTTTACACAAACGTATTGCAGTATTAAAATCTATTTTTACATTTTCATAGTTTTTTATCCAAGTGTGGGCAATAACTATTTGCCCATAGGTGGCACCCTAACAGCTGCTACCACCACGAGTTAGGGTGGACCTGGGAACACCAGCAATTAAGAGTTAGTTCCATGCTCCTCCTTCCCTGTTGGATGTAGTTTGTCGTCTTACGTAGGACGCGGATGTAGTTTATCGTCATACGTACAACGCGGATGTAGTTTATTATCTTACGTAGGACGCAGATGTAGTTTATCGTCTTACGTAGGACGCGGATGTAGTTTATCGTCATACGTACAACGCGGATGTAGTTTATCGTCTTACGTAGGACGCGGATGTAGTTTATCGTCATATCCGGAATAGTTGAAAAAATGGTGTATCTTTTCTGAACAAAGGAACGTTCAAAAGAATTGATTTCATGATTGAATGCAATATTACGATCAAAGAGAATATCATCATTACTTTCACTTTCGCTTTCAAAGTAATTACACATTTCATGATGGCATCCAATATTTTAACAAAAGAAAATGTCAACATCATTGTTTGCACTATGGCCGAGAAAGATATCAAACATTATATCAATTTATTCAAAATTATAATAAAAGAGAAAGTAATCCTCAATAAGTTATCTGTGTCAATGACTCTAAAACTGAAATCATAATCTTCAAACAGAAACGCTCAACAAATTGCCTCAGGTGAATCAATAAGATCTGTTTTACAGACCGCGGAAATTCTACTAAAAACGATGTGAAAATTCACATAGCTAAAGCCTTGAGTCAAATGGATGTAATTTCGAAATCTGATCTAGCAGACAACCTCAAAAGGAGATTCTTTTGTGAGTTAATATATGGTGTCACTGCTTGGACATTAGCTAAAATTCTAGAAACCGAGATAAGTTCTACTGAAAATTCGCATACCTAAAGCCTGGACAGTCTTGAATAACATGGATGAAATCTGATCTACCAGACAACCTCAAACGGAGATTCTTTCGCGCAACTTTAGAGGCGGTTTTAATGTATAGTGCCACTGCTTGGGCATTAACTAAAACCCTTGAGTCTTAGCTTGATGGACATTACACTGAGATTCTTAGAACTATACTTAACATATCCTGGAGACAACATCGATCATATTTCTACAATCTTACGTGAACGCAGAATGCGCTTTACAGGACAACCGCTGGAGAGCAAAACAAGAACTTGGACATCAGCAATCACTTAGATTGACCAAATATTCTATGACATAGAATGCCAGCCTAATGACCTTCCGACCTTGATGCAGGTCCGTGATATGTTGGCACGATAGACTCATGAATTTACTAGCTAGCTCGACCGAATAAAATTAACTAATAATTAATCCTTTAACTATCACATAGAAAGGTATCAGATATTTTATTATTTAATCCAGTATTTTGAGCAAAGAGAATGACATCCTCTGTGCCATACATTGCATTTCTGATACCACATTAATTATATGACTAAATATTTATTTTATATATATTTGTTTTTCCGGTGCTCTATCACTTATTATTATTATTAGTAGTAGTAGTAGTATTAGTAGTAGTAGTATTAGTAGTAGTATTAGTATTAGTAGTAGTAGTAGTAGTAGTAGTAGTAATAATAATATTATTATTTGTGTATGTGGTGTCTCCTGCTTTGTATCCTGTAGAGCCGGGTACAAACTATGGTCCATACGCACTATAGAGAACTGTCATATAATTGATAACACTTTTCTTAACGATATGGGATGTTCCTAGCAGGGTGATCTTGTTGTATGTTGCTGATACGTGGGACACTGTTAGGAAAATTGTTCATTCCTTTTCCCACGAGGCCCAGAGCTCTGATTACTATTGGTACAGTCACAGACTTCATTCCCTACATCCAGTTAAATTCGATTTCCAGGTCCTGTATTTTGAAAAATGTCTCTATAATTTTCATGTGGAATTCTCCCAGATGTTACTGCTATTCCAATCAACATGCACTTCTTGATTTTCTTGTCTTTTATGATAATATCAGGTGTGTTGGCTTTTATTTTCCTGCCAGTTTGAATTGGCATATCCCAGAAGATAGTTACATCGTTATTTTGGGTAACTGTGTCTGGTTGGTGCTCATACCATCTCTGAGTGCTTTCAATTTTGTGCTTTTTGCATATCTTCGACTGCACATATCTCGCTACCTTGTTTATGTATGTGGGTATATTCATTTTTTCTCGTTCCGGACATCCTGATTATTATTATTATTATTATTTTCTTCGATATCTGGCGTTTACACATTTCTTTCCGGGTCCCGCCCAGGGACCTAAGGTTAGAAATGGTATCATGGCACTTTTCACTGCAAAAAAAAAATTACATAGATAAAGCTCTTCGTAAAGTGTGGGCTGTACTTGTCAGAATAATTTTTTGTATCTCTTAGTGGCATGGACTTCCAGGGATCCCTTCAATTAGTCTACTGGAATCTTTTCCAACCAATTCTAAGGCTCCAACTACAACAGGGATTGTTGATGCTCCCATGAGCCACATATTTGAGATTTCTATTTCATGGTCCTTGTATTTTGACAGCATTTCGAATATCTTCAAAGATACATTTCAGTCTGCAGGGACTGCCATAACAATAAGGAGGCACTTATTTTGTTTGTGGTCTTTAATAACAATGTCTGGGCGGTTGGCTTTGATTGTTCTGTCAGTGTGTATTGTGTAGTCCCATAGAATTGTAGCAGGTCCTATCTCCATAACCGGGTCAGGGTGGTGTTCGTACCAGTTTCTTTCAGTTTCCTTCCCATAGGAGATGCAAATTTTCAAATACTGTTATTGGGCCACTCTGTCATGCCGGGTTTTATATTATTATTATTATTATTATTATTATTATTATTATTATTATTATTATTATTATTATTATTATTTCTCGAAATATTGTTGAATATTTTGAAACACTGTTCCTTTGCCTTTTTTCTTCTTTTATGAAATCGATCTTCTCTTAACTGTTGAAAACTATTCGAAGAGTTACATCCATCATTTTGCTTTTAAATAATAATAATAATAATAATAATAATAATAATAATAATAAAAATAAAACTCAAAAAAAGATTATCAGCCATAAACATTTTGGCTATCTCTGTCGGGCAATACAATTACAACATCCTAAACTGAACTGACATTGAGCGAATGTATGTCAAAAGAAGAAATCTCACTTCCTGTTTCATGCTAAGGCCGATGTTGATCCTCTGCATGAGTCCAAACGAGAGGTGGACATATGAGGTCGTTGACAAACAAGCTGATGTAGACAAACCCTATATGCATCTGTGGTTGCATAGTACAGGATTTAAAGTGAAAATGAATGTTTTATTCTTGCCGTACAGGAACAATGCTTGCAAAATAGAAATTACCTAACAAACATACTGAAACATTGTGTCAACCCGAAATGCAGATTCTGTGATAAATCTCCATAAACACATGAATCGTCTTGTATCAATTTCCATGGTATTAGAATCCACCAAATATAAATTTCGGCATGATAGGGTGGGCCAATATCTGTGCTGGAATATATATATATATATATATATATATATATATATATATATATATATATATATATTATACATATATATATACATATATATATACATATACATATGCATATATACATATATATATATACATATATATATATATACATACATATATACATACATATATATATATATATATATATATATATATATACATATACATATATATACATATATATACATACATATATATATATATATATATATATATATATATATATATATATATATACATGTATATATATCCGTCCTGGGTATAACCTTAAACTGCATCCGAGTTCTGGGTAAGACGATAAACTACATACAACAGCAAGGCCTCTGATCAGGAGGTTTTGAGGAGCGTGGAACCACCTCTTAATTGCTGATGTTCCCAGGTCAACCCTGACCAGGGGTGGTAGCACCTGTAGGGGTCCCAGCTATGGGCAAATAGTGAAATCCCAAGGTGTGTCCGCGTCCTGGGTATGACGATAAACTACATCCGCGTCCAGGGTATGACGATAAACTACGTACAACCAAAAGGCCGTCGATCCGATCAATCGGCTGGTCATGTCATGCCCCATCACATCTAACCCATCCCAAAACAACTACAACTTACAATTAACTTTCCCACTGAAACCCTACACTAAATATACTAACACCTTTACCCCTAAAAAGTGATGGGAAACAATGATGTTGCCAGCTATACGTTTTTCAAACAATGACGTTGCCAACTATACGTTTTTGAAACAATGACGTTGCCAGCTATACGTTTTTGAAACAATGACGTTTCCAGCTATACGTTTTTGATATATCTAGTAAATACTGGATCTGGCATTAAATAACCCATAGTGGTTGATATGCCATAAAACACCAAACAAAAAAAAACAAACATATATATATATACATATATTTATATACATATATATATATATACATATATATATACATATATATATATACATATATCTATATACATATATCTATATACATATATATATACATATATCTATATACATATCTGTATACATATATATATACATATATATACATATAAATATATACATATAAATATATACATATATATACATATATATATACATATATATACATATATACATATATATACATATATATACATATATATATACATATATATACATATATATATACATATACATATATATACATATATATATACATATATATATACATATATATGTACATATGCATATATATATATACATATATATACATATATATACATATATATATACATATACATATATATATACATATACATATATATACATATATATACATATATATATACATATACATATATATATACATATACATATATATAAATACATATATTTATATATACATATATATATACATATATACATATACATATATATATATATTCATATATACATATATATGTACATATATACATATATATACGCATATATACATATATATATACATACATATATATATATATATATATATATATACTTTACATTTATATATATATATACTTTACAGACTGCGTGATCAAAGAGAACAAAAACAGAATATTTTTTCTTATTGACATGGCACTTCCTGAAGACTCTAATGTATCTCTGACTATCTTTGAAAAGCTAAGAAAATACAAGGAACTTCAAGTGGAAATCTAAAAGAATATGGCACATGAAGACATCAATAACTCCGGTTGTGGTTGGGTATCGGAGTTTGATTGTAAAAAGTCCTGAGAGACTCATTGAAGGGATCCTTGATAACACTTGCCTTAAATAAATAACAAAAATGGCATCCCGCATTAAGCTATATCTATGCATAATGTCTTTGGTTTTAGATTGTTTATTTTAATATTATTACAAAAAGGATCGGTGGAATATGTCATTAAGTCTCTGGCTGAGAACCGAAAAGTAATCAGCAAAACAAAGAAAATAATAATAATAATAATAATAATAATAATAATAATAATAATGGGACTACAGGAGATAGGACCTGGTACAATTATCTGGGGCTACACAATACACACTGACAGAACAATCAAAGCCAACCGCCCAGACATTCTTATTAAAGACCACAAACAAAAAAAATGCCTCCTTATTGATATGGCAGTCCCTGCAGACTGCAATGTATCTTTGAATATATTCGAAAAGCTGTCAAAATACAAGGACCTTGAAATATAAATCTCAAAAGTGTGGCACATGGGAAAATCAACAATCCCTGTTGGAGCCTTAGGATCCGTTGAAAAAGATTCCAGTAGACTTATTAAAGGGATCCCTGGAAGTCCATGCCTCAAAGAGATACAAAAAATCATTCTGACAAGTACAGCCCTCACTTTACGAAGGGCTTTATCTATGTAATATTTTTTTTTGCAGTGGAAAGTGTCATAAGTGTAAACGGCATATATCAAAGGAAATAAATAATAATAATAATAATAATAATAATAATAGACTGATAAACAAAATAATCCTGGAAAATTGCAGGAGACGATGTAGAAATCTTACCACAGCATGGATAGATAAAGCTAAAGCTTTTGATAGTGTGCCACACTCTTGGATATTTAAGATTTTGCAAATGTAGAAAGTCTCCCCCAATGATAATAAATCTCTTTAAACAGAGCATGGGAATATGAAAAACCACATTATAACTAAATCACATCAGAGGCACACCCATCTCTAACCGACTGAATATCCGACTAGGAATCTTTCAATGCGATTCCCTGGCTTCCCTTCTGTTTTGTATGTCCTTAATTCCCGTTACGCATGAACTAAAGAATAATAGGTATGGTTACAAACTAAACAAGAAAGTACTCAATCACCTACTCTACATGGAGGATCTCAAACTCTTTTCCAAAGACGACAATGAGTTGAAGGGCCTCCTCAATACTGTAAAATGTTTCAGTGACGAGATAGTTATGAATTTCGGATTAGATGAATGTGCAAAAGTAACATTCACGAAAGGGAGAATTATAGAAACAACCTCAATAGATTTAGATTCTGGTACAAAGATTAGGGAACTGGAACAACAAGAAGCATATAAGTACCTAGGAATTAGCGAAGGGGATGGGATACAACATACCCAAGTGAAGGAGAAGGTGAGAAAGGGGTACTACAGGTGTGTGCGTCTGGTACTGAATGCCGAGCAAAATTAAAAAAACAGGTAACCAGCCTTAAACATCTTGGCTGTCACTGTGGGGCAATACAGTTTCAAGATTTTTAACTGCACTATAATGACAATAAGCGAATGGACGCCAAAACGAGAAATCTTCTCACCTGCCACCGCATGCAACATGCCGAGGCAGATGTTGATTGTCTGTATTTGTCCATATCCGTAGGAGGCAGAGGATTAGTTCAACTAGAATTATCCTAAACAACTACAACAATTGGTCTTCAAAGATATCTAGAAACTACAGAAGACTGGATGATGATATGTATCAAAGAATATCAAAGTATTAAGCGACTTTATTCTGTAATTAAGGAATCCTATAACTCAAAATGGATTTTCAAGTGGTTAAGAAATACAAGTGAATCATGATACACCGACTGAAGCTGCAAAATACTTTAAAAAGAAAGCAAATACAGATACAGAAACAATGGCATAATAAAACCGCTTCAAGATCAATACTCTGCCCATATCAAACAAGCTGATCTAGACAAGAAGAAAAGAAGAGGAATTGTAGTGCAAAATGTATTTGAAAGGAGAAACACTGAAATGAAGAAGAAGAAAACGACGAGGAACAAAGAAGGAGAATGGTAATGTTGAGCAAAAAGTATTTGGAAAGAGAAAGATTTGAAGTGAAGAACAAAAGAAGAAAAAAGGAGGAAGTAAAAGAATAAGAATGTCATTGGAAAAGCATTTGGAAGGAGAGATATTAAACGAAAAAAGATATCAAATAGAAAGAGGAGGAAGAGGGATGGCAGTGTAAAAGTATTTGGAAGGAGAAACATTAAAGAGAAGAAGAAAAAAGAAAAAAACGAAGAAGAAGAAGAAAAATAAGAGGAATGGCAGTTTAAAATATATTTGGAAGAAGAAACATTAAAGTGAAGAAAAAGAAAACGAAGAAAAAGAAGGAGAATGGTAGTATAAAAAAGTTATTCGGAAGAAGAAAAAATTAAAGTGAAGAAGAAGAAAAAAGGGAACAAAAAGAAAAAGAATAGTAGTGTAAAAAGTATTTGGAAGGAGAAACATTACAGATGCGGGGAAAAAAAGGAGGAACTTAACAACGGTAGTGTAAAAAGCCGATTTTTAAAAAAAGTGGAGTTTAAAAGGAAAATAAGAAATGTGGAACAATGTATTCTTTTAAGTGAAGACATATTTCCGCTATTGTACTCCGAGGTATCGACTTTCATAACAATGTCTTTTTAGCGTTTTAAGCAGAGTACTGTATATCGTTTTCTATTTGAATTTCTCTTACCATTCACGTAATTTTATTTAATCAACGTTATTCAAATCAATTTATCTTTTCAGTTTGCGCTTTTCTTCTTTGCAACGAACCTGTCGACATGTTTAATTTCAGACTCAAGGACTGGCTGTAAATTTCGTTTGACTCTCGTGGATTCCATGGCAACTACGAAAAGCCCATTTTTCTGGTAAGACCTGTCATTCTTCCTATTTTTTACCATCTAAGACTCCGACTCAAAATATAAAAGGAAGAAATACATCCAATGTCAACATCGACCTACACGTAGGCCAAACATTGGGCTGTATATAGAATTCCTTTCGTCGGAATTGGAGTCTTCTTATAATTATTGAGTCAATTTACTAGACATATGGATAACATTGCAAAGTCTATTGGCCAAAAAACAGATGAGCGTCTTTGATGCTCAAATTATTTCCTAATGAAAAACGTTGACGGGTGCTGTAGACTATTTTCGTATTACCCACTAATATATGTTGATAGTTTTTTATTTTATTTTATTTTTATTTTTTTGTTATATACTGGTCGATATGCGCACGGATTGCACTGAGTTCCGACAGGTGACAGGTCAATCTGCGAGAAATTTTAGTACATGTTTACCAGATGTAATAATTTAATGCTGTTTTTTATCATTAATATTTCTATTATTATTATTATTATTATTATTATTATTATTATTATTATTATTATTATTATTATTATTAATGTTTTTATCATTACTTTATTATTAACTAGTGTATCCAGCCCGTCAAAACTGGCGCCAATAAAGAATGTATTATAATATGAATTATATTGTAATTTTCGTTTAATCCAATAACAATATTGTAATTTAAAATAGTTCCTTGTTAACGGTAATAATTGAATCGTATATAATTTATAAACACCAAATAAAGATAATTCCCAAATTACAATATTTTTGTTTAAACTTTATTATTTTGAGTAATCCTTGGCAGTTTGTAGATTCAATCTGTAATTTCAGAGACTGCTTATTTCTCGTCCTACTAAGAGCAATGTATCATCAGATATTTTTTCATTTATTTTTATTCTCAAGCTAACGATCCCAGTGAACAATAATTTTTGTGTAAATTTGGAAGGCCTGAGTAATTCTTGACAGTCCATAGATTCAATCTGTAATTTCAGAATCTACTTCTTAATCGTCCTCCTAAGAGCAACATATCAGCTATTTTTTTTAATTTATTTAATTTTTTTCTAAAGCTATTGTCAAATTTCACAAGATATGGTCTGAATCGTAACATAAAAACTGGATTAAAATTATCTGATTATTTAATTGCATAAGCTTTTAATTTGCTATCATAAATAATATAAATGAAGGATGTAGTGTGAATAAAAAATACTCTTTCGATGACGAATAGATTATTACAAGAATTGCCCTCCAATTTTTTTTTTATTATAATTTTTAACGTTTAAAATGAATTTTTAAAAATGGAGAAGTTTTCTCGAAGATATATATGTCGTAATATATATACGAACCCTTTTCGATAGAGATACCAGCACGCGTCAAAGGGACCATGTTAGTACATCACTGAGTGGATGATCGTTATTTTTCATACTGCCCCTCAATTGTTACACACAAAAATTAGGTAAATATACATATATATAGATATATCTATGTGTGTGTGTGTGTGTGTGTGTGTGTGTGTGTGTGTGTGTGTGTGTGTGTGTGTGTGTGTGGCGCATTATATATATAGACATTTCAGATGCAATCTCTCAGAAGATATGATAATTGATAGAAAACATTTTAAATAATTGGGGGTAATTTTTGAGGTCCGGTGTTGTCGGTGTTTTTGTAGTAGATGATATATTTTACGTATTTTTTATGCTCATTGTGTGATATTTCTCGGCGAATTATTTCTTTAATTGGTTTGTCATCCTGTTTATAATTAGGATGCATTCGGTTCAGATAGAATAAGTTAATGCCGTGTATTTTATTGTTCCTGGTGAGGCCTCCTTCCCAATAGCCATTAAGCATGACGGTCCCGTAGACTATATGAAATTTCTGGCTTTCCAAAGAATACAAAGATGTAGACATGTAGAATTCTACCTATCACACCCACTCTACAGTGTATCTTGAAAAAGATGATCGAAAGTATTTGATCAACACAATCACATGGTTTTTGGACAGTTAATACACAATTTCAGCAGAAAACTGAATATCTTATTTGTCTTGTATTTTAATCAAACCTGTTTGGATGAAGAATTTCTGCGTAAATGTACTTTATTCATGTATAGAGAGTGCGATGCCTAAATTGTCGCCATCTTGTATTTTTAATTCCGCGCAGGCGCGTTGTTTGTTTTTGATTTTTTTCAACTGCAGCGTACAGTAGAGTCAGTTGGGTACCGTCTGTGATAAAAAGTGGACCATGACGCAATTCACATCACCAGAAATTTGGAAAAGGCAACCAGTTCTGCTTGGCATTCTCGCAATTCACTCTGTTTGTCTGCTTGCACTAAGGACAGTGCAGATTCGGAAAATGCTGGACGAATCTAATGATGATTACGAAGATACGGCAGCTCGAAAAACTCACACTGATTGTTCTGATAAGAAAAGAACTTCAGAACTTGTTGCTGATGACCTCGTTCTCAACACCGAGACCTACATCAAGTGCCTTGAGGTGGTAGTGCTGCTCTGGATTAATAGGGTGATTGCTGGAAGGCCCTATATCTGGCAACAGGACTCTGCACCTTGCCACACAAGTAGGAGAACCAATCATGGGTGCCAGATAATTTCTGCGACGACATCACCCCTTACATCTGGCCATCTAACTCCCCAGACTGCAACCCCCTTGGTTACTAGGTTTCGGGCACAACTCAGCAAGAGACCAATAAAACTCCTTGTAACACCAAAGATGAACTGAAGGTGAGGATTATGACAGCATTCACCAGTCAACAAGGAGGCCGTCCAAAAGAGATGTAGGAGATTCTGAGGCCGTGGTTGAAGCCAATGATGATTTTTTTTTAATAAGTTTATTCGTTATTTTTTCAAGATATTTTTATGTAATATTGTTAAACATATCTGTTAAAATAAGACGACAGTATTATTTTCATTCTTGGGTAATTTAGACGACAATGTAGCTATCGCAACCTATACATACATACATATATATATATATATATATATAAAAGTAGGTATAATTTTTTATCAAAGTTATTTTATATTATATAATTTTCACAGACAATAAATACCATATTATTTGTTATTGTTTGAGATTTTGGTGTAATTGAGAGTATAATACAAAAGTTATGGATGATTTAGTGATTTGACAAAAACTTATACCTACTTTTCTGACAAAAACAATGCCGTTCTGAACATTTTGGCCGCAACTGTATATATATATATATCAAACATTATAATATTTATGAACTCTCAAAGTAAAGCAAAAAACAGCGTCCATTCCAAAGAAAGTTAATGACACTTTATCACAACTTCTTTCTCTCTTTCTCTTTATACCTTTTTGTCCTATCCCCCTCCCATATCAATATATATCTTCTGTTAACAGATTTAATGTGTCAGTGTCTGGATTTCCTCTAAAAACTTAAATTTGAAAGAATAGAAATATTACATCTAACTCAATCATGTCTCTCTCCCCACTTCACTTCCTCACTTTGTTAATTTACATATACTTATTACTGCCCGTCATAAATGTGTAAATTTCTTTTCATTTTTCGTTTCAACCTTTGGAAATAAAATCTGATCATCCGCTGTCCTTTAAAAGGGCTGTGGTGAAATAATTTATTATATGGAACCTTAAAGTGATCTGTTTTTATTTAAATTATTAGCTCTGATTTACATTGAGCTCTCTGGATTTTATCCTCCTTGGGTCTACCGATACGGATTACCTAGTTTTTCGTAAACTATATATATATATATATATATATATAAATATAAAAGTGGACATGGAAGTCAGCACTTAGAGGCGACAGTCTGTTTCATGCTAGTGCAATCGTCAGGTCGCCTGACGATTGCACTAGCATGAAACAGACTGTCGCCTCTAAGTGCTGACTTCCATGTCCACTTTTATATTTACACACGCTCTATCTCTGATATTGAGCACTTTACCCCATAAATATAGCACACTTTAAGACTATATTTCTGTATATATATATATATATATATATATATATATATATATATATATATATATATATATATATATATATATATATATGGGGGGGATAAAAATATATAGGCATGCACGTAAAACTGAACATACGTATAAATATATTTCTTCCATGGGTGTTATAAATGCAGGGTGCAATGTTATGAGACAAAAGTATAAGTATATATTAGTGAATATACACAATATCTAACGTCGATCGCTGCCATCTTCATGTGCAAATCCCAGTCTTGCTATCGATATTGGATATCATGTACATTGACTAATACACACACACACACTAATTACATTTTTTCACAACTCATTACCAAATCTGTAAAATAAATTTAAACAATTTTTATAAGTTATGTATGAAAATAAAGAATAAAGAATTAATTTTTACTAATTATATATAAAAATAACGAATAAACAGTTCAGCAATGATTGGTCAAGAACTTTTATCAAATTATGGAAAAATACTGCAAAATAAATGATTGAGTGCACAAAATTGGCCCAGAGGTTTCAAGGAATGTTGTATTCACCTCAAAGACAAACCAAGATTAGGTTGACCTTCTGTTGCCACAGACCAGGCCTTGCTTGAAATAGTTAAACAAAAGCACGACGGTTCCTATATTGTCGGTAGAACATTGTCCTTGATAAAGCACCAACAATCGACATCTGCATAACCTCAACCTGGTAAGCAGTCTCTGTCGAGAGTTCCTCATGATCTGACCAATGAACAGGTTCAATGACCTGTGGACATTTGCAAAGAACTGCTGCAAAATGGTCAAAATGCTTGTTTTTTGGTGTCGAATTGTAACTGGGAATCAAAAATGGAAGTATTTTGGTAAACCTGTGGCTTAGTTCCGGTCACACTCCAGGAAGAGTTATCAAGGGCAGTTTGAACAGGAGTTCACTTTATGAGTTTTGTGGAATTTCGAGGGGGTCTGGCATTTTGAGCTCGTTCCATATGGTGATGCTGACCTTTATGCTCAACATCTGCACCCATTATATGATGCTTTCAAAGCCAGTTACCTGGCATTGGTCAATCGAAAAGGCGCCCTCCTATACCACGAACATGCCCCAGCACAAACTGCCAATGTGATCAAGTGCAAACTTAAGAAGCTAAAGGGCCTGCGTCAACTCTCCTATAACGAAGGCGTTGCACTATCAGATTATCACCTTCTCTTATCCATGGATCATTTTCGATGTGGACTGTGTTTCAAATCGCCCTGGGTATAACGATAAACAACATCCGGCAGCAAGACTTCTGATCAGGAGATTTTGTGGAGTATCAAACAACTTCTTAATTGCTGTTGTTCCCAGGTTCATCCTAACCCGAGGTGGCAGCAATTATTAGGGTCCCAGCTATGGGCGAACAGCTAACACAAACACTGTTGTCAAAACAATATGAAAGCATAATAATATATTTTATAGTAAAAATACCAGCAATACATGTTATAGTAAAACAAAACGTCATCAGCAATACATATTTATAAAATTAAATAAATGTTGCCAGCAATATAGTTTTGTGAAAAGAAAAAATAAATTGTCAGCAATACATTTTTAGAAAACAAATACAGGGTGTTCCAATTTTAAATGTTTATAAAGTTTAAGCGTCTAATGATTTTATTTATTTTTCTTTCAGATTTGGCGGACATTTAGGCGATATTATTTGTCACGGATAATTGCCATGACGTAAATAATATGATCCAGTAGAGAAATAAATAAATTTTCCTCCAATAACACTGATTTATTTACTGCTGACTTTGCTCCCTCTTAATGAAACACCCTTTATTACCAGCAATACATTTTTGTAAAAGAATTTATTAATGCTCCCAGTAAAATTAAATTTCGGCATTCAATGACCCATAAGTAGTTGATATGCCACTAAGCAAACAAACTCCAACTCACTGAGACTCGTTAATGTGGATGAGGTTGAAAAGCAATCAAATAATACAAGCGTGGAATTTAGTTCCTGACAAAACCATAGCAAACTACAAGAGAATATGATAGGATATATTTTGATTATTGAATGTATTTTTGTGTGAAGTTAGTTTGAAAGATTAATTCAAGCTTGCAATAGAAAAAATCTACTGTTTTGTGTCTTACACTTTTGTTTAAACTGCTATTTTGTGACGGCGCGGATGAGGAATTAGCCATGCCAGTTTCAATTCCTGCTCGATTCTGTATCATTCACTTTGTCTTAATTCCCTTGAAAAAGGCATGAATGAATCTTGCTCCCGCTATGGGTTAAATATCAGAGGAGACTGAGCTTTCTTTTTCTTTGTGGCAGCGAGTAATCTAAGAGAAGGAAAACGCTTCAGAACCAGCCTGAAGAGGGTTGAGATCCGTCAAGTAATCTTGACCAAGACTCACCACTTCTGCAATGGTTGCAGCAAATCTGGTACCTCTCAGACCTTAATTGATTACAGTACATACAGACATATTATTTTAATTATTATTCAGTTTTTGTAGTATAGAGCCAGTTGTGGGAATGACATCTGAACGTTATCAACCCTATGCGATTATCTTCCTGTACTGTCGCGTTATTCCTGGCAAATCTGCTTTAAAAGTTAATAAGTTCTCGTCGGAATAAAAACAAAAGATTCCTCTTGAAGCTGTACTGAAAACATTGGATCACGTAAAGAGCATTTTCTTCTTAATATCATTTCTACAATGTACGTCAAATATATTACAACCTATCTTCGTTCACGTGCCTTGTCCCTTCAGGACCTAATCTACCACGGCTCTCCGTTGCTTCCAATCCGTTGAAGATCTAAGCAACGTTTACGCTCGTGACTCTCCATCTGTTCGTCTATCCATTTACGCACGATCGTTAGGTAGGCAATGCCCTTTTCGTCTTGCCAGTTTGCCTTCACTGAGTTCTGGGAGTTTCAAATTCGAATAGATATCTTTTCACGATATATACGTTAGAAATCTCAACTATCTCTTTCTGGTTTAAGGTATAATTGTCCTTCAGAGTTCTACTTTCCTTCAAGCTACCATGATGTTTACAAGTTTATTTAACAATTCCTCTATACCAAAGAAAAACGGTATTTTTAAGTGTAAAGGAAAAAATGCTCAAATCAAGAAGGGAAGAATATAGTGTATGCCCAGGTTGGTAAGGTCGATGGTAGGAAGGAATCTTATATCTGTTGCATATCTTTTATCAGATAATATTTATCTAATGGTTCTTTTTTATTTTTACTTATTACTGTTTATTTGTTGTTGCACCTAATAAGATCTACGACAAAAACGAACCTTCTTTCTGTCAGATAACTTTTATTATAGTAAATTGTTATAATTTGTTATTATTAGTTATTATTATTAATCTCTTATTATGCCTAATAAGAACTACGACAAAAACGAACCTTCTTTATGACAGATAACTTTTATTACAGTATATTGTTATAATTATTCTATTTTATTATTAGTTATTATTATTAATCTCTTATAAGATCTACGGTAAAAATGAGCCTTCTTTCTGTCAGATAATTTTTATTACAGTATATTGTTATAATTGTTCTATTTTATTATTACTTATTATTATTAATCTTTAATGATACCTAATAATATCTACGGTAAAAATGAGCCGTCTTTCTGTCAGATAACCTTTATTACAGTATAGTGTTATAATTGTTCTATTTTATTATTAGTTATTATTATTAAACTCTTATTATGCCTAATAAGATCTACGACAAAAACGAACCTTCTTTATGACAGATAACCTTTATTACAGTATACTGTTATAATTGTTCTATTTTATTATTAGTTATTATTATTAATCTCTTATTATGCCTAATAAGATATACGATAAAAACGAACATTCTTTTTGACAGATAAATTTTATTACAGTATATTGTTATAATTATTCTATATTATTATTTGTTATTATTATTAATCTCTTATTATGCCTAATGAGATCTACGGTAAAAATGAGCCGTCTTTCTGTCAGATAACTTTTATTACAGTATATTGCTATAATTGTTCTATTTTATTATTAGTTATTATTATCAATCTCTTATTATGCCTAATGAGATCTACGGTAAAAATGAGCCTTCTCCCTGTCAGATAACTTTTATTACAGTATATTGTTATAATTGTTCTATTTTATTATTAGTTATTATTATTAATCTCTTATTATGCTTAATAATATATACGGTAAAAATGAGCCGTCTTTTTGTCAGATAACTTTTATATACAGTATATTGTTAAAATTGTTCTATTTTATTATTAGTTATTATTATTCATCTCTTATCATGCCAAATAAGATCTACGGTAAAAATGAGCCTTTTTTCTGTCAGATTACAATATATTGTTATAATTGTTCCGTATTATTATTAGTTATTATTGTTAATCTCTTATTGTGCCTGATAAGGTCTACAGTAAAAATAAACCTTCTTTCCCTCACATAAATTATTAGTACAGAATGTAATTATAAATTAATTTAATCTATTTCTTTTTGTGCCTAATGTGCGTATAAACTTAAAATATAAATATTCCTGTAAAATATAATATGTCGAAGATTTTGTTTCAGATAACTGCTTCAAGATTCATGGAATATATACCCCCCTCACGGATGAGAAGGAACTTCCGCATTGACAAGAAATCGGAAGTAGACTAAATTAAAAACATTTTTTCTGATTGTTGCATGAATTGATTAATCACATGGAAGCAAATTTATTGATTAGCCGTGAAATCTATAACAAAGAAATATTTTATTTTGTTTGTTTGTGTGATTTAAAAGTATATCACTGTTTGTTGGATTATTTAATGTCATAAAAATCATAATAAATTAATAGACAAATAGATATAGTTCCGGTTTACAGTAGAGGAAAAATAGATTTTTAATGAGTATTATAAATGTAGATATTGGTCAAATTTGCTCTCGTATCAAAATCCAAATATAGGTTTAGTTTACACTAGAGTTAAAAGGATAATCTTCCACGAGATTAAAACAAAACAAATATTCGTTTAGTATATGCTCGAATCAAAATGGTGGCATGAGTGCGGTTTACACTACTGTAAAATGTTTGACTACCAAAGAATATCCACTGGTGAAGTTTCCACTACCAAAATATATCTACAGTTGCAGTTTACACTATCAAAGGATATCTACAGATTCGGTTTGCTCTACCAAAAGATATCCACGGGTTCGGTTTGCTCTACCAAAAGATGTCCATATGTTCAGTTTGATCTACCAAAAGATATCCACGGGTTCGGTTTGCTCTACCAAAAGATGTCCATATGTTCAGTTTGCTCTACCAAAAGATATCCACGGGTTCGGTTTGCTCTACCAAAAGATGTCCATATGTTCAGTTTGCTCTACCAAAAGATATCCACGGGTTCGGTTTGCTCTACCAAAAGATGTCCATATGTTCAGTTTGCTCTACCAAAAGATATCCACGGGTTCGGTTTGCTCTACCAAAAGATGTCCATATGTTCAGTTTGCTCTACCAAAAGATATCGACGGGTTCGGTTTGCTCTACCAAAAGATGTCCATATGTTCAGTTTGCTCTACCAAAAGATATCCACGGGTTCGGTTTGCTCTACCAAAAGATGTCCATATGTTCAGTTTGCTCTACCAAAAGATATCCACGGGTTCGGTTTGCTCTACCAAAAGATGTCCATATGTTCAGTTTGCTCTACCAAAAGATATCCACGGGTTCGGTTTGCTCTACCAAAAGATGTCCATATGTTCAGTTTGCTCTACCAAAAGATATCCACGGGTTCGGTTTGCTCTACCAAAAGATGTCCATATGTTCAGTTTGCTCTACCAAAAGATATCCACGGGTTCGGTTTGCTCTACCAAAAGATGTCCATATGTTCAGTTTGCTGTACCAAAAGATATCCACGGGTTCGGTTTGCTCTACCAAAAGATGTCCATATGTTCAGTTTGCTCTACCAAAAGATATCCACGGGTTCGGTTTGCTCTACCAAAAGATGTCCATATGTTCAGTTTGCTCTACCAAAAGATATCCACGGGTTCGGTTTGCTCTACCAAAAGATGTCCATATGTTCAGTTTGCTCTACCAAAAGATATCCACGGGTTCGGTTTGCTCTACCAAAAGATGTCCATATGTTCAGTTTGCTCTACCAAAAGATATCCACGGGTTCGGTTTGCTCTACCAAAAGATGTCCATATGTTCAGTTTGCTCTACCAAAAGATATCCACGGGTTCGGTTTGCTCTACCAAAAGATGTCCATATGTTCAGTTTGCTCTACCAAAAGATATCCACGGGTTCGGTTTGCTCTACCAAAAGATGTCCATATGTTCAGTTTGCTGTACCAAAAGATATCGACGGGTTCGGTTTAAATTAGTGTACAATATATATATCGCTCTATTTCACAAGAGAGTAAAGAAAGTAAACTTACGTTTGGTTTACACTAAAGTAAACAAACGAAGACACAGTTTCGTTTTAAGCCAGAGTCAAAAACTTGGGCATAGACTGGATTTACATTTGTTTGAAAATATTGTTATTGGTCTTTTATAAACACAAGACTCAAATAGACAGACATAGGTTCGCAGTAGATTCAAAACGGTAGCAACATGTCCCGTTTTTAGTCTTTTAGCGGGAAAAGTGTTGTCCACTGGAGCCAAAAAAACATAAGCATATATACGGCTTCCAAGAAAAAACAAATGTAGGCACAGGTTCTATTTTACGGTAGGGAGTCAAAAGTGTAGACATTCGGTTGGGCCTAGTTGGTCTGGTTTGCATTAGAATGAGCTAAATAGAAATAGATCGGGGTAGATATAAGATAGATAATCTACCATAAATAAAAGTGTGCCCGTAATCTGGTTATACACTAGCATCAGAAAAGTAGATATTGGTATGGTTTTCACAAGTTTCGAAGAGTTAGATGTAAGCCTGCTTTTAAAAAAATGACCAAAAAGGTAGTTAAAATTTCGCTTGACACAAAGGTCAAAAGGTAGATGAGTTGATATGCCGCTAAGCAAACAAAATATAGATATAAACCCGCTTTGCATAAAGGTCAAATGGGTACATGTAAGCCAGGCTTCCACACGGGTCAACAAGGTAGATGCAAGACCAAGGGTCAAAACGGTTAGATGTAAACCCGATATACAAAAGAGTAAAAAAAGGTTAGATGTAAGCCACTTAGTACGAGCCACTTAGTAAGGATCGTAATCACTAATAGTGATCTGAAAATTTAACACTTTAACTATTGTGTGAGTATGCAACACACTTTCGACAAAATGTCACCACCATCCGCTGTGTAAGTTCTTTTATCGGAAAAAGTACTGAAGCCATACTTTTTGGCAGAAGCCGTCAGTAATTTTACACGTGGCCGGCTTGTAAACTCCTATGATATAAATTTCCGCTTATTTATATACTTGGATTATTCCTGATTTTACAAGCACATAAATGCATGCAGTTTTTTACAATTATAAAGCATAAATCTATTAACTTGAAAATGTTCCAGATTTCTAACTGCAATCGAATGAAATCTGTTGGTGGAGGCAAATTTATTACTAATTCTACCATCAAGTAAACAACAAACACTTGGACAGAAAATATGCAGAAAGATGGCACAAGGTCAATAATATGGAGCGCTTAATTAGGCTCAAACTCAGTACTCTCAACTTCTCTCTTTTCTATGAATATTTTCATGGCAATTGTTCTAATGATCTTTCTTCTTGACCGCATACATTTAAGCGTAATGTTAGATTGGCTGTTAGGTCCCATCGTTTTACGGTTGAAATAGATGTAAGCGTAACTTCTATTCTAATAGTTTATTTTAAGGAAATACTTTGACTGAGTGAAATCAATATTTACTAACCGAGCCTTAGTTTTGGTACATGTATGGGCCACTTAGTGAGGATCGTAATCACTATTAATGATCTGTAAATTTAACTCTGTATTTTCGGAAATTTATTTCATAGGATTTCACAAGCCAGCGATGGTTAAATTTTCTGCTTCTGCTAAAAATTATGGCTTCAATTCGTTTTTTTGCTTGATTCCGGAATGAATGTTTGAATCAACTCATTGTTTTGAAACCGCAATGTCTGACGAAGCAAAATTTTATCGGTCTCGCGAAATATGAAATATTACCATGGCTTCCTGAAGTCCCCGATTTGTTAATTAAATCGTTTGGGTTTCGATCCTAGCTTGAGGCATTCGGATGTCTAGTCGACACGAGGAGCTGTGATACAGCGAAACAATATTGTCTGCGAATGACATAATTTTGCTCTTGAAAATATATTTCAATTGAGCACTGTTGAGCTAATTCTATAAACAACAGTCACCTGCGCTAATGCAAAGCTCTTCAGTAAAATGAATGGAGCACTTTGGCTGATTGGCATTTGTTTACATTCGTAAAAACAATACGTTAAATTTAGCTGTGTAACTCTACCGATGATAGCTCAGTGGTAGAAGCTCTGACTGACACCAAATCGGTTGGGTTTCGATCCTAGCTTGAGGCATTCGGATATCTTGTGGCAATGAGGAGCTGTGATACAGCGGTACTGTCTGCGAATGAGAAAGACAGATATATATATATAATATATATATGTATGTATATATATATATACGCCATTCGCAGACAGTACTGTTTCGCTGTATATATAAAGGAAGGAAGGAAAAAGCCAAGTTCGTAAACGAAAATGAAGGAAGGAAGGAAGGAAGGAAGGACAAGAGAATAAAAAAGTCAGACATCAATTTGATACTTTTATTATAATTATGATCCGTACCCTGGGCACCCCGATGCGGTGTAATAGTTAGCAAGCTTGTCTCGCTAACAAAATTATGAATGAGTAGTGTGTTCGAATCTCAGTGGAAGCACCATTCTTTCGTCCTTGTGCCACACCTAAGCTACGCTTGGAAAATCGCTATGATCAGGACCCTTTTTTAAAATGATAAAAATCAATAATTTTTTTTTACAAATGTCGTGTTTACAGGAAGATCGAATGAATGCTAATCTACAAAAATTACCTCTACCCCCGCATTAAAAATATCTCCCTTTTTTTACGAGGGGACAGGATTATCCGCAGCAGTATGGGAGTCTTTGATCTGAAATCTGCTTTTTGGATTAGCAACGAAATACTAGAAACTTATTGCTGTAGACATGATGATAATAAAATTATACCTATCGTTTCTTCATTTTCTCTGTCTTTTTATTTAAATAACTAGCAGCATGGCCCGGCGTTGCCCGTGCTTGATTCAAAAATCGTACGACTCATACAGCAATCGCTATCACTTGACTTAAAATATTTTTGCCCTTCCTTGCATTTAAAGGAGGGCCCTTTGCCGTGCTGATGTTGCTACATGCCTTACTTCTTGCCTATCTCACACTGCGAATTTTTTCTAAGCTCTATACTAAACATTAAATCTGTTTCGAAAAAAGAACTAAACAAAATGAACACAAAACGATCAGCTTTAAAAAAGGACTCGTAACTGGAAAAACCAAATGAAAAAAGAATGTTAACAACATGTACTTTTTCACACCCAACCCAGTTCTGCGGAATCAGAATCAACATTGAGTTTAAGCAAGCGAATGAGCCAATTGGAGTAAAGTGCCATGCCAATTTAAATTTTTCCCATTTATGACGAATGCAGCTATTGATTCTTTTTGCATGCTAGCATGCTAGTTAACATTCGTGTCAGTCAGCTGTTGGCTCTCACGCTGGCCAATAGAATCTTCCTGCCTATTCGTGGCAGCCAGCTAGAGGCTTTCACTCTGGACAGTAGAAAATGGCCGCAAACTACTTGAAAACTGCCGTAGAAGCATGAAAAAATCGATTATTTCCACTATCGATGGTAGTTGGGAAATGCAATGTCGGTCTTGGCCTTTTTACCAAATTGGACCATGACCATGTAAATTTTGGTGCAAATCCGTCGAAAATTGCGGCCATGCATTCGTTTACACACACACACACACACACACACACACACACACACACACACACACACACATCCTGCCTTTTATAGATAGAGATGAGTAGAAAGGAGAGAGAAGTGGACCCTTGTAGTTGTAATTATGTCTAAAAAGCTCAATTCCACCGATAGGGAGGTCGGGGGATGAGGATGTTGACGATTCCCAATTGTTCACCCCTCTAGGTACTGACCTGTCTCGACGTGGCTTAACTTTCGTGATCGCACGAGAACCGGTGTTTGAACGAAACCTGACAGTGTTTCGGTGGAAGACATCTTTTCATTCTCATCTCCTTCCTGGCTCTCATCTAAACCTACTTTATCACAATTTAGTCCAAATTAAAGTGCGTCTGGATTTTCATTCATCATCTTGCTTCATGATATTAATTCCAAATGATTCTTCTAATTTTTACATTAGAGTGGCTTCCTTTTCCTCTTAGGCTCATTTCCCGCCACCTTCTCCGACGAGCTGCCCACACATTTCTTACTCTGTTCTTTCCTTTGATTATTCTTTCTGGCTTTCTTTCTTTTGTCTTTTACTTAATTCTTTGTACTTTCTTTTCCTTTCTCTTTCTATCCTCCTGTGACTTTATTTCTTTCTTTCTTTCTTTCTTTCTTTCATTCCATTCATTAATCGATTTCTTCATCTTTCTTTTCACCTTAGATATTCTTTCTTTCTTTCTTTCTTTCTTTCTTTCTTTATTCCTTTCTTTCTTTCTTTCTTTCTTTCTTTCTGCCATGGTTTCCTTTTTGTTTCTTCCCTTTCATCCTGTCTTCATATATGCATCGCCTAATTCTTTCCTTTGTTTCTTCTTCCCTTCCTTCCTTCCTTCCTTCCTTCCTTCCTTCCTTCCTTCCTTCCTTTCTCTCTCTCTCTCTCTCTCTCTCTCGCTTCCTTGTTTTCTTCTATACTCTCTACCGATACCGCCTTTCTTGATTTTGTCTTTTAATAAATTCTTTGTACTTTCTTTCCTTTTACTTTTTATCCTCCAGTGACTTTCTTTCTTTCTTTCTTTCTTTCTTCAATTGTCCCCTTTTTGTTTCTTCACTTTCATCTTGTTTTCCAATAGACATCACTTTATTCCTTCTTTCTTTTCTCTTTTCTCTCCCTCACTCTCGCTTCCTTGTTTTCTTCCCTTCTCTCTTTCTCTCTATCTTGATACTCTCTTTGTCTATTTGTCTTCATTACTCCATTTTTTTCTTTTCTTTATCCTTTCTTTGTTTACCTCTTAACTTCCTGCTTTCCTCAGTCTATTCTTTTCTTCCTTCTTTCTTTTGTATTCTCCTCAGTTTCTCCTCTCATTCACCATTTTATTTCTTAACTTCCTTTCCTCTTCAACTGTCTGTCTCGTTTCTTTCTCATAGTCTTCCATTTTTTCTGTGTCTCTTCCTAACCTCATTTTCTTTGTCTATCTCTTCCTTGTTTGCTTCTTTCTGCTTTTCGTTTGTGTTTTATCTTTCCTTCCTTCCTTCCTTCCTTCCTTCCTTCCTTCCTTCCTTCCTTCCTTCTACTCTTCCTTATTTTCTTTGTCTCTTTCTTCTCCTTCTTCCTACCATTCTTCTTCAATTTCTTGCTAATTTATTCCTTTCTTAAAACATTTCCTTTGTGCTCTTCATGTTTTTTCCTAGTTTCCCTTTCATTCCACTTTTTTCTTCTCTTGTCCTTCCTTCCTTCCTTCCTTTATCTAGTCCTCCATTGTTTCCTTCCGAGCTTCCTCCATTCCTTAATCTTTTTCTTCTCTTGACTATTCATTCCTTCCTTCCATGGTATAATCCTCCGCAGTTTCCTTCTTAGCTTCCCGCTTTTTTCCACTTTTTTGTCTTGTCTTTCTTTACCTTCCTTCCTTTGACTTTTTTATAATTCTTTTCATTTTCTACTCTTCATTCCTTCCTAGCTTACTTGCTTCCCTCCCCCTTAATCTTTTTCTATTCTTGTCTCTCTCTTCCTCCATTCCTTCATTCATTTCTTTTTTTCATTGTTTTTTTTTTTTACATTTCCTTCCATTTTCTAATCCTCTATTATTCCTTTCCGACCTTCCTTGCATTCTCCCGTCCTTAATCTTTTTCTTCTCTTGTCTCTCTCTCTCCTTCCTTCCTTCCTTCCTTCCTTCCTTCCTTCGTTGACCCTTTCTTCCTTTTTCCTTTATCATTTCCTTCTAGAGTCTTCCATAGTTCCTTTCCTAGCTTACTACTTTCATTAAATTTTTTCTTCTCTTGTCTATCTCTTCTTTCCTTCATTCATTCTTTCCTTTGTCTAGTCCTTCATTGTTTCCTTCCTTGCTTCCGCCTTTCCGTAATGTTTTTCTTCTCTTGTCTGTATCTTCTTTCTTCCTTCCATTCATTGTATTGTCCTCCATTCTTTCCTTCCTTGCTTCCGATTTTCCTAAGACATTTTATTCTCTTATCTATCATTCCTTCCATCCTTCCTTCCTTCCTTCCTTCCTTCCTTCCTTCCTTCCTTCGTTGACCCTTTCTTCCTTTTTCCTTTATCATTTCCTTCTAGAGTCTTCCATAGTTCCTTTCCTAGCTTACTACTTTCATTAAATTTTTTCTTCTCTTGTCTATCTCTTCTTTCCTTCATTCATTCTTTCCTTTGTCTAGTCCTTCATTGTTTCCTTCCTTGCTTCCGCCTTTCCGTAATGTTTTTCTTCTCTTGTCTGTATCTTCTTTCTTCCTTCCATTCATTGTATTGTCCTCCATTCTTTCCTTCCTTGCTTCCGATTTTCCTAAGACATTTTATTCTCTTATCTATCATTCCTTCCATCCTTCCTTCCTTCCTTCCTTCCTTCCTTCCTTCGTTGACCCTTTCTTCCTTTTTCCTTTATCATTTCCTTCTAGAGTCTTCCATAGTTCCTTTCCTAGCTTACTACTTTCATTAAATTTTTTCTTCTCTTGTCTATCTCTTCTTTCCTTCATTCATTCTTTCCTTTGTCTAGTCCTTCATTGTTTCCTTCCTTGCTTCCGCCTTTCCGTAATGTTTTTCTTCTCTTGTCTGTATCTTCTTTCTTCCTTCCATTCATTGTATTGTCCTCCATTCTTTCCTTCCTTGCTTCCGATTTTCCTAAGACATTTTATTCTCTTATCTATCATTCCTTCCATCCTTCCTTCCTTCCTTCCTTCCTTCATTCATTCATTCAATCTTTCCTTCCTTACTTCATTCCTTCCCTCATTCCTTCTCATCATTTCTCTGTCTAGTACTACATTGTTTCCTTCTGACTTTCTTCCTTTCCTTAATCTTTTTCTTCTTTTGACTATTTCTCCCTCCTTCCTTGCTTCCCTCCTTCCTTCCTTCCTTCCTTCCTTCCTTCCTTCCTTCATTCATTCATTCATTCTTTTCGTGCTTACCCCTTTCCTTAATTTTTTTCTTCTCTTGTGTCTCTCCCTCACACTCTCCCCCTCTCTCTCTTTTTTCCTTACTTTTTTGACACTTTCTTCGTTGACACTTTCTTCCATTCTTTGTCTCATCCTCCATTGTTTCCGTCCTAGCCTCCTCCTTGCCGTAATCTTTTTCTTCTCGTATCTTTTCTTTCCTTCCTTCTTTTTTCCTTCTTTCCTCCATTCCGTCCTTTGTCTCTTCCTACATTTCATTCCTTCCTCCCTATCGTTCATTTTTCTTTCGTTGTCCATCTTTTCCTTCCTTCCTTCCTTCCTTCCTTCCTTCCTTCCTTCCTTCCTTCCTTCCTTTGCCTAGTCATCCATTTGTTCTTTTCTACCTCTATTACGTCCCCCTTTCCTTAATTCTTTCTTCTCTTGTCTATCTCTTTCTTTCTTCCATTCTTCCTTACTTGCTTCCATGACAATTTCTTCCTTTTCTTTTCTTCTTTCTTTGTCTTGTCTACATTGTTTCCTTCCTAGCTGCCTCCTTTTCTTTATACTTTTCTTCACTTGTCTATTCCTTCCTTCCTTCCTTCCTTTCTTCCTTCCTTTCTTTATTTAGTTCTCCATCGTTTCCTTCCTATCTTCCTCTTTTCCTTAATCTTTTTTCACATGTCTATATACTCCTTCGTTCGTTCCGTCCTCCTTTCCTCCCTTTGTCTCTTCCTACATTTAATTCCTTCCTCCCTCTCTTTCATTTTTTCTTTTGTTGTCCATTTTTAACTTCTTTCCTTCATTCCTTCATTCCTTCATTCCTTCCTTCTTTCCTTCGTTGTCTCTTTCCTTCCTTTCTTCCTTCTTTCTTTCCTTTGCCCAGTCATCCATTGTTTCTTTCCTAGATTCCTATTTCCATCCATACTTATTTTTTCTTCTCTTCTCTATCTCTTCCTTCCTTCTTTCCTTCCTTCTTTCCTTCCTTCCTTCCATGACACTTTCTTTTTACTTTCTTCTTTTCTTTGTCTTGTCCTCCATTGTTTCCTTCTCAGGCTCCTTCTTGCCTTAATATTTTTCTTCACTTATCTATTCCTTCCTTCTTTCTTTTCTTTCTTTGGCTCTTCCTCCATTTCCTTCTTTCCTCTCACTCTTTCTTTTTTGTCCATTTTTGTCCATTTTTTCCTTGTTTAAATTCTTTCCTTCCTTCCTTTCTTCCTTATCTCTTTCTTACTTTTTCCTTCCTTCCTTTGTCTAGTCCTGCATTATTTCCTTCCTAGCTTCCTAGTTCTTTTCTTTCCTTAATTTTTTCTTCTCTTGCCTACCTCTTCTTTCTTTCCTTCCTCCAAATTCTTCCTTTTCCTACATTTCCTTTTTCCTCCATTTCTCTTTTGCTTTTTGTTGTTTTCTTCATTTCTTCCTTCTTCAGCCTCCTTGCTTCCTTCCTTGTCTATCTTTTTTATTCTTTTCTTTGTATCTTTCCTTCGTTTATTTCTCCTTTCCTTCATTTGTCTATTTCTTTCATATTTCTTTCTTTCCTCCCTTCCTTCCTTTATCCCTTCTATCCCACCTTTGTTTAGCTAAGCATTTTTCCTTTCTTCCTTCTCTTCTTTCTTTCTTCCTTCCTTCCTTGCTTTCTCACTTCCTTTCTCTTTTTTTCTCTCTCGTCTATCTCTTTCACTCTTCTTTCTTTTTCTCACCCCCACCTCTTTCTTATTTCTTTCTTCCTTCTTTGCTGACTATTTCCCAAGAAGCCTTGATAATATCCAATACAAAAACGTAGGCGGCCTATCAATTGTTCCATTTCACAACATGGCCGTCTATTTTTTTTCTTTCTGATTTTCCTCGTCTCCACATACGCATTAATTCCTGCTCGCTGAGATAATAAAATTCATGTTGACGTATGCCACAAGGTAAAATGTGTATCCTATATAAGATCCAATGAAGCCAGTTAAATCTACAGCACACATGAAATCAGCCACAACGAAGAACACAAACTAGGACAATCTCAAATTCAAAAACTTCAACATTACCAATATAACTAGCAACCGTGTACTGTACGAATCCTCACGATCTCTTCATACCTTGAGGCAAACGATTCGTTGCCAACAAGCTTACAAACATTACTAATTCACATTTTCCATGATACGTGCTCCAATCTGTCGCTTATTCATTGTAGCCATCTTAACCTTTTCTGTTTGAGTATAATTAGAAGCTTGCCTTGAGGAAAGCGTCTTTTTCTATTCCTGTTCAGGCACCAGTCATCTTTCTAATCGTTTTTACTGAATGCCTTTGAATGCAGTGCCGGAAATAAATACTCCGTCAAGGTAGCTTCCATTCAGTAAGTAATATCTGAATAGCAAAGCGAAATCTTTTTTTTTTATGGTAGTAAACGGCATTGCAAGAGCTTTAAAATAGAGCAGAATTTCATACAAGAGAATTTTTATCGTGCCGAATGAAAGATGAATTTATTTCGAGCAAACTTTTTAAAAAAATGACCCATTGAAAAATGTTTCAACCACAGCGACTGTGAGGGGTTCATGCCTTCTTATTGTATTTTTATGTTTATTTTATTTTTACGTTTATTTTATTACATATTATTTTATTATATACATTTTATTATT